>CM077191.1:16406362-16851362 GCA_039654105.1 Coreius guichenoti
GACACTAAAAACACTATTTTGGAATAAAACAACTTTGCTACTGTAACTTTTATGTATTAAATACTAAATACAAGCAATAATATAATATTTTCACACTTTTTACATAATTTGACAAATTATTATAAATGATGCATAGAATGACAAAAAAAAAATCATGCATAGAAAATATTGCACACACAACTCTTAGTTTGCATAAAAATGTATATAAAGGACTTTCATGCTATGAAGAACAACTATGTTTGAATAAAAATGTTTTTGTGTATTTTATTATTATTTAATATTATTACTTTTAGTTTTAAAATTGTAATAATTAATATTTTTATGATAGATTTTCTATGCATTTGCTGCAAATGTAAATGATGACGGAATGGAATTTTTTTTTAATGTGACATTCACAATACAAATAAGGGAGGAAAAAAGTGTGAAATCACCCTAGATGAGTGTCTCTAGTTGAAGAAACACCAATAAAGACATGTGGTTCGAGTTCTGTATGCATGAGTTTAAGATATGTATGATATTGTTTTGATGTATAGAGGACAGTGGAGATCGGTAATGAGCTGCCTGGGCTTAAACTGAGGAACTTGTTTATCGGGGGACTGCTTAAGAAAGACGGCACTGTGCAGGGAGGGTTTACTGGCTGCATGCAGGTAAATCTCACATACAAGCACATTTACATTGTTTAAAGGTGTGTATTGTCTTATTTACATGGTTATTGCATGTGGTTATCTCATAGGGTCTGCGAATGGGTGAGACCTCCACCAACACTGCCAACATTAACATGCGACATGCGACACGAGTTAGGGCTAAAGACGGATGTAACGTACCTGATGCCTGTCTATCCAACCTGTGTCCAACACACAGCCGCTGCAGGGACAACTGGGCTTCTCACACGTGTGTCTGTGAGCCAGGTAACACCAACAGTGCTACAAAGGGACTAAAAAGTTATATAGTAGTTATATAGTCGGGTCTGAAAGGTTGAGACCACATTTAATTTGGAAATTACAGCAAAAGGAAGACATACACTATATTGCCAAAAGTTTTGGGACGTCTGCTTTTTACATGCACATGAACTTTAATGACATCCCATTCTTAATCCGTAGGGTTTAATATGGAGTTGGCCCATTCTTTGCCACTATAACATCTTCAACTCTTCTGGGAAGGCTTTCCACAAGGTTTAGGAGTGTGTTTATGGGAATTTTTGACCATTCTTTTTGAAGCGCATTTGTGAGGTCAGGCACTGATGTTGGACGAGAAGGCCTGGCTCGCAGTCTCCGCTCTAATTCATCCCAAAGGTGTTCTATCGGGTTGAGGTCAGGACTCTGTGCAGGCCAGTCAAGTTCCTCCACACCAAACTCGCTCATCCATGTCTTTATGGACCTTGCTTTGTGCACTGGTGCGCAGTCATGTTGGAACAGAAAGGGGGCATCCCCAAGTTGGGAGCATGAAATTGTCCAAAATGTCTTGGTATGCTGAAGCATTAAGATTTCCTTTCACTGGAACTAAGGGGCCAAGCCCAACCCCTGAAAAACAACCCCACACCATAATCCCCACTCCACCAAACTTTACACTTGGCACAATGCAGTCAGGCAAGTACCGTTCTCCTGGCAACCGCCAAACCCAGACTTGTCCATCGAAATGCCAGACAGAGAAGCGTGATTCGTCACTCCAGAGAACACGTCTCCACTGCTCTAGAGTCTAGTGGCGGCATGCTTTACACCACTGCATCCGACGCTTTGCATTGCACTTGGTGATGTAAGGCTTGGATGCAGCTGCTCGGCCATGGAAACCCATTCCATGAAGCTCTCTACGCACTGTTCTTGAGCTAATCTGAAGGCCACATGAAGTTTGGAGGTCTGTAGCTATTGACTCTGCAGAAAGTTGGCAACTTCTGCGCACTGTGCGCCTCAGCATGCGCTGACCCCGCTCTGTGATTTTACATGGCCTAACATTTCGTGGCTGAGTAGCTGTTGTTCCCAATTGCTTCCACTTTGTTATAATACCACTAACAGTTGACCGTAGAATATTTAGTAGTGAGCAAACTTCACGAATGGACTTATTGCACAGGTGGCAACCTATCACGGTACCACACTTGAATTCACTAAGCTCCTGAGAGCGACCCATTCTTTCACAAATGTTTGTAGAAGCAGTCTGCATGCCTAGGTGCTTGATTTTATACACCTGTGGCCATGGAAGTGATTGGAACACCTAAATTAAATTATTTGTCCCAATACTTTTGGCAGTATAGTGTACATAAGATATTCCTAAATTCATGTACATTTTTAATTAGACTTTTAGAGCCTTGTGTATATAAGTTAAGATTTGAGTGTCTAGTTTTGTGAATCTGACACAGATCCATTTTCTCAGTCTTTCTCTCTTTTCCTTTCCCCCAGGTTACTTCGGCAGAGACTGTGTGGATGCGTGCCTCTTGAACCCTTGCGAATACACTTCCTCCTGTGTTCGTAGGCCCAGCACCAAACATGGCTACAGCTGCGAGTGTGGACACAATTACTATGGCCAATACTGTGAGCGCAAGTGAGTATCTCTCCTTCTCTTTGGTTCATTCATTCATTCATTCCTTGCTTATGGTTTAGGGTTCAAAACAAATCCCTAACTCTAAAAATTTGCATGTAACTTGTCCTAAATTGTTTGTCGGATATGAATGATATCTCAAATTATGCATGTTATTAAGCAGACGTGTGCTAGTACTTTTCTAAATGATCATTTTTGTCTGATTGATGATAAAAAAGGGGTCATGTTAGTATTTGAAGATATGGTTCACCCAAAAATGAAATTTGTATAATCATTTATTCACCCTCATATTATTCCAAACCTGTATGACTTTCTTTCTTCTGTGGGAAGTGGAATATAAAAGATATTTTGAAGAATGTTTCAACTGTTTTTGTCCATACAATACAAGTCAATGGGGTTCAAAACAACATTGGACCCCACTGACTTTCATTGTGTTGACAAAAAAAAAAGAAAAAAAAACACTGGGACATTGTTTAAAATATCTTTGTTTGTGTTCTGCAGAAGAAAGAATGTCATACAGGCTTGGAAATAATTGCAGAACATTAATTTTGGGTGAACTATCCCTTTAATGTTTAGATTTGGTTAGGATTAAGAAAATCGGTGGACTTTTAGTTAAAGCTCGATACATGCTTTAACACGCTGACTGACAACAGCTTTATTGTCTGATGGTCTGTTTCATGAACTGCCAAGGTTTTATAAGTGGCGAAAGCTGTGATAGCAGATGCTGGCAGTATTTGTGATGGTATTGTTATGATGATCCTTTAAATCTGGCCTTTCCTTTAATTCTGGTAATTCCACATGTCCTTGACGCCCACACTGTAACGCTTTTATTTGTAATGCAACAAAGTAAAGTAAAGCTCCAACTGCTGGAATAATCCAGTACTTGGTGAGTCTTTTATCCATTAAAGATAAACTGTTCTTTAGCAAAATCACTTTTTTGAAAGAATCACAGTTTTTTCAAATATAATGGTAATCCTCTATCCCACTGCATCATTATTTGCACATAATTTTATACACATTCTTAATATGTAAACTCCAAAAACATAGATAAAAGAATTTCCATGAGAGGAGAAAAGAGACTAAAATAATAGGATCAAATATGTTATATTTTGTTTCTGTTCTTTCTTTAACCATGAAAAGATTCTTTTTTAAATGATCACAAAGGAAGCGAACTTAGAATGATGTATTGCTTTCACACAAGCAATTTTGTGTTTGCCTCGCAGTCAGAATCCACTGCTTTGATTTCACAGCAAAATTTTATGTCCAATTTCAAAGCAAATCCTTTTTTCCCCACTCTTCCAATCAGTCTCAGCCCAAATTTAAGCTGTTTTGAGTCTCATTCTGTATAGTTTGTAGTTTAAACTATTGCATGATTTTATTTTTCTCTGTCTTCTTTTTCACTCTTACTTTGACGTGTGCGCACACACACAGAGGGGATCAACCTTGTGCCCACGGCTGGTGGGGATACCCGACCTGTGGGCCCTGTAACTGCGATGTCAGCAAAGGCTTCAAAAGGGACTGTAATAAAACCACAGGAGAGTGTAGCTGCAAGGTAAGCTGCAAGTGATCGCATGCTCAAAAAACTCAATATAATGCGCAGGACCTGAAGGGAAACCACCGACTTCTAGTTTTTGTACAACAATATAAATATAAACTGGACCATGTGGCTTTTAATGTATTAAGCACACTACTGTACAAAAGTTTGGAATCTGTAAGATTTTTTGTTTTATGCTCACCAAGACTGCATTTATTTGATTAAAAATACAGTAAAAACAGTAACACTGTGAAATATTATTACAATTTAAAATAGCTGTTTTCAATTTTATTATATTTTCAAATTTAATCTATTCCTGTGATGCAAAACTGAATTTTCAGCATCATTACTCCAGTCTTCAGTGTCACATGATCCTTCAGAAATAATTCTAATATGATGATTTGCTGCTCAAGAAACATTTCATATTGTTGTCACTGTTGAAAACAGCTTAATATTTTTTTTATCAATACAGAGTTCAAAAGAACCGCATTTATTTGAAATACAAATCTGTTGTAACATTTAAGGGTGTGTTCACACTTATAGTTCAGTTTGCTTGGTTCGTTTGGTCCGCTTAGCATTCACATGGGCATTTTAACACAGAACCGAACCTGTAGACATAGGGATATGTTCAAAACCTGATTGGTTGGCTTTTATTATGTATATTTCGAGACGGGAATTACCAAACATCCAAAACAATGCTGTGTGCTGGACTAAATGCGCTCGTTGTATGTGCGTAGCCTGAATTTGATGGTATTTTGACCAGATGAGAACTTGTGAATAGCTTATGAAATGTGTGAAGGAGTCAAAACAGTGGCAGGAATCCCTTGGTCACACACACAAACGAAGATCTGCTACGAGGAGACACGGTTCTGATGCCTGTATCGAACTGTGATGGGCAACATCATGGCTATGATGAGAAAAAACTGGTATGCTTGAGCATTCTGTCCTTTTTAGGGCCGTATCTTGTGACATCAGGTCCTGTTTTTGGTTCGTATACATGTCTTTGGTCCGTTTTGCATTTATATTTCATCCGAACCGCACAGTACATTTGGAAGTGGACCGAGACCCATCTTTTCAGCAGTCTCGGTCCGCTTGTTTGGTGCGCTCCAGGGTTCGGATGGCATTTATTCAAATAAACCGCACTAACAGAGCAGTCGCACCAGGGTTCGTTTTAAATGGACCAAACATGCCAAGTGTGAACACTCCCTAAGTGTCTTTAATGTCACTTTTGATCAATTTAATACATTCTTGCTGAATAAAAGTATTCACTTCTTTCAAAAAAAAGTATCTTAGTGTACATTATTATACTTTGATCTCAGGTCCATGCTCACAAGATGCCATACCTTTCTCCTCAATTTTTCAGGACAATTACTTTCGCCATCTTGGTGGGGACACTTGCTACCCGTGCGATTGTTTTCACCTTGGAGCGCATTCACGGACATGTGATCCTGTAACGGGCCAGTGCGCCTGTAAGATGGGTGTGGTGGGCCGTCAGTGCAACCGCTGTGACAACCCCTTCGCAGAGGTGACAGTCGGGGGATGTATGGGTATGTGTGCTGTCACCTGAACAGGATAGCAGTTAACTGTTGTTGAGCTCATTTCAAAACTGGTTTCAAAATGCTTGACAATGTCACGGACAATTGAATAAATATGAAAGCTGTTTACGATTTTAGCTTACATATGCATGCACAGTATGATGAAATGTAAGTGTAATACACTCTAATCATAAGCAGAATGCTTTCAAGTCGGCATGAAGTACCTGTACTGACTGTGGGATTTATTGAAGCAGAAATAATAGGCATTTGTGGCTCCTTAAAGGGATAGTTCACCCAAAAATTAAAGTTCTGTCATCATTTAGTTGTTCACCCTTAAGTTGTTCCAAACCTGTATGAATATGAAAAATATCTTCTTTTGTGTTCAGCGGAAGAAAGAAATTCATACAGGTTTGGAACAACTTAAGGATGAGTAAATGATGACAGAATTTTCAGTTTTGGGTGAACTGTCCCTTTAAAAATCCTTATCATTAAGACATAGCCTTGTTA
The DNA here is from genome assembly GCA_039654105.1 of Coreius guichenoti. NCBI lineage: Eukaryota > Metazoa > Chordata > Actinopteri > Cypriniformes > Gobionidae > Coreius > Coreius guichenoti. The sequence goes on from CM077191.1 coordinate 16,412,468, forward strand.
GTGACACTAAATGGCATCTGTTTTGCCACATTGTCCTTTCTCTCTTACACTCACACTTACATTTTTTTTGTTATCTAGTGGTTTATGACGGTTGTCCTAAAGCGTTTGAAGGCAGTATCTGGTGGCCCCGTACCACGTTTGGTGGCCCTGCAGCCACAAACTGCCCCAAAGGATCCAGCGGTGAGTCTAGATGATTTATACTGTCCTTAACTAAATCAAGAAGTTACATAAACAATCAAAAGTTTGGACACACTTCAATGAATCTGAAACTTTTGATTTTTGTAGAGAACTATATAAATATACAGTTATATTTAAATAATTTACTGTATATAATACAGTAATGTAAGGTTAAATTACAAAAGTAAAATATTTGTTAAAAAATACATTATATATTTTGTTTTATAAAAATATATTTTACATTTTTAAATTATTTTCTATAAAAAATAAATAGATAGTTTTGGTCACTACATAAATCCCATATTTCCATTTGTGTTATTTATTTATTCATTTGAATGATTTTACTATAATTTAAAAAATGTGGAAAATTGTACTTACAATAATGAAGAAGATGTGTGCAAACTTTTGACTGGTAGTATATGTAAGAATTTTCATAATTTTATTTATTTATTGTTGAATGATTTATCGATATATCCACATTTGATATGTTGTTTGACAGGCACAGCTATCCGTCATTGCAGCGATGATAAAGGTTGGCTTCCACCTGAGCTCTTCAACTGCACTTCCCTCAGCTTCTCAAAGCTAAAGAAAGAGGTTCATGACTCTTTTGTTGGTTAATTCAAGTGGGAATTGTAGTACTAAATTGTGGACTGGAATATTAAACATTCTAAGCCTGCTTCCACAATCCTAGAAGTGACCAGTGTTTCCTCTTTCATTTGTAACTTAGAGTGAGGATCTTCATGCTAATGCTTCTCGAATGGATGGAGAAAGATCAAGAAGCCTGGCGGGGGCGCTGTACACCGCCACCAACCACACGGATCATCTCTTTGGAAATGATGTGAGGACTGCCTACCATCTGCTGGCCAGTGTGTTAGAGCATGAGAGTCTGCAGCAGGGCTTTGAGCTCACCGCCACTCATGATACCGATTTCAACAAGGTATAGACCTCAAAGCCTTCACACACACTTCCAGAATTTCACAGTATATTTCAGCGTCTTCAAATTCAAGCTCAATCTAATGGGTTCTGCACCTCAGAGTATGACAGGAACAGGAACATTTGAATTTATAAGCTCAATTTTTAAAGATAACTTTATTGGAAGCAGATCTTAATTGCTTAAGTTGGTCAAGATGTTTTTTGGAACATTGTAACTGATTTGTTGCTGGTCAAAAGTGACCTACTCACTCAAAATGTTTTAACCAAGATGGTCTACCTGGTTGACCTCACCAGTCTGATCAACCATCTAAACCAGGTTGGACCAGCTAATGACCATAAATGACCCACTATTACCAGTTAGAAGGCATTTAAAACCACTCAAATTGAATATTTGAAGTGTATGTGTGTGTTTTTTTTAACCCATGGTGGGTGGTTATTATCCAGTATTAATGAACATTTCTCTTGTTTGTTGTGGTAGAACATTATTAAAGCTGGAAGTGCCATTCTTGACCCAGTCAACAAGGAGCACTGGGAGAAGATACAGCGCTCTGATGGTGGGACGGCACTTCTGCTGCACCACTTTGAGGAGTACGGCAACACTCTGGTACAGAACGTGAGGAAGACCTACCTGAGACCCTTCACCATCGTCACTGACAACATGAGTTAGTATTGCGTTCTCCATCCTGTATCTCTGCTCTGCTTAATTTGATACATTTTTAATATTTACCATTTTTCTACACATTCAAGTTGTTGCATTAGATTTCCTGGACTCCACCGCAAACCAAGACAAGCTTCCTCGCTTTCAGGAAGTTAAGGAGGTGTTCTCAAAAGAGCTGGAGTCATATGTCCTGTTCCCAAACCTGCTTTCCATGCCGAAAAAGAGCAAAGGTTCTCACGTCGAAACGTATTGCTTTATCCCCCAGTTTCTCAGACAGGGCTTAAGTCTAGTCCCGGACTAAAATGTATGTTTGAGCTGTTTTGACTGAAAGCAACTTGCACTGACACATCTTAAAATATGTCAGTGCCATTGTTTTGTCTCAAGATGCACACCAGTAACGTTTTTTTCGAAGGCACGTATTATAAAAGATACTTAAATGCCCTAATTGAACTAAGGCCTAATCCTGGCTTAATCTAAGCCCTGTCTGTGAAACCAGGCCTATGGTTATAAGTAATAGTCATGGAAATTATCTAAACTTTCTTATGTTGTATTACACTATAGATGCTTTTACAACAGAGCCTCCAGCCCAGATTGCACCAACTTTCATCAGCGAGGTTGGATCAGATATTGTTGATCTAACACCGTCCATTAAGAAAAGACGCCATGCAGAACAACTCGATCCACCCGCTGTAGTCATGGTGATGATCTACAGGTCTCTGGGTCGGCTCCTTCCGGAGAGTTACGATCCGGACCGCCGCAGTCTTAGGTAGAACTTCATACAAACATCAGGTTTCCTTGACCAGGACATGCAATGCTATCATATATCATATTAAAATTCTTGTTGATGTGCTAGCTGATAATTGTTTTCATTCTGATAAATAGCCAATATTAAAATTCTATTTTTGTTTAAATAGATTAAAATTAAAACACTAAAAACTTCAATCAATCATTTTAAATGTGACTAGTGAATTTAGACATTATAATGTATAGTATGTAAAATGGATATTCATTTTAAGATTTGCTAAAGATTACATTGAGCAGTGTTATTAAATTCTTAGTGTTTTTTTGAAGATTACCTTTAAGTGAGTGTTAAAAGATAGTAAATGTAATCTGAATGAAAAAAATAGAGGAAATGAGCATAAACAATTAAATATCAAATATGTATGGAAAATATGTACCTTTTATCTCATAATTATTTCTTACAGTAGTATAAAAAATTTGACTTTTTATTTGTCATGTCATAATTATAATTTTTTAAACAGATGTTTTTTTTCTTTTTCTTATGTGCTGGAAATGGGCTTCCATAAACTATAAATATAAGCCAACACAGATAAATAAAACATTCTCTAATATCGGCCAATAACCAATATGATACCAATATAATGTGTGTCCCTAATGACAATATCAAGATATTGTTCATCTCAAATTTATTTGATATATATCTCTTGTTGTAAATATATCTGGTGCTCTACACATCCCCAGGCTGCCCACTCGTCCTGTCATCAACACACCTGTAGTGAGTGTGGTGGTCCACAGGGATGGAGAAGCCCTCCCCACACCCCTCCAAAGACCCATCACCCTGAACTTCAGGCTCCTGGAGACCCAAGAGAGGACCAAACCTGTGTGCGTCTACTGGAACCACTCCATCCCGTGAGTCCTTAATGAATGAATAAATTAATACAATATGTTAGGAAAGCTCTACTTATGCTGTGATTGCAGAATACTTCATAATTTTGTATTTTTGTGTGTCTTTCCTGCTCTTATTTTATAGGGTTGCTGGTGGAGGTGCCTGGTCTTCTAAAGGCTGTGAGCTGGTCTTCAGGAACTCGACTCACATCAGCTGCCAGTGCAACCACGTGACCAGTTTTGCTGTCCTGATGGACATGTCCAAACGAGAGGTAGGACACAGCCAGCTATTTTGGTTTATATGAAATTTTGCTAGTATACAGCCAACTAACTAGTTTTTGAACGCTGTTATCTCATCCTTAGCATGGTGATGTTCTTCCTCTGAAAGTGGTGACCTACACCACAGTGTCCGCCTCTCTGGTGGCCCTCCTCATCACCTTCCTCCTGCTGGCCATTCTTCGCAAGCTGCGCTCCAACCTACACAGCATCCACAAGAACCTGGTGGCCGCCATCTTCCTCTCTGAGCTCATCTTCCTCACTGGCATCAATCAGACCGACAGTCCGGTGAGCAGCAGGCAGAGTTATATTATATATAATATCAATAACATAATTTTATTTTATTGAATCATCTTGTTTCTGTGAGATACTAAACCTGTTTTTTGTCTGCTTTGTAGTTTGTGTGTACAGTTGTGGCCATTCTGCTACATTATTCGTACATGTGCGCATTTGCCTGGATGTTTGTGGAGGGGCTGCACATCTATCGCATGCTGACCGAGATGCGTAACATTAACCAGGGCCACATGCGCTTCTACTACGCCATCGGTTGGGGGATTCCTGCTGTTATCACTGGTATGATACTCAGGTGCTCATTAAAAATGTTTAGTATATGAAACCCCCTCCCCAACATTTTGTTTTGAAGTTCTTTTGGACGGTTCAAGTGTTAAAGGTGCAGTAAGTGATTTCTGAGAAACGCTGTTGAAAGTGGATCGGATGAAGCACCACAACACATTTGTAGCCAATCAACAGTAGGGAGCGTGTCCACTTATGATGGGGGAGGAGAGAGAGTGAGCAAGAGGGAGATTTGAAAAAAGACTGTAGAAAGAGAGATGGCTGAGAGACATTACAAATGAGAAAAGGTCAGAGGTCTGGAAAAAGGAGGGTTATTATGATCAGGCACAAGCTTTAGTACCCGCGCTAATATTAGAAATGCATTCCAGCGCTGGAGAGACCTAAAGGCCCCGATATACTTCAAGTCAAATCGAAGAACAAACTGATGTGACGCCATTTCGAAAAAAATCAGGCCAAAACAAAGTTCGTTTGGTTTCCGGAAAAGTTCGCTCTGGCTGGTAAACACCTTTGTACTACCATTGGTCCGTACCGATTATGTAATAGATAGGTGTGTGGCTCCGCCTTCTTTCACGCTGAAATCTTTTCCAGTTCATTTCTCCTGTTGAGTCCGTTGAGGTCAGACGTCCACGAGTGAAAACATGAACACACTGGAGAATCACTTTATAGTAGAAAATGAAGTTGTACTTCTGATGAAACGAGACACTGACATTGTTTTTCATGTTTAATACGGTAAAGCTGCTTGATTTTAAGGAATCCAATTTTTAAAGTGCTATATAAATAAATGTGACGTGACTACTAGAGTACCGAACTGCAAAGCTTGTGCAAACAAACATATCCACGTTGCTATGATCAGATGCTTTTCTTATGCTTTATTAAAAATAATGCTTGCTGTTTTCTCAATTTTGTTGTGTTTATTTTGTTATTGAGAGGAAAGCGCGTAGCACATATTTACATATTCATCTAACTGTCACTCTCAGCAGTGTGGGCGGCATCAGATGTTCGCTAACAGTATATCGCTGCTCACGTATTTCGAACTTCGCTTTACCTCTAAGCGAAGAACGAAAAAGAAATTCGCCATGAGTATATCGAGGCCTTAAGCAGGAAGGCCTGAAAACTGACACCATAAGGTTGCGTTGTTTTTGCTCTGTACGTGAGTAACACTGGTTTTGCTATTTCACAGAACCAAGTTATGCTGTTGTTGTAACGTTAGCTATAGTAACAGGACAGTTTTGAGTGTCATTGTTTGTCTGCAGCTGCTGTGCTGCTAGCGACTAACAACGAACTCTTGCTTTTATAGACTCTTGTGTACTGTATGTTAATTTCTTATTGTTCGTCATCTTCGCTTTATTTTTCACAAAGCATTATTTTACTTTGCTTAAGCTATGATAAAGAGACATCCACTCTTGCGTTGTGTGTTTGTGCATTTTGGGGGCAGAGCCATGAAGGGAGGTGAGTGTTTGTTTGGGTTGATTTCAAATATCAACAGTGTTCCTCGGAAATCACTTACTGCACCTTAGAGGGGTCAGACCCCCTAAACCCCCTGTAATTCACATCTTGATTGTACACTGTTGCTTATTATTTGTCTCTTGTCAGGTCTGGCTGTGGGTTTGGATCCTCAGGGTTATGGAAACCCTGACTTCTGCTGGCTCTCTGTCAATGACACTCTTATCTGGAGTATCACTGGACCAATCTCCATAGTAGTGCTGGTCAGTTTAGTCTTATTTAGCACAGTGAAAATTTTCCTTTCATTTTCTTCTCCCAACTAAAGTGTTTGGTTTTGACTAAATAATGAAAACTATTTTTTAAACAGATAAATATAGTCCTAATTGTGCTGGCAGCCAAAGCCTCATTTGGACGGCGTCAGCGCGCAGAAAAGTCAGGAGCAATGTAAGTTCAGTGAGAGTTTGGTCAAACTGAACAATATTGAAATACAGAAGGACTGAAGCAGGTAAAAGACAATCTTTTTCAACATTCTCCTTTGGTCTTTTGCAGCTCTGCTCTTCGAGTGGCCTTCCTCCTCCTGTTGCTCATCAGCGCCACCTGGCTGCTGGGTCTAATGGCAGTCAACAGTGATGTGCTTTCCTTCCACTACCTTTTTGCCACCCTCAGCTGCCTACAGGTACATATGGTCATGTGAATAATGTACACGGTTTGTCAGAACAGTGGGACTTCTTGTCAAAGTTTTTAGAATGCCTCAGTTGTATTTTTAGAAATATTGATTGGATTCAGAGCCAAGGTAATGTAAATAATGCTGTATTGACACAATTGTCAGAATGTTTAGTAATTAAATAATAATATATACAGTACCAGATTTTTTAATGATCTGAAAGAAGCCTCTTCTGCTCACCAAGGCTGCATTTATTTGGTCAAAAATACAGTAAAAACAGTAATATTGTGAAATGTTATTGCAATTTAAAATAACTGTTTTCTGTTTTAATATGTTTTAAAATGTAATATATTTTTTTGTGATGGTAAAGCTGAATTTTCAGCATCATTACTCCAGTCTTCAGTGTCACATGATCATTCAGAAATCATTCTAATATGCTGATTTGCTGCTCAAGAAACATTCATTATTATCATCAATGTTGAAAACAGTTGTGCTGCTTAATTTTTTTTTGTGGAAACCACAATACACTACCATTTAAAAGTTTGGGGTTAGTAATATATAAATATATATTGATCAAAAGAGACAGTAAAGACATTTATATTGTTACAGAAGATTTCTATTTCAAATAAATGCTGTTCTTTTTACCTTTCTATTCATCAAAGAATCGTGATACAAAAATATTAAACATGCAAAATTGCTTTTCAACATTGATAAAAATGAGAACCATTATTAATAATTGAGCACCAATAATAATTGAGCACAAAATCAGCATTTTACTATGATTTCTGAAGGATCATGTGACATTGAAGACTGGAGTAATGATGCTAAAAAAATTCAGCTTTGACATCACAGAAATAAATTACATTTTAAATTATATTTAAACAGAAAACAGCTATTTTAAAGTGCAATAATATTTCACAATATTACTATTTTTACTGTATTTTTGATCAAATAAAGCCTTGGTGAGCTTAAGAGACTTCTTTCAAAAACATTTAAAAATCTTAATGTTTCCAAACTTTTGACTGGTACTGTATATACATATTATATTTATACATTCATATATATGGAATTGGGTTGCTCTCTAAAACCAACAGGTATGCTTGTGTATTATGACAAATTTGTATCTATGCAATTATTCAGTAATGGATTTTTCATTCCAGGGCATTTGCATCTTCTTTTTCCACTGTATTCTCAATAAAGACGTGAGAAGGAACCTGAAAAGTGTCTTTACAGGGAAGAAAGTACCACCTGAAGATCCCAGTACAACACGAGCTACTTTACTCACAGTGAGTTTGACACATAAAAAAAAAGTTAATTAAAAATGTAAAAATTCACATACAGGTACAATCTCTTCTCCTGTCGTTCCAGCGTTCTCTGAATGGTGACGTCTACATGGAGGATGGAGGTCTGTACCGGACCACCATCGGAGAGTCCACTGTATCGCTAGAGAGCTCTGTTAGATCAGGCAAGAGTCACGGCAACAGCTACCTCGTTTCCACACTCAGGTAAAACACCACAAGTGAATCATGCTGGGAGTTATTTTGGTAATAAAAGTTTCCATTTGTTAATTACATTAGTTAACATTTCATTTGAAATACTTATGTGAAAGATCTCCACACCTCCACCTTAACCTCTTAAAACATGAATCATGTTTCCTTTGACCTTCTGCAGACCTTGGTTTTTCTCTCGTATATGAAGCAGGTTTCTGCAGTATGCCCTAAATATATTGGGAATTATGAACTTGTATGAACTCATTGAAGTGTTTGCCTGCCGCTGTGCTGGCAGCTGTTTCACTAACCAATTTGCACCAATTATTACCTGTTATATTGTGCGTAAAAACGTCTCAAAGGAGCATTCGGTTTTTAGGTCACTCCACTGAATATCTTTAGATGAGACTAAGTACATTATGACTATCAATGGGGCCACTTTAGCCATATTTATGACTGTTTTTTTTTTTGTTTTTTTTAGCATAACCACTGACAGAGCCTTTCAGTATTGTAAAAGGTGTCCTAATTCACAGCACAGTGTTACATGGATCACATGGATCTAATGTGTATTGATTCATGTGTTTGATCTCTCAGACACACATTCTACTTACTGTACCGGTAAAGCATATGAAATTTTCGGAGAACATTTTATTAGCTAATGAATGAAAAAATCCGGGTTGTCATATTTGTCATATTGGCAGCTGCTGCATTTGTGAAGATTTCACTATCAACTTACTGTCATTAAATAACTTTAGTGTGACTCCACTTAATGTAATGAAACAAATTCGCAATATTCAATACATAGTTTTAATGTTGTTTTCACACAGGGAGAAGAAACACAGCATATCGTCTAATGGTGGAAAAGCGGGACATGATGAAGGAGACTCGTCGCTCTTTTTCCACAAGAGTAAAAAGGCAGAAGGTGAGGGAAAATATTCTTAAAAACACAACATACACAGACCATTGAAGGGTCAACTGGTGTCATAACTTCTTTTTTTTTATTTTACATTTTGTTCCACATGAAAAATCAGGAACTTTATAAAACAGCCTTGTTAAAAGCTCTTCTGTTAGTTAATAGTCAGTAGGAGAGTATCAGCCAAAAAAACAAACAAAAAAACAATGAATTATGGGTAAACTAGAGCACTTCTGTGATCAGAGGCTAATTTTTCTGTTTCTATACAGACTCGGATTCAGACAGTGAGCTCTCAGTGGATGAACACAGCAGCTCCTACGCTTCCTCCCACTCCTCGGACAGTGAAGATGAGGCCAGGCACTCCAAGACCAAATGGAATAACGAGAGAACACCCATCCACAGCACTCCTAAAGGTGCCTGCAGCCTCTTCTGTGACCTCTGACCTGCTGCTCTTTTACATGGTTTATTCAAGCAAACACTAACAAAAACAAAATTCAATTTTAAATTTGGATGTTAGATAACTGTACCCATGTTGTTCTGCAGTTGATGCCGTGTCTGGTCATGGGAAGCCATACTGGCCTCAGGAGCCGCCCACAGCCAGTGAAAGTGAGGAAACTGGTGGTCTAGAGAAACTGCGGGTGGAAACAAAAGTGAATGTGGAACTTCATCAAGGGAATAAACTAAACCAAAATGGAGATGTGTCTCAAAGTGAGAGTCCACCGAGTCAGCCAAACAGCAACCAGCTACCCAGAAGAGGTGAGCAACGAACATGTATACATACAGTATATTTTATATTCATTTAAAACAAGAGAATGGAACCATTTTAGTACTTTAAATGTAAAAAAAAAAAAAAAAATCTTCATGCATACATAAGATTGTATTTTATATATTTTATAATATTAAAATCATTTTAACTAATAGGCAACTTATAATATTTTTTATTAATAATAATGTAACAATATATACATTTAAATATTTTTTAAATATGAGGTAAGAACAAAACACTTTGTTCTGATCTGACAAATTTATTTGGCAAAAACTGCAAACTACAGCCACAGGAAAAAAGCATACATTGACTACAACATAATTAGTTATTAATATTTTGTTGGTTCTATCTTGTTTTGCATGTGTTCTTTGTATGACAGTCTGGCAAAAAATTATGTCCACAAAATATGCCATGCTTCATTGCGTTAACACAAATAAAAAATTTGACTCCCACTACACAATATGCTTGGAAAACAGAATTGTGCCTATATGTGAATTTCATTACAAAACATAAATATCTCTTTATATATTTATATATGCATACATACATAAAAATGCACTATATATATATATATATATATGACACTATATGATATATAGTTTGTATATATACATTATGTTATATTAATTATATTATTGCTTCACTTTTATTAGGCATTTTAAAGAACAAGATCACATATCCACCCCCACTGACGGACAAGAACATGAAAAACCGCTTGAGAGAGAAGCTCAGTGTCTACAACCCACCCCAGATCCCCCGTAAGACTCCATCAGTGGGGTCAAACGAGGGCGTTCGCTCAGGAACCGAGGCCAACAGCATCGTCATCAAGCCACCTCCATTACCGCCCCAGCCTGCACCAAACGGGATCACTGTGGAGCTCAGCACGAGCCCCGTCACCCTGGCGGACGAAGACTTTGATTCCGAGTGAGTTGGATGTCAAATACTGATCATTCAAATTTATTTAGTCATGTTCTGAATGTAACACCACTCTGTATTTCTCTTGTTAGTGGCAGCAATGAAACTTCAATCTGAGTCTTCATCGTGAAGGACGTTTAATGAACTGGAAAGGGCTTGAAGAATCAGCGTCTGTCTCCCTACTAGTATTAAAGCACAACATGGTCCTGCTCTGAAGTAGTATTTCTATAGGATCATTTAATAAAATGGAGTCTGGGTGCTCGGTATCCCAGCATTCCAAAGCACTACGTTGCCCAAGTTCTACTGGACAAGGAAAAAAACTTTTCTGCCGTCGAAATGTATAAAGTTGATCTGGAGCTACAAAAATAAAGACTGATATTAATAAGCTTTTGTAGAGTTTATTCCAGAATTCATCAGAAACATATGACTTATAATGTGTAAGTAATGTTTATAGTTACATTTTTTGTTTTAGACGTAATAGGGTTATTTGTAAAATTGTAAATTAGGGTTTCATTGTGATGCCAATACTGAATATTTATGTTTACGACTTTTGTTTACTGTGGTATTTTTTTACAGCACTGTTTTGAATGTTTATATGGTTTTTTTATATTGTGCATTTTTAAGAACTACCAGTCGTAGCTTAATTTGTAAATTTGTTGAAGTTTTCTTTTTCCCCCAGTCGTGTTTCATGAATTATTAGTATGAAAATGCCCATCATACACATTGTCTGTCATTGGGTTCTGTTTTGGGTTCAATGGGCAGTGATTTTTACAGTGATTACCTCTGACAGTATTTTACAGCTTATGTTCAGCATGTCTTAATGTCTCTACCAGTGCTGTACATAGAAAAAGTGTTTTATTACGTTTGCTCTGCATCTAAATTACCAACAGAGAATCAAAGGATTCCTAAAGTGCCTGTTGTCTATTTTATAGCTCTGCCAAACCTCTTGTGTAAATAATATATAGACTGAGAAATTCAGGGACTAGTTTTTACTCATGTTAAAAGTCAATCTATGTGAAAGTGATGTCAGGTCAGTAACCATGTAATCTGTAATAATTTAGAAGCATTTATTGATCTGTAGTCCTTAAGTGAACACACGTTATCGTGACATTAAATGTGTATCCATGAAATACCTCCATTACTTTTCAAAGCTCGTAGATATTAGATACCAGCATGTTAAATAAGGTATTTATATTTGTACTATTCGCACTGATAATACATTTGAATGTTGTAAATAAATGAATTTAAAAGATTTAATTAAAACTTTGTAGGATTTTGCTTTTTTACTTGTTTACTTTTTCCTTTTTTTTTTTCTATTATGACATTTTCTTCCATTTCCACTACAGTTCAAATTTTGGGGGTCAGTATTTTTCAAAAGAAATTAATACTTTTATTCAGCAAAGATGCATTAAATTGATCAAAAGTGACAGTAAAGGCATTTATAATGTGACAAAAAATCTATTTAAAATAAATGCTGTTCTTTTGAACTTTCTAATCATCAAAGAATCTTAAAAAATGTATCACAGTTTTCACAAAAATGTTAAGCAGCATTCAACATTGGAAATTTTTATATATATACACTCACCTAAAGGATTATTAGGAACACCATACTAATACTGTGTTTGACCCCCTTTCGCCTTCAGAACTGCCTTAATTCTACGTGGCATTGATTCAAGGTGCTGAAAGCATTCTTTAGAAATGTTGGCCCATATTGATAGGATAGCATCTTGCAGTTGATGGAGATTTGTGGGATGCACATCCAGGGCACGAAGCTCCCGTTCCACCACATCCCAAAGATGCTCTATTGGGTTGAGATCTGGTGACTGTGGGGGCCATTTTAGTACAGTGAACTCATTGTCATGTTCAAGAAACCAATTTGAAATGATTCGAGCTTTGTGACATGGTGCATTATCCTGCTGGAAGTAGCCATCAGAGGATGGGTACATGGTGGTCATAAAGGGATGGACATGGTCAGAAACAATGCTCAGGTAGGCCGTGGCATTTAAACGATGCCCAATTGGCACTAAGGGGCCTAAAGTGTGCCAAGAAAACATCCCCCACACCATTACACCACCACCACCAGCCTGCACAGTGGTAACAAGGCATGATGGATCCATGTTCTCATTCTGTTTACGCCAAATTCTGACTCTACCATCTGAATGTCTCAACAGAAATCGAGACTCATCAGACCAGGCAACATTTTTCCAGTCTTCAACTGTCCAATTTTGGTGAGCTTGTGCAAATTGTAGCCTCTTTTTCCTATTTGTAGTGGAGATGAGTGGTACCCGGTGGGGTCTTCTGCTGTTGTAGCCCATCCGCCTCAAGGTTGTGCGTGTTGTGGCTTCACAAATGCTTTGCTGCATACCTCGGTTGTAACGAGTGGTTATTTCAGTCAAAGTTGCTCTTCTATCAGCTTGAATCAGTCGGCCCATTCTCCTCTGGCCGCATACTGGATGTTTTTCCCTTTTCACACCATTCTTTGTAAACTCTAGAAATGGTTGTGCGTTGATTAGATAATTGCATTAATGAGAAATTGAACAGGTGTTCCTAATAATCCTTTAGGTGAGTGTATATATATATATATATATATATATATATATATACACTGTATATATATATATAATTTAAATGTGTCTTTAGCAGCAAATCATCATATTAGAATGATATCTGAAGGATCATGTGACACTGAAGACTGGAGTAATGATGCTAAAAATTCAGCTTTGCCATCAAAGGAATAAATTACACTTTAAAATATATTTGAAAAGTTTGAAAAACTATTTGGTGATTTTGCTAGTATTGTGTGATGAATATATAAAATAAACAAGTTATATATAAAATATGTACAAAGTGCTTTCCATTTAGATAGAAAATATAAAGTGTGATTAATTCATAAAATGTGTTATTTGCGACAGTTCAGATGTTCAAATGTGAACACTTTGAACTGTCGTTGATCGCCACCTAGTGGACACACAATCATCCAGCATCAAGGTTAACTGCAGTGCAAACATCCCAAAAACGAGTCAAACCAGACCTGTTACATATCTGTCTAGACTTATATTTTGCCAAAACACGTCCATTTCGAAAAATGACAGATAAAATACACACCCTCGCGTTTTTTTTCACACTCGTATGCGTGTATGACGCATAAACTTTAAGCATGGATTGACAGAGTTATGGGATTAACGTCTACCTCACTTGTTGAGACACAGAAGTCCCTCTGTTGTTGCCCTATTTAAATATTATAAATACAAAGACTCATTTAAGCACGCTGACTTCATTCACGAAGAAGAAATTTCTGAGTGCGTTTTTGCCTGATAAGAGACGACTGTCAATTATCGGCCCCTTTAAGAGCGTCTGTCGCTGTCATTGACGAAATTTCCTGGTGTGAAGCGAGTCTCGCTGGATATCAACAACAGATGGAAACAGACCCCAAATGATGATTTGCAGTTTGAATGCGATTCTAATCCGGAATAACGCTGGAAATAACATCTGACAGCTAAGGGAGTCGCATTGGTAGATCAATGTGTCTGCTCGGGCATTTTACGCCGGATTTCTCATCGAGCTGGTAGCAGGTGGCGACGGAGCGGGGCGAAGCTCAAATATTCATGCCTTCCTGTTAATGAAACTTAATTACGGATTCCGTGCAAGGTGGGTAAGAAACTTTCTACCCCTTTCTGGTTGTTAATCCCGCGGCGGGCGGGGCGCGTGTTATAATGTATCAGAAGCTTTTGTTACATTGTTGCGTTTCGAGTCCTCAAACTCATTACAGCGCGCGCGAACGTGCCACATTGTTTGTAGTTTTGTGCAGCTGCAGCACGTTTTCTTGACATGTGTTTATTAATTAATAGATTATGTGGCTTAATAATGTGACAACCACTCCTTACAGTCAAGACGAGGTAAGAAAACGATTTTAAATATTTTGCACGCACACGAAAGCCGCCATTCTACACGGCATCGATCTGTAAGATGTTTCATAGTGACGAAAGGCTTTTTAGGTCAAGGCATTAATCGGCAATCTATTGATGGTGCAGCTGTGTCAACCCTCGATGTTTTATTAATGGGATCCAACTTGAACTACACGGTGAGGTGATGAAGATGCAAAACCCTGGAGGGGAATGCTTGGCATTGTGTTAGTCAGGATTTTTATTATTTAACTAGATATTGCAATACACGAGGAATAATGCAAAAGTGCGCTAAACATCGCTGACAGCTACAGTAATAGGCTGCGGAGGTTGTGACAATAGGGGCGGATGGTGTTGGGAGAGAGTATGGGGGAATGGAGATTGCCAAAATGCTAGTATAGGAGGATGTAAAGGAAGCACAGAGGAGCAGCCTGACCGATGAACTCGCCAGTGTCGGGAGAGTGAAAGGGGAGTCGCCCGGTGGTGTCAGTACAGAGAAAATAGTTTTGGTAGTCATGGTGTTTACCTATGATGTAATTGTGATGGGTTGTTAATGTAGAATTACAATAGAATGGCGTCTGAATAGAATACAACAGTCATAGAACGTTGTTTTGTTTTCTTTTGTAAAGCATTTCGTCATGCTAATAGTACATTGCCATTCCCAGCTAACGGGGAACATTCTCAAAATGTTGGCTAATGTTCTGGCAAGGTTCTTAGAACGTTGCCTAGGTTCTCTCAGAGTTATGCACAAAGAATCTTACTGTAACGTTACTAGAACGTTTGTTATCTAGTCTTTAAAGGGACAGTTCGCCCAAAAATGACCCTCACCCTCAAGCCATCCTAGGTGTATATGACATTCTTCTTTCAGACGAATACAATCGGAGTTATATTAAAAAATGTCCCGGCTAATCCAAGCTTTATAATGGCAGCCCAAAATTTGAAGCCCAAAAAAGTGCATCCATCAAATATAAACGTACTCCACATGGCTCGAGTGGGTTAATAAAGGCCTTCTGAAGCAAATCGGTGGGTTTGTGTAAGAAAAATATCCATATTTAAAACTTTATAAAGTAAAATATCTAGCTTCCGGCAGACCGCCTTCCGTATTCAACTTACAAAGAAAGTGTAACGCCTCTCGCAGTTCAAATCGCTTGCGCTACGTCCTACGTCATACGTTGCGCCAGTTAAGCTTTTTTCGTAAGTTAAAGGATGTTGGTCTGGAGGAAGCTACATATTTTTCTTTATAACGTTAAATATGGATATTTTTCTTACACAAATGCATAGATTCGCTTCAGAAGGCATGTGGAGCATGGATGGATGCACTTTTTTTGGGCTTCAAATTTTGGGCTGCCATTTACTGCCATTATAATGCTTGGATTAGCCAGGACATTTTTTAATATAACTCCGATTGTATTCGTACTGAGTGTCCCTGGGCGAATATTTTAATATTAACATGAGCGCAGTGGAATAATGAAAGTGATCAACAGGATTCATATTGAAAACAGTAAGCATGCGCTGCTTTGTTTACGGTTTGTGTATCTGCAGCCTGCAGCGTCTGTTTCCCTTTTTGAATGATGAATATGTCTGCAGAAACAGACGTTGTCTCATTTACACGCAGGCGTAGAACGCACATGCTAGTTGCCAGTCGGCTGTAGTTCTCTCGGTGTGTTCAAGTGCAGCTTTTTGCCCCGACGCGAGGCCACAACACAGTCGGCTTTCATCACTGCTAGTTCTATGGCGTCAGTTTGGTGTGTCCCTACCTTTAGAGCGTCACCATTTTTGTTTGGTTGTTTAAGGGGGTCCTATTATGTTTTTTTTTTTTTATCTTTTTACGCAAAAAAGGGGCAAGGCCTGGTTGAGCTGCGCTAGAGAAGACGACTTGCTTGTCACGTGTTGTTGCCGTGTCGAACAGACACTGTTTTTTTTCCACCCCGGCTCCAAAACCCTTTTGTTTGGCCTTCCTAAGGCGGACGAATTTTAAAAATGTGTTTTTAACATTATAACCCCAATGTTTATCTGTGTGCTGCACATTTTATGGATTTCCAGAACCTAAGAGAGTACAATGCCGGCTATGCACAAAAGATTCTCCTGAAAGATGGAGTAGTTCCCACTTTGTCGGGACAGTCAGTTGTTTATAGATCACAACCTGTAAGTGTGTATTATTATTATTATTATTATTATTATTATTATTATTTGTTCGAAATTGCACCCTATACACTCATTCACTATTCACTATTCTCTACATTACTCCACTAATATAGTTCACTTGAAGGAGTGAATGAAAACAAGCTTTTGCGTAGTTTGTGCTTGCTGTTTAATAATCATTTGTCACTTAGCAGCTCTTGTAGTAATGAAAAGATTTATCTTGAACTCTGTCATGGATACTAGCTTGTGTAAACCTTAATTAAACAATTTAATAATCAATTAAAAAGGAATTTATACCTGTATGATATTACGCTGTAGCCACATTGGACCAGCGGTTTGGAAAATCAATTCAGCTGCGGGCGCCATATTCTGGTCAGACGCAGGAATTCTTTTGGCGCGCAATTCTGTGAATTATGGGCATTCTCTAGCTGTTCAGAGTGCATCAGTTATACACTCGTTATTGCGGTGCATTTTGGGATTGAATGTGTGGACTCGATAACGTCCACTATGGTTTTGGGAACCACTACAAATGGTTGTCCCCTCAAATAGTGCCCTATTTAAAGGGTATGGGGGTGATTTCGGACACAGCCACAGACTTCACTTGCTTCATTACTGGATGAATCAGCAGTTTTGAAGGAATCTCTCTAATGGTCACTTGTCGCCACCTACTGGTGTAATGATGCAATTGATTCAATCTTTATTTGAAGTGTCATTACTTTCAAAAGGTGATTTACTGTATTTTGATTGCTATCATATACATCAGTGTTTATATCCGAACTGTAAACTTATCTATTTAACTATTAACTTTATACCAGTACTTATGTGTTCATTTGAATTGTTACAGAAATAATGATACTGTGTGTGGTTGAAAAGACAGTTTGTGAAGCTTTTTCATACCTAT
Organism: Coreius guichenoti; assembly: GCA_039654105.1. NCBI lineage: Eukaryota > Metazoa > Chordata > Actinopteri > Cypriniformes > Gobionidae > Coreius > Coreius guichenoti. The sequence goes on from CM077191.1 coordinate 16,429,844, forward strand.
ACATGACAACTGCTCTCTGTGGCTCAGCGGCAGTGCCAACGCAGATCTAAATGTTCGCTGTGATTGTACTTGTCAAAGGTTTAATAGACACAGGCGAATCGCTATCATCAAGGAATAAGTTCGCATGGGTGTTTAGATCGCAAACAAAGCATTTGCGTTGCTTCATAAAACTGAAGTTAAACCACTGGAGTCACGTGGATTACATTTTATGATGTCTTTACTAACTTTTTGGGACTTGAAAGCGGTAGTTGTGTAGGTGGTCAATGGAGGAACAAAAAGCTCTCAGATTTCATTAAAAAGATCTACATTTGTGTTCTGAAGATGAACAAAAGTCTTACGGGTTTGGAATAACATGATGGTGAGTAAATAAAGACACAATTTTCATTTTTGAAGGCTAACCCTTTAAATGGAAAGATAAAGAGCCCCCAAATTAGTGCTGTTATTGTTAGCTAAAACAAACTCTTTGTTTTTCATTCATTTAAATAAAAATGAAATAAAACATTTTAAATATTAGATGAAAAACATTAAAAGAAAAAACTAATTAGAAATGTCACCTTGGCAACTAACTGAAATAAAATAAGTTAAAGTACTAAAATGACTAAAACTAAAACTGAAGTAAACATAAATGAAAGCTAATTAGGTAATTCCGAGATCCCAGACTAAAACATTTTATTTTCATCATTTCTTTTCTGGTGAAAGACATGCATAAATCAAGAAGAAAGCCAAAATATTAAATGTCATGGATGAATATTTATTATGTAATTCAATATAGGTGGGGGTCAAAATTACAATTTTCTCCTGAGATTTGGGGCCTTTAGAAAGATGGCAGACTCATTATTTTATTTTTACACAGAGATTGGTAGGTCTATTAGCAAAATCCCTTGACTTTAGCAATCCTTGTTGCATTAAATGCCAATGGTGACAGTTCAAAAATGGGAAAAAGCACTTTTTTCCCCCTGCAGTTTGCATACCTATAACTCAAAGTATTAAATATCTTAATAAAATTTTAGATTTTGTTCTTAACAAACTTTTCTTTTGGTATCTTAATTTTTAAGGCCCTATGTTGTCCTATTTATTTTAGTAATGAAGAATAAATTGTTGAAGCTAGAAATGTAGCTTGTTTCCCTCTATCAAAACAATTGCATAGAACGTGTCTGACTGCCGAAAATGTTCTTTTTCCAAAGTTTGCTTGCCTCTAACTCAAGAAGTATTAAAGATATCTTAATATAATTTTAGAATCTGTTTTTTGGCAAACTTTTCTTTTGGAATCTTAATTAAGGCCCTATATTGTTCATTCCCATAGATATAGGACTCTCAATGCAGCTCCATGTCCAAATTGTTGAATATTAGCCATTTTCAATGGCCAAAAACCAAATGTGGGTCTTTGTGTGTTTTTTTTTTTTGTTTTTGTTTTTTTTTTTGTTTTTTTTAGGTGAAAATTGTCATTTTGATCCCCCTCTACAAAATAGTAGATTACTCAAATACTCATTTAATATTTTGGATTTCATCACTATTTATGTTTGTCTATTTATTTTTTTTACAAAATCAAACATTTGAGCCGGGGAAGTTTCCAAAATTTGGTTGATTTGGCACGGAATGATAATTAAAGCCAAAAGGTGCCTCAAGATGTGTTGCACCTGGTGTCATTTTTAGGTAAGCTGTTGTTAAATGATTTTCTTATACTATGAAACAAAAGAGAGCAAAGCAAGTTTTACTTTAGGCCTGATGTAGTACTCTTTCACAAGCAAAACTTTTATAGCAAGAAGCCGTGATTAGTTTTGATCATTCACACTGTCATAATTTCTCATAAAATGCTGCGTTCTAATGAGTTTAAACAACTGACAAATCTAGATATGTGTGATAAATACCATCCGCAGATATTTCCGTTTCCCTCATGAGAGCTGCATGAAACGTCTGCTTATTGTCAAAAAAGTCCCTTTCTAATTCACAGGAAGCCAATTTCAGTCTGCTTAAGAACAAGACGGTTGGTGTTAAACCTCAGTCTTGTCATTATCATGTACAGCATGTTGTCTGAGCTCTGGAAGTGAAATTAGAACTCGGTTGGAGGTTTTGAGTGTCTAGGCACGCATACGGACGCTTTGTTTCCAGGCCTGCTTTGTTTGCTGTAAGGTCAACTAACTGCAGGGAATGCAGAGTTTGGAACACCAATAGCTTTATTTTGTGCCCCAACGTGGGCCTTTGGTTCCTGGAGAGTTTTTTTTTTGTATATATAATCCAGTCACATGTTGCAAAGCTGTGTTCGTGTTTTAGCCTCAATATTCCCAGGGCGTTTTTGTTGATGCACAAAGACGTTTAAGACATTGCCTGAGGAAGAGCACACTAGTTCATGACCTGCTTCTTTCCACGAGTTTAACAGCTGTTTCCATTAGTTAGCAATTAGCACATATTAAAGGGCACCTATTATGCAAAATTCACTTTTGCATGGTGTTTGAACATAAATGTGTGTTGGCAGTGTGTGTACACAACCACCCTATAATGGTAAAAATCCACACACTCCTTTTTTTTTTTTTTTTTAATCCCCATAAATCATAAGCAGTGTCTCAGAACAAGCCGTTTGTAGATTACTGGCAAAGTGATGTCACATTTCACAGGCCCCGCCCACGAGTGTTGATGGACACTGCCCTATTAGCATAGACCCCGCCCTCAGAGAGCTGTACAAAGTCCGTCATGTTTATCTCCTTGCCAGAGCATTTAACAGCAGCATTCAAGTAAGAAATGTGTTCTTAATAAAGCTGCTAAAATTCATTGTCAAGAGCAGTGAGTGATTTTTAGTTTATCTTTTGTTGTTTGATTCATATTAACAGCAGATATAGCAGTAGGTACTGTATATTACACTGGTTTCACTTTAGTACACAGATCTAATATACACACGGGATTTCTGTACATACGTGCACAGACTTAACCAACTGTTTTCATGTGAACTTTGTGTGTTTCTGACATAACCTTGTGTGCATTTGACAGTGTATTCGCAGTAACACATGAAAGAGAACTTGTCTAGTTTAATAGCCTACTCACGGACGCACAGACATCCAGCTCTCTGTGCGCATGCATCGGGTGTGTGCGCTCAAGTTGAGAGCATAGACTGTAAGGTTGAGAGTGATATGGCTTTAAAAAGCATGCAGATGATATTTCATGATGATGAAGAACTGCAATGTCACGTGAGCGTGTCCACGATAGAGATGATAATCAAAGCCAAACGGATGTATCATGTTTCAGTTTTCATTCGCTTGTTCTCTGGTGTTCACCAGCTGTGAAGGCTCCGCCCTCTGCGGTGGGGAGCAGCAGCTCATTTGCATTTAAAGGCGACACACACAAAACAGCTCATTTTTCTCAAACCCAAAAATTGGCATTTTCAAAATGGTGTATTAAATTATCTGTTAGGATTTTTGATCTGAAGCTTCACAGACACACTCTGGTGACACCTGAGACTTATATTACATCTTGTAAAAAGGAGCATAATAGGTGTCCTTTAAGATTAAAGATTAATTAATAATATTATGTCATTATTTACTCACACTCATGTCATTCTAAACCTGTATGACTTACTTTCTTCAGTGGAACACAAAAGGAAACATTTTGAATAACGTGCTGGTTGCTTTTTTCTATACAGTTAGTAAATGGTGAGTTTTTTTTTTTTTTTTTTTTTTTTCTTCCTTCCCTTCCCAAGCTTCAAAAAGGATGCAAAAGCCCCATAAATTATCATAAAAGTGTTTTTCCTTACAAATTACAAAATTGTAAAAGGACCGCAACAACTATTGCCTTGGCATTATCTGAAACAAGTTTAAGTTAAAGTACTAAAAAGGCTCAAACTATAATATAAAATATATTTTTATATATATTTTTTAATTTATAACTTTATTTTATTTTGATATAAAAATAAGTTAAAGCTAAATAGAAATATTTTCAAAAAACAAATAACGTCAAAAGCACAACAAAATTACTAAAAATAAAATGAAAACTGAATTCAAATAAAAGTAATAAATACTATAATTTATAAATAATAAATGACACTGTTGAGGAATATTAAATTGTTATATTAACGCTGCACCTATGTTCAAATTCTGAACTACCAATAAGCGAATAATTTTCTTAATTTTATGGCTAATAACTAAGGTTGTTGTTGCTGTTGCTGTTGTTGTTGTACACAATTTGTCTAAATAAATAAAACATCAATTTTTAAATGCTACAAGTGAATTTAGGCATCACATTATAATGCAGATTATGAAATTTTGCAATTTGCTTAATTACATTTAACAGTGTAATAAAATGAGTGTTTTTAAAGATTCTTTTTAGTTTTAAAGTACCTTGCCATCATCTAACGCTCACTTAAAGTTAGTGGAAATGAGCATGTATGTTAAATATCCAATACTGACCTATATGTACAATATTTACAGATTCTTTTGAGTCAAATCTTTTCAACGAATCAGTCAGTTCAGTTCGCAAATCCTGTCTGAATGATTCGCTTACAAGTCATACGGATTTGTAATGGCATGGAGGTGAGTATCTTTTACTTATCACTTTTATATAGACTTGAAATGTCCTCACACTTCAAACCTCTACAATCAAAACTGGACACGGTCTCACTATGGGCCAGAACGACAGTGAGGATCATGGGGCCTCTACCTCTGACCCACATACTGTACAGAACAGGGTGCTGGCCCACACTAGTCCGACATCAGCTGATCTCTTTGAGATTGTAGTATTTTCTCACAGCAAGTTCAAGCGGCCCAGTTCACAGATCTCAATACCCAGTGCAGAGAGACTATTATTGTGTAAGCGAGTGACTGTCAGTTGCCTGTTATTCCTGAGCTAAGAATGTCTGGCTTTGTCTTACTCCGCTTCTGGATTTCATTTGGACAATAAGATAATAAGACAAGAAGTATGTTTTACGTTCTTAATGAGTGAGTATTCATATCATGGTACTTTCCATATTCAGTATGTGCAATGAACATATGAAAAGCCAGGACTTGGTCTAAATGAGAATGATATTTATCAAGATAGTATTGTGCAATTGTACATTTCTTCATCGCTGCACAGTTTCATGTCACGATGACTTAGAAGCTGCTTTTGTCCCTACAGGGTTGCCAGCCGCCATGTTAAGATAAAGACACAGATCTCTGTGTTGAACATGCTAAAGCGATTGGATAAGATAAGGTTCAGAGGACCGAAGCGAGATGAGTTCCTGGACCTTGCCGAGTCCCCCAACGCATCTGACAGCGAATGTAATGATGACATCCCAGTAAAACACAGAAGCTCCATCAAAGACACGGAAGAGCAGCGAGACCCTGTAAGTGACATTCCTTCATTTGGGGGAATATCAAGGGAGAATCTGTCAGAAAGTGCTGAACACATTTCTCTGTAGAAAAATGTGGTGATGCGATATTATTGTGAATCAGCCGTTTCAAAATAGTGTAGACCTCTATTTGTGCATGTTATTCTAAAGCAAAAATGGTTTCTTAATCTTTACATATAAAGATGAATATTTACATATAATATCTTTATATTTACATATCATCGCTGTTGGACGGAAACCTTGTATCTCCAAAAATGCTACTTTTCAGGAAATGGAAAAAACATTGTATTTTTTTTATACAGTTAAACACGGTGTTGTCAAAGTTAATATTGTGGCTTTATATATGGCCAGACACTTGCATGTGGCATTTATATTATTAACATTTTACCAAAATCAAGCATAAATGGAGTTATGAGGTTTTTGACGAGCGAATTACAGAGATTTTTGGACATAGATGTTTTGTCCTTCATTATAACGTCCGCATCTGAGGCAGTAAGTGCATCTCATTACATTTTCATCAACTTATGGTTTATAATGTTTATTGTAGCGCTTAGTTTTTTTTCTGTTATTTTGGCCAAAATCTCATGTTACAAAAGATAAACAAAAGGCACTCTTCTCCGCTCCTCAAATACATAAAACATTTATTCCTTATGTGTATATATAAATAGTGTTTCCAAAGTAAACACTGGACTTATTCAAAGAACCTGTTCTTTATTTACCCTTGCACTGCAAACAAGCAGAGATGGTTCAAACTGTGTGTGGCACTTTGTTCACGATTGAGGCGGGCGGAGTTATGAGGCTTTACTGACAGTTTGAGGGTCCAATGGAGTTACAAGTTTTTGTCACAAGCTCTTTTTAATACTTTTCATTGGTTAAATATTTGCAAAACCCACAGACATGCAGAAGTATCAATAGTAATGATTTATGAAAATACAATATTCATGTAAACGCCACTCTCAGCAGTGTGGGCAGAGTGAAATCTAGGGATATTTGCTAACAGTATAACGCTGGTCATGTATTTTGAACTTATTTTTATCCCCTAAGCAAAGAATGAAAAAGAAATTCGCTTTGAGTATTTATGCATTTACAGTAGAAGTCTATGTACAGCTATTGCATGGTAGCCTATAGACTTCCACTGTAAATGCCTAACTAATTTTTATTTTTTATTTTTGTGTTATTTATGTAGAACTGTATTGGCTAAATGTTTTAACTGAATATTAAACAAATATTCCTTTTGCGTTTCATGAATAGATACTTGTAGAATAGCATTATTAATAATGTTAATAAAAAAAAAACATGTATTCCCCATCACTTGCTTCCAGCCTGTATTTAGTTCCTGTTCTTTGCATTGCATGAAGAGGCTGTCAGCCAAATTCCCAAAGGACTTTCAGCCCAAACAATCATTTGCTTCACTGTATTTCTTTCTGTATAAATGACCTCTTCCTGTTGTTGCAGCTGAGATTTCCCTCCATCGTTCACACCCAGACTTCTAAATACTTCTAAGGCCCTAGTCTTAGAAAAAAATCTCAAAAAAGAGTTTCTTTGTAAAGCTGCAGTATCTTTTCTTGTGGACGTTCGTTACTGATGCCGCCCTGTGTTCAGCACTGACCTTTGATGTTTTACATGAAATTTTACAAGAAAAGAACTGATCGGAAAGCACAATTTGAGAAAATTTAAGGGCTTTCGTATAGGTCGGCCTCGTCCAAGTACGTTTTCAAAGAAATTGCATTTGCTGCTTATAATTTGATAAGCACAGGAAATCTCACCTAAGAGATCTGCTGTGTCTCTGCAAGCTTATGAGCTGGTCACCATGGTTACAGCTGCCGCATTGGCGTCCGGTCGGTGACTAGAACCGTGATTTGTAGAATCCTGGTTATGCTGAACTTCTATGAAGACGATGCTGTAACGTCTCTGGCAGGCTGGAGCACAGATCTGTAAAATGTCTTTTACGGGAATCCTAATGGACACTCATTTATTAGACCGTAACGTGGCCATATTCTCACAAAAGCAGGCTCTGTTTGACCCTATAAAGTTATCTGCTGTTCATTTGTTAGCTAAGACTAGTCGGTTGCAAAATTAGTCGTTGCGCACATTACTATTAATTATGTGTTTGAATAAATTTGTCATGAACACAAGCTGTTATGCAAACTACCTTATGTGTAACTGAGTTGTATACAAACATTAAAATTTTTATTTGAGTGTAATTTATTATATATGAAAATAAATAGCAGTTGAGTATAGTTTGAGCTCTGTTGTTAATTTTAACCTCTGATATTATAGTAATGTACCAAATTTTTCTGAATGATCAGCTATTGGTATCGGCGGAGAAACTTAGTATTGGTGCATCTCTAATAATTTCTCATTTGCATATTTATAACATTTCAGAAAACTAAAAAAAATGTTTGCAATTCTTAAACTGGGAAATTATGGTGATGGATATTCTTTTTTTTTTTTTTTCTTCTTCCCCCTATTAACCTGGTGCCTTAATTGAGAGTGAGCCTCCATGAACTTCTGAGCTTCTCATAATTTCTCTTACTGATTTTCTCCAGGCTGGTTCAGGGACTCTCACCATGTCTGCTGCTCCCATCCAGGACTACAAAATGTGTGATTCAGACCGACTCAATGAGGTCAAAGGTCACCTGGAGATAGCCTTACTGGAAAAGCACTTTCTTCGTGAGTAACCCAGAAAAATTTGCTATTTTACATGGTTACATTTTTCTAAATTATCATCACTGGAAAAAAATACTCTACTCTCTTACTGATTTTGCAGTTCTTTTATTTGGGATTTCATACTTTGTCATTTTTAAGCCTGAAGTCTGTTCTAAAACCTTGCAAGCTGTATCGCTGCCTACTGTCTGCATAGTCAGCAGTCTTTTAAGGAAGCTGTCATGGAACTGGTTGCATTGACAGTCGACTCATTGAAAGTGGAAGCGGTGAACAGTAATCCTAATATGGCTAGCACCCACTTTCAGCAATTCAGTTAGGACTGTACATTACCTAATTAATATTCATGAGCCATGCTGTTTTTTTTATATAATAACATAGTATTTGTATTTTAATAAAATTATAAGTATTGTAAATAGTTGCTTTTAATAAATTTTATATTTAAATATTATTTAAATATTATATACCTAGGGCCACACCTTTAATACATTGAAATGGTTTACCTAATTAATATTGATGAGCCAGGCTGTGCTTCATTATTTATTAAAAAGGTAATAATACAATATTATATACTTTTAATGCAATTATAGTCTGTTATAATTATAAATATTTAAAGATTATAATTTTATTAAAGTATATTATTGTTATAAATATTTACTCTTAATACAATTCTAATATACATTTAATTTTAAATTTTTTAATAAAATACAAGTCTGTTTGTAATCAACATTTCATTCAACACAGTTCATCTATCGTGGATTTATTTTCCACTGAGCTTGCTGCAATGCATTTAGGGATTGCATACTTACAACCACACCTATGACACCTATGATACCTTCATTTATGTTTTTTTTTTTTTTTTTTTTTTTTTTTTTTTAATATTCTCAGATGTTTTAAAATGGAGTTTTAACCTGGATATCCAGAATTTGTTAGAAACAGCTCTTCAGGGAAAAGTGATTTGTCCTCACAGGCCTCCAGATCTGCAATATATCTCAAGCTAAATGGGCAATGGCTCACTGTGTCTGGATTTATCACCCTGAGCTGTGGAGTGAGATCATTCTCATTAGGACGGGAGCTGCCTGCACCTTACAGCGATTAAACCTACCTTGTATACTGCTGATCCCACTCACCTGTAGCACTTTTTAATTAGTGAGACTCTCAGAAGCAGAGATTAGACCTCCACTGGGGTTCATACACACACACACATACACTCGCATATAACAGACGTTTTCTGAAGTAGTATCATCTTTTTCTTGTTTCTCATCTTGTTTCCCATATGATAATTCAGTTTCCGTATTCATTATATTGGCTTAAAAGGAACATTAGTTGTGTATTACAAGGTTGAGAGTGTCTGGTCTATTTTTAGACCCTGTGTTTGTGTTTGTATTTGTGTGTGTGTGTGTGTGTGTGTGCGCGTGCATGCGAAATGCCCTCGAGCACTGCAGTACTGGAAAGCAGCAAAAGGTCAGACCTGTGCCGCCAAACCGTTGCTGCACAAAAAAAGCAGACTGGACTTATTAATAGTTTGTTACACAACAGAAGCCTCTCCACTCAAAAAAGGCAAACCCTTATGAATGACTGGCTTTGACTTAGTAACACAGCGTAGAGATGATTTAAAACTGTGCATGATGCTGCTGCAGGGTTATATGAGGTGATGTCAAAGATTTGGATGCTCTTCACATCTGGACTGTCCTGTAGAACAGTGGGTTGTGACCCGGAAATGGGATCTAATTTAATTGTATAATATAATGAAATATAAAAACTACTTTTTTTTTTAATATATATATATATATATATATATATATATATATATATATATGACAATTCAACTCCTTATATGTAAATATATTTTTAATTGAATAATGCTATTAACTATTTAAATAAATAAAAAAGATATAACATTAGGGCTGCAACTAATGATTATTTTGATAATTGATTAATCTGTCAATTTTTTTTCTCGATTAATCGGATGAAAAAACAAAAAATATTATACATTAAAAATATTTTTAATTTGTCCTCCAAACAATATGTAATATAAAGCCTGTGAAAATCAATATAGTGAATGTATCTATGTAGGCTATGCTGTACATTTATAAGCAAAAAGGGGTTAAAATACATTCTAAACCTAAAAACAACTGATTGCTTACTATTTTAAAGCAGAAATTAAAACGACTAAATTAAAAATGATAAACAACTAAATCACAAAATGTTAACTTATATGAGGCATTAAGAACAAACACAAATTCACACATTAATGTTCTCATAAATATCATTACTCATGTTACATGTATATTTTTAAACCTATTCATTAATTTATAACAAAAAATATTTTAGCAAAATGTGTATTTTAGTCAGAATTATTGGGTATTATTGTATATGTATATATACAGTATGTATATGTCAATTTACATATGCCAAGAAGCATTACAGCAGTGCATTACATAAGTGTAGTACTATTAATATTTATGACCGTGAAATGAATAAGTCCAGAGCTTTTGACCAGTTTACTTGAGTAGCATAAGTCCTGTGATGTTGGTAGATTTGTTACCAGTGGCCGGTAACAAATGGTCAAAAGATCATAAGATAGATCTTCGTGTACTTCTGTCCCTCATGTCACTGTTCTTGGATCATATGATTTGACCTCTTTGGAAGCTGCAGCTGTCTCAGGTTTACAATAGAGTTGTGCTGACTGCTAGTGACTCCTACAGTCAGAACACACAACGCAAACATGCACACTGTCAACATGAAAGACCTTCATTGCTAATGTTCAAACATATCATACTTGTTATTTTTTCCCCATTCAGCTTTCTGGAGGAAAACGGTGCTCTGGTTTAACATGAGAAGTTCACGTATTCATTATATCAGATGGCTCTATGATGAGCTAGCATTGTGTCCATGGTCTTTTTGGCAGAGACAGGCACAGCTGATTGTGTGAACTATGTGAAAGGATGCTGTCAGTCAGAAAGGCTTTCATATGCTTAATTGCTTTGGTGTAAATGGGCCATTAGATGCTATCTTTTTTTTTTTTTCTATCTTTTTTTGCTCTTGCAAGTTAGTGTGTATGTCAGTCAGAGAGAGCAGTCAGACAGCACAGGGGAAGGACAGTGGGCCAAGATCCAATCTGGCAAACACATCCAACATGTCCTTATCAAGCCATAAAAATGTGGTTTACATTTTTTTTAAATTCCTTCCGTGTAGTTACTGTCTGAACAATGTCCTGATATCTTCTGGATTAACTTTGCAATCACTTCATCTTATTATTATTATTATTATTATTATTATTATTATTATTATTTTCCCAATTATTTTTGGTGCTGCTAGTGGCACAGAAATGACACCTTCACCTTTAACCTGAGTGTAAAAGTAACCGAAGTACATTGTGACTAAGCAACTTAATGTTTAAACACTATTTTGTTGCACTGAGATTCTATTACATTCACCTTTTGACTTACGGGTTATTGGTTTACAGTTAGTTACCATTACGTTTACCGTAAGTGGCGTCTCATCTCAACATTTCAACAAAAATATTGTTTTAAGACTGTAAGTGCTTCTAGCATGGCAAGGATTAATATCTGCTTACATGATTATTTCTGCCACATTTCACTGTAACCAAAGGGAGGTTGAGTTTGCATACCAGAACATGGAAAAAAAAAAGCTCATACAATAGCAAAAAAATCTAGAAAATGTTCCCAAAAGGATTATTCATGTAAAGCTCCTAAACATCCTTTGCACAACATGTAACGGGATTAGGATATTTGTAAGTATTCTGTGGTTTGTATTTATCCTTTATTATTCTTATTAATAGTAATATGATTTATTATTAATTATAATTTTGTACAACTAGATCTAAATTTGCTTGCCTTCTAGTTGCTTGACACTCTGAACACGCTGTAAAGTGAAGAATAGCATCATGGGGGATTAGATCAGGCTATAAATATTCATTTCGATCCATTGTTTTGTCATTGTGAACAGCTTGTTCAGTCCCTCTGTCCACTAGCTCCGGGTTTAGCGACGGCCCCTGGGGTCTGCACTGATCATCTAGATTCAGATGTCTTCTCTTTAGCACACCTGCCCTTGAGTCAGCGGCAGGGGGTCTTTATCATGACTATAGCGCCTCTGTGGGAGATTCAGGAACTGCTGAATTATAGATGAAGATGGGCTTGTATTTCAGGCAACCTTGAAGCAGGCATTGTGTGAAATAGAGGGCAGGTGGAAAAACTACTCTGCTGCATGAGAGTCTAGGCTAGAGGCAAAAAGTTTTCAGTAAACATGCTCTGAAGGTGTTTGTTAGAATCATGACTGTATTTTTCCTTTTGTTAGATCAAGGACGATCTGTCTCTGCAAGCAGCTACATGTTTGTTTGACTCGAGAATCTGAAATTGATGCATGTCTCAAATCTTCCTCTGGTTCCTCTGCTGAGCATCCTGTCCTGTGAGAGCGCTTAATTTAGTGTCGTCTTTAAGATTTAGGATGACTTCATTGGTCATGTGTAGGCCTGAATCTGCACCCTCAGGATTCAGGGTTTCCACAGAATTTGAATTCTGTCATTCACACGATGGTACACAAATCTGTAACTGACATGTTTAGTCATTTGCTTTTTCTTCTTATAACAGCATATTGAAAGGGTTTTGATTAAATGTCATATAAAGCGGCAGTGAGCCACCTCAATGTTTTCTGATTGGCACTCTGTTTTTGCTGTGCATAGAGCCTATTGATTTCTCAGGACATCTATTTCTATGATATCTGTCAGGTGCTATGGAGGTTTTATACCTTGTATGATATTTGAAAATATGCTTTCAGCAGCTTTAAATAGTACAATTATAGTATTTTTTTTGTTTTGTTTTAACTCTTTTCATTGAATCGTTGCAATTGTATCATTCTGCTTTTAGATAAGTTTGTATAAGGGCACTAAAAAAGCTGTTACTTTCATCTCTCATCACTTTGCTGTGTGTGTGTGTGTGTGTGACATCTCTCTCTTACATAAAATAAAATAAATTTTAAATCAATATTTTATTTATGGTATTTGCTAAGCTATATAATAAACAGTCAAGTCACCTTTATTTTTATAGCGCTTTATACAATAGAAATGGTTTCAAAGCAGCTTCACAATAATAAACAGGAAAGTAAGAGAACTATGATGCAAACTTTATCAAATAAGAGTTCTGCTGTAAAGCAACTGTAGCAAGGTAATAATGTCATTATCCAGCTCAGTTCAGTCTTGATTCAATTCAAAGTTCATTCATTATGAAACAAGTTCAATTCAGCTATAAAGCAGCTCTATAGAAGACAAAGTGTCATTATTCAGCTCAGTTCAGTTAGTTTTTTACTCATCCGATAGTATCAGTGCAGTCAAATCAATATTATTGAATATTAAGTGCCCCCAAATAAGTAAGCCAAAGGAACTCAAACTCCGTCGGGTGACCGAAATGGAGAAAAAAACCTTGGGGAAAAACCAGGCTCAGTCTGGGAGGCAGTTCTCCTCTTGCCTAGAAGAACATTTAGCCGGTCTCTATTGCCAAATAAACCTCACGAGAGTGATACAAGATCCTGATCATGCTGTCAGAGTTTATTTTGCAACAATGTCCCGCTGACTCCTCTTTGTATTACTTGGATATTTGATGTCTGTGGCCAAAGAGACCTGAAGCTTGCTAAAGTTTTCCAGTGAAACCACACCACTGCTTTTACTGATGTCAACAACAATCTCCTCAGTCCTTCAATCATGCAGTTGAACTGTTTTCTTTGTGTATTGCTCACAGAGGAGGAGTTGAGGAAGCTCAGAGAGGAGACAAATGTCGACACCCTGAAGCAGGAGCTGGAGAAAGAGAAATCGAAAAGAGTCGATCTCGAGCAGAAAATGAATGATATTCTCAGATCCAGGTATGGGAGGTGATGCTTTTCCACAGTATACAAGTTTCCCACAACAGCATTTGGCACGTCTATTGTATATAGCTTAATAAATATATGTTCCATTTTAGTTATTTCTATATTTATTTGTTGTTAATACTTCTAAACAATAAGTGTGCTTGGTCCAGACTAGAAGATTCACCACCTCCACCTCCAAAGCCACAAGTCACTTCAGTCAATGGAACAGGTAAAACTTAGTTTGTCCTCCTTATAAATCTGTAGAAAATCTAGACCCACTTACTTATGCATTCAAATTTTGACATCTATAAAAGCAATACATCATATTCACTTATGCATTATTGTTAGAAAATTAATAACTAAAGCCCAAAGTATACTTCGACGTAATTTTTGTCATCAGGAGGGTTCGCGGAGACACCGTCCGTGTGCAGTCCAATTTTTGTTTTCACAAGGACAGTGGGCGTGTAACTTGAGCGCTTGAAAACAAAGTCCACTAAATAGTGCACATGCACCAAACACGTCTTTCCACACTCACAGCCAAATGAGTATACTTCGAAAGGCGAAACGCAGAAAATGAAGCATTCCCGGGCCTTAAGTGACCCAACAATATCTTATTTCTAAAAGACAAAATGTGTGTTATAGCGCACATCTGGGATGTGTTCTGCACAAAAATGCAGCCTTTATTGGTGAATGCATAGTAATGAGTGGTCCAAAACATGACTACATGCAGTCTCGACCTAAATAAAATGTTATTGTGTTTTATCTGGTTTTGAGAATGACACATTTGGCTTTACTCTTGCTATTTGTGTTCTCATATGGAGATGGTTTGGTGTGCGTTGTGTAATTACTAGTTGGGGGCACACAGTCCCTCATTTAGAATAATCCAGATTCATCAACATTAGAACGAGAAGAATAAATTGAATTGCATACGCATCTGTCCTGCCTGAAATTTTGCAATTTTGTTCTGTGCGTTTAATAACACTTTACCCACCAGTGTCATTTGAGGAGCATGATTATAGTTTATCCATCACTTCAGCTGATTGATATTGGATTTTAGCTTGTGACAATCACTTTCTTTCATGCTTCAGATATTTTATTATATCACAGTTCATTTTTTTTTTTTCAACTTTGTTTTCATTTCACTTATAATTAAACATCCCTTGAAATTGCCCAAAAAAGGCCAAACAAGGCTTCCTCCTCATTTCAGACTTTACTTTATTCCTGAATGTGTCTCTGCACTATAAGTGTCACTTTCTATGAGCCGTTTGTCGGTTTTAAATTAACATTTGTGATAATGCTCAATTGACAGTTGAATTCTGAGAATATTGCAGCCCTTTTTAGGTTGTAATTGTGACTCAGTTAATTGTCTGTAATGCTGCATTGAAGTGTTGTGCTGTTTTTGAACTGATAGGGGACAAACAGAAGGAGACCTTAAGCTCTCGGCTGTGGAAATGGCTCTATGAGCGCTTTGGTGTTTATATCGAAGACTTCCGCTTTCAGCCTGAGGAGAATACAGTCGAGACCGAGGAACCACTAAGTGCTAAAAGGTGACCAGCCCAAATAAAGCCTCCTTTGGTTTCGTTAGATTAATAATTTACAGGCTTTGAAGGGAGGTTGAACAGAGAACTGCTCAAGGCATGGGTCATTCCTGTTATGCGGTACCTTTTGAACTCTGTAAACCCTGGTCAGACTCATACTCTGGTCAACTATACTAAAAGATTTATAGGTTATTTACACAGTATTAAATTATACTATTATATATATGTATTCTTACTTTTTCCATCAATATATACAGATTTATTTTATACAACAGTTCTTTCTGATTCTCGAATCTGATTGGCTGAGAGCCTTTTCCAGCCGTGCGATATTCCCCCAGTATCAGCACTGGAACTGTTTCACCATTTGTATCACTCCGTTTGCGGCGACTGCCATGGTGGTCGAGCAAATCCGCCAGTCCTTCAGAATTTTCCGCTGGCTTTTACGTAGATAGTGGTTAAACATGAGATATAATTAATTTGTATATCAAACGGCCAATCTTTGGGTTAAGGGGAAAATTAAGTTTTGTAGCTTTATATTTAGGCTATATTTAACTTAAATCCTGTACTAGAGCGCTGTTTATTTCCTATTGTATTTTATAATGGCTATTGTTAATTTAAAACTGAATAAGTTTCATATTTTTATCCAATATATTCAAATGTATATAATGAAAACATGAAAATGTCCTGCATAATATGAGTGACCTGGATGTAATTTTGATGCTAGGGGTGATTTAAAACCCATTTTGGAATCAGACTTTTTGTTAGGTTTTTCGGTGTTTTTATACTTTCTTTTTTATTGTATATTTTATATATCTTAAATTGTTGTAATGTTGAGCTGGATAGGACGTTCAACTGACGTTTTTACAAACAGTCTCAATTTCCATGCTATTTCTGGCTTTATAATTTCACCCGCCCAATGGATCTCATTAAATAATTAATTGTCTTTTCTCCTCTTTGCAGATTAACTGAAAATATGAGACGACTCAGTAAGTGTTTTCGTACTGCAGCCCAAAAAACACCCCTCCAAGCCATAACGCTAAATATTTGAATGGATTGCAGCCCCATTTTAATTCCCAGTCAGCCTGTATTTAATTCCCATCACCTCTGCTGTGTCACAGGCATGAAACTGACTGTGTTCTGGTCTGTGTGTTGCGTGTGTTTTCAGAACGGGGTGCTAAACCTGTAACTAACTTCATGAGGAACCTTTCTGCCTTATCCAGCTGGCACTCTGTCTACACGTCAGCCATCGCCTTTATTGTGAGCACGGCCCACCACCCACACAAACCCCTCAAACACTATTCATCACTGTTTATCATGTGTATGAGCCACCCGGTCCAAAGTGTCTGTTTTACTACCATAATTAAAATAAATAAAGCGTGTCGCCAAGCTCATTGTTATCTGTACATCACCAGATTTGGAAAAGCCCCGCCTCAGGTTAAACTAATCCGTTACACTGTTTAATGTTTATTAGGTTAGTGTGATAAAAGTTGGCTTATCTTAAGATACAAAAATGTAGATAAATAGTGCTGCCACATGTTTCTGTATGGTGGCTAACATGGTTTCAACACAGCCAAAGACACGCCTGACATGCCATCCTTCATTTTAATGTCTTCTTCCCTCTCATCTTTTCCACAGATCTATATGAATGCTGCCTGGCATGGCTGGGTTATCCCCATGTTTCTATTTTTAGCCATTCTGCGGTTGTCCTTGAATTACCTCATAGCAAAGTACGTCTGACATAATCTATCACTGGTTCAATTCACAACTAGTTCACAAACCCATGTGCTAGTTGCATGACATGGGATCTGATCAATAATTATATATCCCTTTAAATATTATTTACCATAGAAAACATTAAACATTTTAAATTAATTATTTTAAAATCTTATATTACATTTAAAAAAAAAAAAAAAAAAACTTAAATGTTACATTTATATAATTTAAATATGGGCTCTTTTTTTATACTAAAACAGTTCTGTCTGTATATTTTTCAGGGGTTGGAGGATACAGTGGAGCATTGTGCCTGAGGTGTCTGAATCAGTGGTAAATATTAGCATAATTTCGATTTATTAACATCAGTAAATTTGCTTGATTTAAAAGCCTTAATGCTTCATTTGTGCTCTTATTTTTTAGGAACCTCCAAAGGAAGATCTTACTGTCTCAGAGAAGTTCCAGTTAGTGTTGGATGTTGCACAGAAAGCACAGGTAAGTGATTTGTAATTTTGTTCTAGCTGTGGTGGTGTAATGCAGACACCTTTCATTTTGCTTCACACATAAATCTGTTGACGCACAAGTGATGTCTCTATACAGAATCTATTTGGAAAGATGGCAGACGTATTGGAAAAGATCAAAAAGTGAGTATGTTAGATATTAAATTGTGGGGATGGGTGGTACGACAGTATATACTGTGTAATTGTTCAGATGTCATTTGGTTCTGCTTTTTTAGCCTAAAATTTTATCATCTTTGGCTGTTTTGGATTTTTCGAAAAACCTACTTTTGCGAACTAGTCCTAGGTTTTTGGACCAATTGCAAACCAGTGCAGCAAGATTCCCTGGAGTCTGATTGTCAATAATTAGCAAAAAAAAGTTGAAATTTCGATTCACGGTCTCTAAGGGCCAGCAGAACATTAGAAGAGGGTGGAGCCACTTTTACTAAAATGGCTACAACTCATGAACGTAATGAGAATTTTTTTTTTTTTTTTTTTATATATATATATATATATATAAAATAGCTCTATATATATATATATATATATAGCTCAAAGCTCAGAGAGCTTATTCTGTGGTCGCATCAAAAAGCATGCAGAGACTGGCCACTTGGTGGTGCTATAACATGGAAAAAACATAAAAATGGCTATAACTACGCAACCCTAAAGGCCAAAGTATACGTCACTTACGCATACGCAAGGGTCAGCGCCGGATTTTTGTACATGCGCATTTAATTTTTTTTGCAGTATTTACATGGGTTGTAACTCGTGGCGAGAGATTGCTCAACTGCGTATGCGCCGAACGCCCGTGTACGCATACGAGTCAAAAGAAGTATACTTTGCAAGGCTGTGCATTCGACTGTGCACATACGCTCGCATATTTTTTATTTATTTATTTTTTTGCTCACGCCCACGACATTCATACCACGGTAGAACTTATTCTGAGCAACTTTGCCTCTAGGACCGCCGCTGTCAATCGAATCGTTCATTAAATATTGGAGATTATTTCAAAAACCAACTTTCACGAACTAGTCCTAGTTTTCGGGACTCTCTAGGTCAATAATTATTGGAAAAAAAATTTGAACTTTGGCGTTTAGATAGCTATAGGTCATTTAGAAAATGGGTGTGGCCAAATATACTTAAAAGCTTATAAATCCTAAACGAAAACAAATAACTTCATGAAACTAGGTGAGCACATGCAACATATTCTAAACAAGCGTGCAAACTTTTATGGAGATCAGACCATGGGTGGCGCTATAACTGTTAAAAAGCATTATACAGTGCATCTGCAAAGTATTCACAGCGCTTCACTTTTTCCACATTTTATGTTACAGCCTTATTCCAAAATGGATTAAATTAAAATCCTCAATTTTACAAACAATACCCCATGACAATGTGAAAGAAGTTTGTTTGAAATCTTTGCAAATGTATTAAAAATAAATAAAAAATGAAAAAAATCGTATGTACATAAGTATTCACAGGCTTTGCTCAATACTTTGTTAATGCACCTTTGGCACCAATTACAGCCTCAAGTCTTTGAGTATGATGCTACAAGCTTGGCACACCTATTTTTGGAAGTTTCTCCCATTCTTCATTGCAGGACCTCTCAAGCTCCATCAGGTTGGATGGGGAGCGTCAGTGCACAGCCATTTTCAGATCTCTCCAGAGATGTTTAGTCGGGTTCAAGTCTGGGCTCTGGCTGGGCCACTCAAGGACATTCACAGAGTTGTCCCATAGCCACCCCTTTGTTATCTTGGCTGTGTGCTTAGGGTCATTGTCCTGTTGGAAGATGAACCTTCACCCTAGTCTGAGGTTCAGAGTGCTCTGGAGCAGGTTTTCATCAAGGATGTCTCTGTACATTGCTGCATTCACCTTTCCCTCGATCCTGACTAGTCTCCAAGTTCCTGCCGCTGAAAAACATCCCCACAGCATGATGCTGCCACCACCATGCTTCACTGTAGGGATGGTATTGGCCAGGTGATGAGCGGTGCCTGGTTTCCTCCAGACATGATGCTTGCCATTCAGGCCAAAGAGTTCAATCTTTGTTTCATCAGACCAGAGAATTTTGTTTCTCGTGGTCTGAGAGTCCTTCAGGTGCCTTTTGGCAAACTCCAGGCAGGCTGTCATGTGCCGTCTGGCCACTCTACCATACAGGCGTGATTGGTGGAGTGCTGCAGGGATGGTTGTTCTTCTGGAAGGTTCTCCTCTCCCGACAGAGAAACGCTGGAGCTCTGTCAGAGTGACCATCGGGTTCTTGGTCACCTTCCTGACTAAGGCCCCTCTCCCCTGATCGCTCAGTTTGGCTGGGCGGCCAGCTCTAGGAAGAGTCCTGGTGGTTCCAAACTTCTTCCATTTACGGATGATGGAGGCCACTGTGCTCATTGGGACCTTCAATGCTGCAGAAATTTTTCTGTACCCTTCCCCAGATCTGTGCCTCGATACAATCCTGTCTCGAAGGTCTACAGACAATTCCTTGGACTTCATGGCTTGATTTGTGCTCTGACATGCACTGTTAACTGTGGGACCTTATATAGACAGGTGCGTGCCTTTCCAAATCATGTCCAATCAACTGAATTTACCACAGGTGGACTCCAGTCAAGTTGAAGAAACATCTCAAGGATGATCAGTGGAAACAGGATGCACCTGAGCTCAATTTTGAGTGTCATGGCAAAGGCTGTGAATGCTTATGTACATGTGAATTTTTTTATTATTATTATTATTATTATTATTATTATTATTATTATTATTTTTAATAAATTTGCTAAGATTTCAAACAAACTTCTTTCATGTTGTCATTATTGGGTATTGTTTATACAAACCCGATTCCAAAAAAGTTGGGACACTGTACAAATTGTAAATAAAAAAGGAATGCAATAATTTACAAATCTCATAAACTTATATTTTATTCACAATAGAATATAGATAACATATCAAATGTTGAAAGTGAGACATTTTGAAATGTCATGCCAAATATTGGCTCATTTTGGATTTCATGAGAGCTACACATTCCAAAAAAGTTGGGACAGGTAGCAATAAGAGGCCGGAAAAGTTAAATGTACATATAAGGAACAGCTGGAGGACCAATTTGCAACTTATTAGGTCAATTGGCAACATGATTGGGTATAAAAAGAGCCTCTCAGAGTGGCAGTGTCTCTCAGAAGTCAAGATGGGCAGAGGATCACCAATTCCCCCAATGCTGCGGCAAAAAATAGTGGAGCAATATCAGAAAGGAGTTTCTCAGAGAAAAATTGCAAAGAGTTTGAAGTTATCATCATCTACAGTGCATAATATCATCCAAAGATTCAGAGAATCTGGAACAATCTCTGTGCGTAAGGGCCAAGGCCGGAAAACCATACTGGATGCCCGTGATCTTCGGGCCCTTAGACGGCACTGCATCACATACAGGAATGCTACTGTAATGGAAATCACAACATGGGCTCAGGAATACTTCCAGAAAACATTGTCGGTGAACACAATCCACCATGCCATTCGCCGTTGCCGGCTAAAACTCTATAGGTCAAAAAAGAAGCCATATCTAAACATGATCCAAAAGCGCAGGCGTTTTCTCTGGGCCAAGGCTCATTTAAAATGGACTGTGGCAAAGTGGAAAACTGTTCTGTGGTCAGACGAATCAAAATTTGAAGTTCTTTTTGGAAAACTGGGACACCATGTCCTCCGGACTAAAGAGGACAAGGACAACCCAAGTTGTTATCAGTGCTCAGTTCAGAAGCCTGCATCTCTGATGGTATGGGGTTGCATGAGTGCGTGTGGCATGGGCAGCTTACACATCTGGAAAGGCACCATCAATGCTGAAAGGTATATCCAAGTTCTAGAACAACATATGCTCCCATCCAGACGTCGTCTCTTTCAGGGAAGACCTTGCATTTTCCAACATGACAATGCCAGACCACATACTGCATCAATTACAACATCATGGCTGCGTAGAAGAAGGATCCGGGTACTGAAATGGCCAGCCTGCAGTCCAGATCTTTCACCCATAGAAAACATTTGGCGCATCATAAAGAGGAAGATGCGACAAAGAAGACCTAAGACAGTTGAGCAACTAGAAGCCTGTATTAGACAAGAATGGGACAACATTCCTATTCCTAAACTTGAGCAACTTGTCTCCTCAGTCCCCAGACGTTTGCAGACTGTTATAAAAAGAAGAGGGGATGCCACACAGTGGTAAACATGGCCTTGTCCCCACTTTGAGATGTGTTGATGCCATGAAATTTAAAATCAACTTATTTTTCCCTTAAAATGATACATTTTCTCAGTTTAAACATTTGATATGTCATATATGTTGTATTCCGAATAATATATTGAAATTTGAAACTTCCACATCATTGCATTCTGTTTTTATTCACAATTTGTACAGTGTCCCAACTTTTTTGGAATCGGGTTTGTAGAATTGAGGAAAAAAATAATAAATTTAATCCATTTTGGAATAAGACTGTAACATAACAAAATGTGGAAAAAGTGAAGCGCTGTGAATACTTTCCGGATGCACTGTAAACCATATATTTCCTATGATAAATTGCATTTATTGGCTGTAAATGGTCTTTTCCATCTATGATCAAGTGGTTACAGGCTTGCTAAATAAAACATATATTTTTACACAAGTGCTTAAAGGCCTTAAAGCACTTGAAACCCTGTTAATTGCATGCAGCTATTTATTATTTATAAGAAAGTATTATTGTGTGAGCATAATGATGATGATATAAAATTACTCGTACTATGATATTGATAAGATTTTGGTAGTACTGCCCATTTAAGTATGTTTTATTGTGTAAATATACATTTACATACATGTATGAAATGTACTGTATATATTCCATTGCAGTCTGTTCATGTGGGTGCAGCCTGAAATCACACAGAAACTGTATGTTGGTTTGTGGATGGCCTTCATCGTTTCCTGTTTGCTGCCATATAAACTTATGGGCTTTATGATTGGTAAGAAATTCAGTTTTTACATGCTGCAACACTTTTTTTTTTTTTTTTTTTTTTTTTTTTTGTCTCAAGTCTCTAATTTTCATGTATTTGTGGTTATTTCAGGGGTCTATGCCGGCATCAAATTCTTCATCATTGACTTCATCTTCAAAAGCTGCCCGAAATTGAGGGACAAGTACGACACACCCTACATTGTATGGGCCAACTTACCCACAGACCCGCAGCTCAAAGAGCGTAACAACGCCACACTGAACAGACGGGTGAGTGGAACTGTTTGCATGCGCAACCTCATTGTTCCAGTTTCAAAAAGCTTGTAAAATATTAATCCTGATTCCTTTTTGTCTCTTTGTGAGGAGGAACTCGTCAGTTATTACTGAAAATGAGCGATAGCTTCCTCTTTTAGTTAGTAGCATTTATTTAACCAAGATACAACTCTTGATGGCAAAAAGAATACATAGTAATATAATACAATATGTGTGTGTAATTCAAGAGTGACCTGGCCAAGCTGTCAAAAGAATATATATATATATATATATATATATATATATATATATATATATATACACTCACCTAAAGGATTATTAGGAACACCTGTTCAATTTCTCATTAATGCAATTATCTAATCAACCAATCACATGGCAGTTGCTTCAATGCATTTAGGGGTGTGGTCCTGGTCAAGACAATCTCCTGAACTCCAAACTGAATGTCAGAATGGGAAAGAAAGGTGATTTAAGCAATTTTGAGCGTGGCATGGTTGTTGGTGCCAGACGGGCCGGTCTGAGTATTTCACAATCTGCTCAGTTACTGGGATTTTCACGCACAACCATTTCTAGAGTTTACAAAGAATGGTGTGAAAAGGGAAAAACATCCAGTATGCGGCAGTCCTGTGGGCGAAAATGCCTTGTTGATGCTAGAGGTCAGAGGAGAATGGGCCGACTGATTCAAGCTGATAGAAGAGCAACTTTGACTGAAATAACCACTCGTTACAACCGAGGTATGCAGCAAAGCATTTGTGAAGCCACAACACGCACAACCTTGAGGCGGATGGGCTACAACAGCAGAAGACCCCACCGGGTACCACTCATCTCCACTACAAATAGGAAAAAGAGGCTACAATTTGCACGAGCTCACCAAAATTGGACAGTTGAAGACTGGAAAAATGTTGCCTGGTCTGATGAGTCTCGATTTCTGTTGAGACATTCAGATGGTAGAGTCAGAATTTGGCGTAAACAGAATGAGAACATGGATCCATCATGCCTTGTTACCACTGTGCAGGCTGGTGGTGGTGGTGTAATGGTGTGGGGGATGTTTTCTTGGCACACTTTAGGCCCCTTAGTGCCAATTGGGCATCGTTTAAATGCCACGGCCTACCTGAGCATTGTTTCTGACCTTGTCCATCCCTTTATGACCACCATGTACCCATCCTCTGATGGCTACTTCAGCAGGATAATGCACCATGTCACAAAGCTCGAATCATTTCAAATTGGTTTCTTGAACATGACAATGAGTTCACTGTACTAAAATGGCCCCCACAGTCACCAGATCTCAACCCAATAGAGCATCTTTGGGATGTGGTGGAACGGGAGCTTCGTGCCCTGGATGTGCATCCCACAAATCTCCATCAACTGCAAGATGCTATCCTATCAATATGGGCCAACATTTCTAAAGAATGCTTTCAGCACCTTGTTGAATCAATGCCACGTAGAATTAAGGCAGTTCTGAAGGCGAAAGGGGGTCAAACACAGTATTAGTATGGTGTTCCTAATAATCCTTTAGGTGAGTGTGTATGTATATGTGTGTATATATGTGTGTGTATGTATATATATATATGTGTGTGTGTATATATATATATATATGTATATATATATATATATATATATATATATATATATATATATATATATATATATATATATATATATATATATATATATATATATATATAAATTATAATATAGTCATTACATTACAAGCCTTAAATAAGAGTTGTATCTTGGTGCTAGTAACATCTCAAAATATAATTAAATGTAATTTCAAATGAGATTTTAAAAGAAATAAACTAAAATAAATAAAGTGGAGCGCAGATTAAAACAGTCTTACAAGATGGTTAAACATGAATTCAGCCAATGGAGGATGTGTAATTCCTTTTTCATTAATAAATGGCAGGATTTTGGTGTGTGTGTGATGGTCTGTCACATGTTTATTCTGTTATTTTTCCTCTCTCAGCTGTCTGGGTTTGAAAAGGTAGGGATCTAGTGTGGCCTTTGGTTTGACAACAGTGCCTGTGTTTGCCACCAATGGCTGGTCCTGCGTGCGTGTGTGTGTGTGTGTTTTATATATTATATATGTGTGTGTGTGTGTGTGTGTGTGTGTGTGTGTGTGTGTGTGTGTGTTGTCAGGAATATGCAGTATGACACTGACAATGTCTTTTGGCAATTGGATCAAAAACTGTCAATTTCAAAATACATCTTCTCACTAATTTGCACAAAACGTATATGAAAAAGACTGTAAAAAGTACCAGGATGTTTTTGATCCATCGTCATCAGACAAGGTGATAGTGTAGAAATCCTGTGTGTGAGTGTGTGTGACATGCAGGGTTTATATCTGAGAGTTTCTCTGCTCTATGCTATAGTTTAGTGTAGAATAATAGGCCTAATAGTATTTTGATGCAGTGACTACATTAGACAAGTCAAGCTTTTACATTTTTTTTTTTTTTAACAACAAATGACACTTTATGGAGACATTTGTTGAGAATTAAAAGGAAACTATCATCCTTTTCTATTTATGCACGACTTGCAAAACAATTTTTTCCCCATGATTACATAAATGTCTTGTGTAGGTGGCTAGAAACTCTGAAAAGCTTGGCTCTTCTGGTGTTGCCACTTTGTAATGTTTACTTTTCAAAGCTAGTTTACAATTACCTCTCTGAAAATGGAGAGGTAAAGTGGTGATCAGATGAATTATATTAGAAAAAAATGCATATATTTACTTTCAAAATGGTTGTTGTTTGAATTATGTTGCATATTATGCGCTTGTATGACTATAGGATCCAGGTTTTTGTCATGTTTGAGCAGTGGCCTCAAATTGGCTACATTTAGTCAGTTGTATGAGAATTAGTCAACATTTCTTTTGCGGATATTTTGTATTTGCAGACGTACTCTCTATGCACGATGAAGAAGTTTTCTGCAAATTGCAAATTTCTTCAACTGTGGTCACTTGTCCTGTAGATTTTTAGAAAATAAAGTCCCTTTACATACACTTTTTTTTCAATCTCAAAAGTTTATATAATTTGTCTACTAACAAAGTCAAAAGTAGACAAACATGATTAACATGAGAAAATGCCATAAATAGTTTTCACACAATAGATGTTAAATGGTTTATTTCCCTCCATTTATATTATTATAGTTGTATTATTATATTATTTTATTATTATTATTATTATTATTATTATTATTATTATTATTATTATAGACATGTATAATTTAATTTCTTTAAATGATAAACCATACAATAATAATTAATAACAATAAATAAAACTGAGAGTATAAACAGTGTGTGTGTGTGTGTGTGTGTGTGTGTGTGTGTGTGTGTGTGTGTGTGTGTGTGTGTATGTATATATATATATATATATATATATATATATATATATATATATATATATATATATATATATATATATATATATATATATATAAAATGTTACATTTTTATAAAAACCTATTACAGTAACAATAAATATTTATTGTTATTAATCATCATGTATATGTTTTAAATGAAGTATTATTATTTATTATTATTATTATTATATAAAACTAAATAAGCAATATAAAACTATGATGGCATAAAATAAGAGTGAAAACATGTAGCATTTAACTGTCATGCGTATAGATTTAAAAAAAAATCTATAAAAAGACAATTACATGTTTTATTGTTATCAGTTTTAATAATAATAATAATAATAATAAATAATAATTGATTTTTTTATTATTATTATTATTATTATTATTATTATTATTATTATAGATTTGTATAACTTAAAGCAACACTAGGTAACTATTGGCGCTCTAGTGGTTAACAAACAGAACTGCATGCGTCATGCGGAAGAGCATTGTTGCCAGAGCTACTTCTCTCTGTTTGTCTATAGCGAGTCACGCAGGTACTGTGCTACTCCGCGGCAGTGCCGACCCGAACCAGACTAAAATAGTCCGAATATAAACACTTATTGATTCATGATTCATGCTGTACTCACTCATTATATAAATTTTGTAAATTGAGCACAAAAAAAGTTACATAGTGTTGCTTTAAACAATAAAATCTATTCATAAGACAATTAGAAAGTAGCAAAAATAAATCATGATGGCATTGAAAAGTTACCAAATTTGATTGTGAATACAATATTAATTTAAAGTTTAATAAATTTTATAGTGTATATTATGTATAACAAAATGCTCTTCTGTTATTTTTAATATAAATCAACTCCTACAACTTAAAAGTGCCCGTAGTTGAAGAAATGCCCATAAACATTTATCAGATGACATCTGTCTTGCTCAGCCCCAAACTCTAACACATACTGTAAAGAAACTAATACCTTGGTCATATGGTAGTATGTTGGTGAGTGGTAATACCTATGATAAGTGGCTGTTTAACTCTGGCTTTGAGCTTTGCACTAGTCCTCAGCACCCTCCAGGCATCCCTTGCTATTGTTTGGCATCCAACCCAGAGAACTGAGTCTGTCACCAGGAGCCCACATGCAGTTGAGCCACTGACCCATCATTCACTGTGCTATAGGTCAACACTGCTGCTTGGCTCAATGGCATTCACTGGTTTTATAACGATTGACAAGCTTCCCCCACATGGGTGCTGTTTTTGGGGCCCTAAAGTGCTGATCTAGGATCAATTCTGTTCTTTATCTGGTGAGGAGTTCAAAGATAGCATTGATCCTTCATTGACACACAGGAACCTTGCAGTTCTGGGGCTTTATTTACACGTCCTGCTCCTAAATCAATCATTTTGTTCCTCACAGCAGATCCAGCCGACAGTAGCACGTGGCGCTCAATCGGCTGGAATGTCATGCGGGATTGGCCGTGAGGAGGAAAGCGGACGGGCCTACAACACCAAGAGAGGCCCGTTTCATGAAGTCTTCAACTTGTCTGAAAATGAGCGCCCCCTGTCAGGTACGAACGGAAACTGCAGTAGCTTTGAACATTTCATATGTACTTGCTGTGTCGTTTAATTGTTAAAGAATGTGTGATTTTGATTCACAGTGTGCGAGAACGGATGGCGATGTTGCTTGATCAACAGGGACAGGAAAATGCCAACTGACTACATCCGCAATGGTGTCCTCTACGTCACAGAAAAGTATGCAAGTTCAGATGCACCTGTACTGCAGGACAGCAGTATGCACATCTTAGTTTACTGTTTTGCAGATGATCAGTTTTTGGGGCTTTTTCAGAATTTACTCCAAACAAAGGTGTAAATGTTTTGTCATATTTAAACAATAAGGCACAAGAGTTGTATAAGAGCATTGTTAGGCCCACTGCAGTCCCTCATGGTAAAACAATGCGTTTTGTATTTTTAGTTACCTGTGTTTCGAGAGCTCCAGTTCCCGGGCGACCTCCTCGAAAAAGAACAAAGTCATCAAGCTCCACGACATCACAGATATTCAGAAGGTCTGCCAGATGTTTTGTGGATGTTTAACTTGTTTATATTGAGTGCTTAGTTTCTAACTGGATTATCTTCACATGTTAACAGTACAAGGTGTTGTCAGTATTGCCTGGATCTGGGATGGGGATCTCAATTACAACGCCATCCACTCTAAAGGTAAGTGGCCAGCAACCAATGTAAAGAATATCAGAGAGCATATATTATTAGAGATGCACCGATACTAAGTTTCTCCACCGATACCAATAGCCGATTATTCAGAATAATATCTGCTGATACCGATAGTTTGATTTTCTTAAGAAAAAAAAAATCTCTCCCAAATAATGCTGCAAACTATATAGGGAAGCCTCTCATTACTTTTACTATAATATCAGAGGTTAAAATTAACAACAGAGCTCAAACTATTATATTCAACTGCTATTTATTTTCAGATATAATAATTACACTCAAATAAAAACTGAAATGTTTGTTGCACATAAGGTAGTTTTCATAAACGCTTGTCTTCATGACAAATTTATTGGAGCATACATATATAATTAACAGTAAATAAGCTCTTCTCTAGTGATCTTTATAGCTAACTAATGAACATCGGACAACTTTCCTGAGGTAAATGCAAGGTTAAGTGACGTTGTTCACAAGCTGTTTTATTGACCTCTTTCTGCAACACAGATTGATCGATTACATGAGACATGATTCATTTCGTTAAGATGTACTGTATCTTTCAACATACCTTCTGATATTCATGCATGTTTTTTCATGCTAAAACTTGTATTAAAGCTGCCGCTTGAACTGAGGCGCTACAACGATCTGCTATGTCACATTTAAGAGCATCAAAAGTAAATAAATGTGTAATTAACATAAGTGCCATGTCGGATGCAGCTTGTGTCTATGTATATGTGTATATGTGCGTGTGTGCGTGCATGCATGTATGCATGTATGTATGTGTATGTACATATGTACACTATATATGTATGCAAGCTGCATCCGACATGGCATTTATGTTTATTTTCTGCTCGAAGGTGGCATAAGTGACAAAAAATTGCATAATGTAATAGATTACATTAAAAAACATTTTTGTATTTGGGGGAACGGAACATCATATTCTGGCTACACAGACAAGAACAGGCTAAGAGCATTTTATGAATTAGTTTATTACTTTTCCTTCATTAGAAAATCAAGATATTTTTTATTTATTTTAGCAGCATAAAAACTATTTATTCAAACTGGGTATAAATTATATACAGAAAGTGAGCACTGAAACGCTCCATGACTTCATGAGTTATGCATTCAAAAACTGAAGCTCTCTACACTACAAAATGAATCTCTTTCTTACATCGTATCTGCACATTGTTTTTTTTTTTTTTATGATGAGAGAATTTGCGAGAGTGCAGAATTTAGTCAGAACTAAACTCTGATATTTTCACCGGTGACCAATAAAATGCCTCTGATTGGCCATTGCATTCACAAGCTTAACAGAAGCGTGTGTGATTGGTTATAATACTCAATGCTGCCAAAAATATGTTCAAAGAAATCTGATGCAACATTAGCAGATCTAAATGTAATGCCAGAATCTACACTTTTCATTAAATGTATTGCGTCTGTCTCAATAAAAGTGACATGAAAATTGGTTGCATTGTGCTGGGGCATATTTTGCCCCCTTATCTTGTATTTGTATATTATATACATATATTGTTTACTTAATAAAACACATGTATAAACTGTATCTACTGTGCATATATACAGTGGGGAGAACAAGTATTTGATAGGTACACTTCAACTGTGAGAGACGGAATCTAAAACAAAAATCCAGAAAATCACATTGTATGATTTTTAAATAATTATTTTGCATTTTATTGCTTGACATAAGTATTTGATCACCTACCAACCAGTAAGAATTCCGGCTCTCACAGACCTGTTAGTTTTTCTTTAAGAAGCCCTCCTGTTCTCCACTCATTACCTGTATTAACTGCACCTGTTTGAACTCGTTACCTGTATAAAAGACACCTGTCCACACACTCAATTAAACAGACTCCAACCTCTCCACAATGGCCAAGACCAGAGAGCTGTGTAAGGACATCAGGGATAAAATTGTAGACCTGCACAAGGCTGGGATGGGCTACAGGACAATAGGCAAGCAGCTTGGTGAGAAGGCAACATCTGTTGGCGCAATTATTAGAAAATGGAAGAAGTTCAAGATGACGGTCAATCTCCCTCGGTCTGGGGCACCATGCAAGATCTCACCTCGTGGGGCATCAATGATCATGAGGAAGGTGAGGGATCAGCCCAGAACTACATGGCAGGACCTGGTCAATGACCTGAAGAGAGCTGGGACCACAGTCTCAAAGAAAACCATTAGTACACACTACGCCGTCATGGATTAAAATCCTGCAGCGCACGCAAGGTCCCCCTGCTCAAGCCAGCGCATGTCCAGGCCCGTCTGAAGTTTGCCAGTGACCATCTGGATGATCCAGAGGAGGAATGGGAGAAGGTCATGTGGTCTGATGAGACAAAAATAGAGCTTTTTGGTCTGAACTCCACTCGCCGTGTTTGGAGGAAGGAGGATGAGTACAACCCCGAGAACACCATCCCAACCATGAAGCATGGAGGTGGAAACATCATTCTTTGGGGATGCTTTTCTGCAAAGGGGACAGGACGACTGCACCGTATTGAGGGGAGGATGGATGGGGCCATGTATCGCGAGATCTTGGCCAACAACCTCCTTCCCTCAGTAAGAGCATTGAAGATGGGTGGTGGCTGGGTCTTCCAGCATGACAACGACCCGAAACACACAGCCAGGGCAACTAAGGAGTGGCTCCGTAAGAAGCATCTCAAGGTCCTGGAGTGGCCTAGCCAGTCTCCAGACCTGAACCCAATAGAAAATCTTTGGAGGGAGCTGAAAGTCCGTATTGCCCAGCGACAGCCCTGAAACTTGAAGGATCTGGGGAAGGTCTGTATGGAGGAGTGGGCCAAAATCCCTGCTGCAGTGTGTGCAAACCTGGTCAAGAACTACAGGAAATGTATGATCTCTGTAATTGCAAACAAAGGTTTCTGTACCAAATATTAAGTTCTGCTTTCCTGATGTATCAAATACTTATGTCATGCAGTAAAATGCAAATTAATTACTTAAAAATCATACAATGTGATTTTCTGGATTTTTTTTAGATTCCGTCACTTACAGTTGAAGAGTACCTATGATAAAAATTACAGACTTCTACATGCTTTGTAAGTGGGCAAACCTGCAAAATCGGCAGTGTATCAAATACTTGTTCTCCCCACTGTAGGCTAAATATTGTAGTGAGTATCGTTGCACACAGGTTTAATTATAAATAAATTAAATTAAAAAGCTACCAGTGCAACTTTTTCTTTTCTGTATTATTACTTCTAATTTATAATTATTTACTTGCTCTCTGTAGTAGGATATTAAGGTGATATTTTTCAAGGTTGTTTACACAGTTCAATTCCACCCTCTCACCCTGCCAGGTTTCTTTGCACATTGTTTTTTCTGGCTCCAAACCATGGCACCACAGTGAGCACCAGAGGCAGCTGTTTACCACTGTAGCTAGGTAACAAAGAAGGTGCCAAAAAAGGAAAAGCTAGTAGGCTAATTGTTTAGCTTGCACACTAACTGAAATAACTGAATGTGAAATGCTCACTGTATTCATAGCATTGGTTACATTATATGAAATGTGATCTAAAAGATATCATAAAGCGATTCTGCTGGATTTCTAATTAGGCACCAAACTGCATGTCCATGACATGTTCTTTCAGCCAGTAGAATCGCTTCTACACCGGATCGCTTTCATACCAACTGCGATTCATACTGGAGTCCATGCGAACCTTATTGTGACATCAAAATCAACAGTGTGAAAAGTACACTAACTGTTTAGTCTCTTGTCTCTTCCGCAGCCTCTAGTGTTTGGTGCCATGATTCATCGGGACGAGGCCTTCGACGCCATCAATACTCAGTACATGAAGATCATAAATTCTACAGCAGCTCCCACAGTCACAAACCCAGAGACATAGCTGGATCAACATATGACGTAAGGTAGTCCATAAGGCAGCCCTAACCTTACTGTAGCACTAACCTAACCGCTATATGGAGAAGATGGCTTCCAGAAGTTGTCAACCCAATCTCCAACCCAAAACGATGGATTTGAGGAGGAGAAACTGCAAAAAAAAAGTTTTTCATATTCTCTTTTAGATTACTTGTGAGTATTAGGAAGGGGTATTTTATATAATGTTCTCTCCAATGGCGTACTATAATATTACACAAGTGTTTGTCAGGATGAGTGTTATTTTATAAGGTTAGGGGATGGTTGTGCTTCTTACTTGTTTGTCCTGTGTCCTACAACAGCGAAATGCCACTTCAGAACAGGAGCTGGTACTCCTTTGTGTGATTCGTGTGTAGTCAGACCATATAACCGTCTCTCAGAGCTTACCGCCATTTTCACCTAATTGCATCACCGCTGGCCTTGCACAAAGTAACAGCACTTAGTGTTGCTGAGAGCTTTTAGATGTGATTTAGGAGGGAAAGGAACAGACTTAACCGTCAACCGAAATCCACACGCGCAAAGCAGCTCGCAACTGCCGACCACACCGTTCCTTGGGACGCGCCAACATTCTCTTCATTATTTGTGATACTTGTATTAACTTGACATAAATACAACCTCACATTTTAAAGGAGTAGTTCACATAAAAATGAAAATGTTTACTCTCATGTTGTTTTAAACTCATATGACTGACTTTATTACGTAAAACACAAAAGGAGATATTCAGGCAGAATGTCCAAGCTGCTCTTTTTACCCCAAAACGAAAATTGTCAACATTTACTCGCACTCATGTTGTTTCAAACCCATATGATTATCTTCTGTGGGGTGCAAAAGATATTTGGGGGGGGTTCTCCATAGAATGAAAGTCAAGTTAATGGGGTCCAAAACAACACACCCAAACAATCATTGTATGGAGAGAGGGAAAAAAAGTTTTCTAAATACCTCCTATTGTGTTCCACATAAGTCACACAGGTTTGAAACAACATTAGGTAGATTAAATATTCAAATACTACTTGGTATTTTATCCTCATACTGGTTTGGATAAACATCAGGGTACATAAAAAAAACTTTTATTTTTACTTAAAGCACAAAATTATCACCTGTCTTGCTCATTAAATGAATGTGCACAAATAAAAGACAAACTAAGCAGGAATTAGCTGGTCATGTTAATATATTAATTCTCATTCCTCGTCACTGAGCCCTGAGATTATTGAAGTATTGCCTTTTTGAATATGGTTAGTTAAATATCTTAGTTTACTAATATTGTGCCCCAAAATAAGATCTGATTACTGAAAAAACACAGGCTAATTTCTCTATGTATGTAATATGTTATGATTCTTCTAAAAGTGTGTGTAGGGGAACTCCAAATTAACATGATACATAAAAAGTGCTACTTTGTTTTACTCATTCATAACATTTCTATTTGTAACTTTTGACTATGCAGATTTTAACAGCTCCTTTTGGATTAAAAGCAGGTCTTTTCTTTCTTAAGAGAGAAGAGAGTCTTACAGCATGTCATGATTTTCTGGTTTATTTGTCGCTGACTTTCTTTTTTTTGCTCTTAATGTTTATGCATTTTTTTTAAATGTGCTGTGCTAAATTGCACTTTAGACAGTCACTTCTTTGTTTTATCCATTTCAAGCCTTGTTTCTCACCTGCCTTATTCTGCCTTATTTATTTCTTTAGAGCCATTTTCTACTTGAAATTTTCTTTCTTCAAATCATTTTGAGCCTGTTGGAGTTAAACTTTGGACTCCTTGGATGCTGTTTACCATAGATTTTTAAATGGCACTTTTGGACTTAATATATGGCCACTTATATAGTGGAAGATCATTTAGTTAGAATAAATATGACGGTAGTATTGTCTGTGCAAATGTATTTGTAAAAGCACATGAATAGTGCACCTTGGTTTTATTAATTTCACCTTTTAACATTGTTCTAAAATCAAATTCCATTAATTATTGATTCTTGAAGTGGAGAAATTTACCACCGATAATTGTCATTTGCCAAATAAATGTGTATTGTTGTTTGCACTCTGTTTCTGTCCCAGAACAGTTTCGTTTACAGACATTTGCGTTCCACAATAGGCTAGTTTGATCCCTGGAGCGACAGGGGCATGAAAATTAGCCTTTTTTGCCTGTGATGAATGTTGAAGGAGCTGGAAAATCATAGTTTTTAAATGCCTTGTTGAAACATTTTATTCTTTTATTTTGCATTATAACGCATTCTTCTTCCAGCTTTAAGAATTTGATTATTGTTCCCTGGAAGTCGTTGGCTATAGCATGAAAGGGTGTTGTTTTTGTATTATTTCACTCAGTGTATTACTCTGTTCAAGTCGTTTTACGTTTCAGTCAAGTATCCATTTAGTTGGTTGTATAGCACACAGTTGTCACAATCGCATTTACATTGGTACGGCCACTCAGCGACTGGGTTTAATAGACTTTGCAGAGGAAAAAACACCGTAAATTGGAGTCATAACTACTCAGAGACTTGAGTAAATATGATGTGCTGAATGTGACTGGATGTTTGTTTATCAAACATTTGTATTTACACTGGATGTACATGTCTGGTAAACTCTTTCCTGCTTTCCTCTGATTAGTCTTCATTTGGAGAAGAAATAAACTCTGAGTTCTTTGTAACCTTTATTGTTTGTTTTCTTTATTTCCACCTGTGGAGATGCCAAACAGCATTATACAATGAAATAAATGCACACAAATGTCAGTTTTAATATATCAGAATGCCTACAGATAGTGTGATGTTTCACTAGAGGGCACCAAATGAATGAGCTCTCCACAACCGTGTCTGTTTCTAATGCTAATAGGGAAGCTTGAGATTTAAAGTGCCCCTCTTATGCCATTTTAAATGTTCCTCGTTTTGTTTTGGAGGTCTCCTACAATGTTTACATTAATCTAAGGTCTTAATTTTCTCATAATATACATTGCACATCACCTCATTTCTCAAAGAGTCTGAGACGGTTTGCCTTTCTGAGAGCATACTCTGCTCTGATTGGTCAGATTGCCCAATCTGTTGTGATTGGTCTATCGCTAACAGTGTGTGTCGGAAACGAAATGCCTAATACCATATCTGAATTTTAGCTCTGGAGGTTCCCTCAGCTCTTGTATACACAGTGATACAGAGAGTAACGATGGCGTCGGTTTTACCGTATCTATTTGAGCGCGTCTCCTCATCCTTTGGAAGTGCATGCAAAGTGGATTTGCTTTAGCAGCGCAGAAAACGGCGTCTTCTCGACATGTCAACAGCACGAACCAAACTCTTCCAGGTTTCTGCTACAAGTACAGTTTTTGAGGGTCAAAGTAGACGTTGTTTGCGAGTAGCCAATGAAGACCATAGGCTGGCATTGTGCAAATTTGTACTATTTGAAAGCATAATATGGGCACTTTAAACAAATTATATTTAATAGCTTTTTTTTCCCACCGAAATGCAGTGTTGGGGAAAAGTTACTTTGAAAAGTAATGCATTACAATATTGCACTACTCCCTTAAAAAGTAACTAATTGCGTTACTTTTTAAGAAAAGTAATGCGTTATGTTACCTGGGCTGGGCTTGCTTTGTTTTTGTTTTTTAATAAGAAAAAAGTTATATTTTGGGCAAATGTAACCAAAATTTCACACCAAAATTGAAATAAGGCCGAAGGAAATGCAAATTTACACATGTACAGCAGAGGGCGCAGCTCAAACAAACCTTTCAGCTGTGCTGCCATTCTGGATTGCAGAAGAATATAACGCAAGAGAAGAATGTTCAACACTTCAATAAAGCACCAATAAAAACAAAAAAATCTAAAGTAATTTTTGCTTATAGTTTAACTGAATCATCGAAGGTCAGCAGCAAGTACATTGGTCAATAAAGTGAGATTAAATGCAGATAAAATTAATTAAATCCTTTTTTTTTTTGTGCAAGTGAGATGAGTAAATGCATGCTCACATTTAGTCTAGAACTACGATAACCATCCTGTTTACACAACTCATCTGCACTTACTCCTGATTTTTCTCAACATGGGGACAGGAGAGCTCAGTCAGTAAATGGAAAAACAGAGTAACTTCCGTTACTTATTTCAAAAAGTAACTCAATAATTTGTTGTAAATTTAAAAGTAATGCGTTACTTCACTAGTTACTGGAAAAAAAAGTAATCTGATTACGTAACTTGAGTTACTTGTAATGCATTACCCCCAACACTGCTGAAAGGTGACATCTCACTACTAAATTCTTTAATTTAATTAGGAAAATTAGTTAATCTATATCTTTATCATTGCATTAAATGCCTACAGTCTGATTTAGGTGGTCGAAAATGGGTGTGAGCGAATTTCACATTGTTTTACGCACACATCAGAAACCTGTGGTCTGGTTTGGTCTTAGAACTCGAAGTGCGTAACTTCTAAATGTA
The DNA here is from genome assembly GCA_039654105.1 of Coreius guichenoti. Classification (NCBI taxonomy): domain Eukaryota; kingdom Metazoa; phylum Chordata; class Actinopteri; order Cypriniformes; family Gobionidae; genus Coreius; species Coreius guichenoti. The sequence goes on from CM077191.1 coordinate 16,466,489, forward strand.
ATGATATAAAGCACCTAAAACCATCTAAAGCTCTTAAGGTGTGATCACATTTAACATTGATAAATTGTTAATTACAGTAGGAATCTACACAATCAGGAAATCTGTGAGCGAAGGATTTCCCCATGCAGATTTCGCAATGGGTTCTGGTTGGCCACGCAGTTAACTAACTGAAAGCTGATTGGTTTGAAAGTGACTTCTGTGTTAGCTGTGTTTTTTCATATATCGCTATTGACAATAGACAGTGAACTTTGAAATACGTGTGACCACAACTTTAGAAGAAAGCTTGCAGATCGTATTGAGTCTGTGAAAGGGTTTTTAGTGGCATTCAAGCAATTTGTCATTAATATAAATAAACAGAGACTAAGAGAACATTTCCAACCACTTTCTGTCTCACCAGTTTGCCTATGAATTTATAAATGCATGAATCAGCTGAATGAGAGAGAACTCCAGTCATAGATCGATTGTTTTATAGCTCTTCATTAAAACTTGCTATTGATTGATTCAATGCAGACTAATTGCATGTATTAGGGGAGGTTTTCCAATATGGTTCTTCAGAAAGTGCTGGAGAGCTATTAATACTAGCTGTAGTTCCTGGCAGTCCAGAGGGATACTTGTGAGGCTGGATACAGTTTCAGCTGCATCTGAGGGTCAAACATCTGTGTCTCCCAGTACAGTATTACTGAGAAGATTGAGAAATGATGCACACAATGTTCAGCTGTATCGCGTGCGTCAACATTTCAGCTACAGTATCAGTTTTATTACAGAGATACTTAATGGTTTATGGCCGCTCGCTCTGCTGTTTGGAAATTGTCAAGAAATGATATTCGCATACGAAAACCTTTTTCATTGAATTTTGTTTAGAGCATTCACACATTTAAAGAATGATTTCATACCTCTGTCAATTTTCATCATTTTTCCAGTTTTACTCCAAAAAGAAATTAGTACTTATTGTATGTCTGTGTGTGTGCTTTTAAAGAAAGCAGATAAAATAAAAAACTGTGTGTATATTTATATGTATGTGTGTGGTATTTATTTATATATTTTGTTATAATATTATTATTATTATTATTATTATTATTATTATTATTATTATTATTATTATTATTATTATTATTTTATCATATTATGTATATAAATATTATGTTTATAAAATAGCTTTGTTGCTGATATGGAATAAATAAATAATTTATTATTATTATTATTATACATTTTTATTATGTTTAATTTGTTTAAAATTCATTTTTAAACATGTTTCTGCGTAATGCTTCATCCATAACACTAGGTGTCACTGTGGGCCCAAGATGACTGCATAGTGCAACAAAAATACTGAATGTACTTTTAGGGTCACTTTTTTGTAAGTAAAGAAACAAGCAACATATTAGGATGACTCATTTTCACTAAAAAAAATAAACAGAAATGAGAGGAATGTAAACCCCCACAAATAAAATGACATTACAGAAAACCTTTGTTTATTCACATTCAAAACCAACACTTTCATGTTGAGCAGGACACACTCCAGGGCTTTCCTTCCAGCAGATCCCACCGGAGCTGCAGACGGCCAGATGTGTGTCTCAGACTAAAAAGGGCAAGTCTTAATCAAGGACTGTAATCATAATCCGGAAAGAGTCAGGAGAGGAACAGGGCATGCAGAAGAAACCTTCCAATCTTCCGGATCTCCAATCTCGGTTTCACCCCCCCCCCCCCCCCCCCCCCCCCCCTTGCTTCATGCATGGTCACCTATCAGCAAAAACATGGTCATCACACTCAACTGACACCTTGCTAAAACTGTTGACCATCAAACCTCAAGAACTGGCGCAATGCCTTGCAGTCGTATTCACTTTCTATGGAGGAAGCCTTGATCTGCAGCAGCTTAAGGTGTTGAAGTCAGCAGCAACTTAGCACTGTCTCACACTATAAGCCTGCTGAGCTTCAGTAGCAGGTGTTTCTTAGCCTGTTTTGACAAACACATTTTTCACCTTAAATGTAGTAATTAGGTGTTGTTGCAAACAATCTATCTTGCTCCTTTAGGTCACAGTAGAATACCTACATGAAAATGGGCTAATAATGTTTAAGAGGATGATAATTTTAAAGAAAATCTCTCAAATCAACCAACATATATGTCAGTCTGTCACGTCTGACTAAGAGGACATAGCTATATATCTATTGAAGCTGCTAGTTAAGTCTTACTAAAAATAAAAACATTTTTTATAGTTGAATTGTCATTTAATTTTTTTAATCAAAAATAATTATAAAATATACATTAAATTATAAGTTTTTTATATTTTATTTTATTTCAATTTTACTTTAATGAAAACTATTTTAAATGTTTACACTGTAAAAAATATTTGTATGATTTGTTATCAGCATTTTTTTCTTTTGTCAATCAACTTAGATAATTCATGTGGTTCAGATAACAATATTTTGAGTTTCTGTGATTAAACCAATCTCTTTCATTGTATTAACTCAAAATTTTAAGGCAACCAGTTACTTTTTTAAGTTAAACCAACAATATTTTTTTACAGTGTAATTACATTATCAAAACTGCTTAGTTGTCACGTGTGGAACTCAATTTTCATTCACTTTGGCTGTCCAGAAAAAAAAAGAAGCCTGGACATTGACTTAATGACATGAGGGTGAGTAACGAAATAATTTTAGAATGACCTATCCCTTTAAAAAGGGGTTACCTCACATGCAAATCAACTACTGAGCCAAAACATACTTCTTATGTGAATGAGTACAAATTTGTCCCACTATACACGCACACACAAGTGTTTTTTAAGGTACTATCACACGGGGATGGTGAAAGCTCTGTGTTGGACAAGAGTGTGTAATATGAGTTAATAAACTAAACAGAGACGTTCTCCAAGTTCATCTGAGCTTTATTTAGACACGGGAAAGACTCTTATACTAGTAAACACAACTGCACAGAAGTAGAGAGAAACTTTCATTGAAGATTATCAGCACCACATTAAGATCTTTGAAACTTAAGGGTTGTCACCTGAAAACATGATCAATTTCTTGGATGTACCATTACACCACTGCACACAAGAAGATGGAACGTGCAAAGCTCAGATTCCTCGGGGAGCCTGATGGCATCTGAACATTACAGGAATTCCATGCTGACATTTGGGTGTGAATTGCATGATGATATCTCGTCCCATAGGGCTGTCCTTCACTCACATGACCAGTGCTGGTGCCATTTATTAAGGTGGCATATTGCATACTGTCAGCATTTTCCTCTCATGGGAATCCCTGGCCTTTCTGCCTTGGCTAGAGAGATTTCCTGTTTATCTGGTATCTCCAAGATTCAATCTACTGTTACTGATTGCTTGGAAAACACCACACTGATTTATCATGTCTGTTTATATCCATATGCAGTTATTTTTAATGTCAGGAGCGGTAACAGTGTTGTGTAATTTATTAATAAAGACAGAAGTACAACAGCAGCTATAACCAAGTTACAATCATAGTGATACTCAACAAAATGGGTCACAGACTTCTGACAGATATGCTGAAAGAAGGAAAATACAATGCTAAATAGAAATCATAAAATACAACTATGTAACAAATAAGATAGTAAAATAACTTGGCTTTTGGAAAGGATGAAAATACACTTTCAATTTCTTTTAAGATGCAGGTCTAATTAAACTTTTGTTAACTTTTTGGTCTTACTTGGTTATATACTGATACAATAGTTTGTCCAGTGTTTGTTGCATGTCTTAAAGGGGCCATGAATTGAGAAATCAAATTCTCCTTGAGCTTTTGACATATAAGAGGTCATCATACTATAAGATTATCCTGTTTCAGAACTGAAGAAAATCAACGCCTACTTCATCATTGTAACTTTGGCCCCGCCCACTGGCGTGTTAGTGAGATGACAAGGAGAGAAGAGTGATACAGGATTACTGGAATAAAAATAACACTACCTTCCAAACGATCCTAATGCTAGGAATGTGGTTGTTTATGTGTCTCAGTTGAGCATTATTTATTTGTATTCAGTACATTTCACTGTGGATTCTTTGGTAAATCAGTCGCAATTTCGGCGCAGGCTTTGCAAACAGACTTTTACGATATGAACTCGACAGTAATGCAACAACATGTAAGTAACCGTGTTAATTCTAATGCCTGATCTGTGACAAGTGATTTCTGATATGTAATGATTCATGTACGGTCAGATGTCCTTTGTCTATGCGTGAGCAAATCAAACCAGTGACTAAACGGTCAACTTCACAATAGCCGCTTTTCCACTGTTGGGCAGTGGAATGAGAACCATTCGTCCCGATGGTGGAAAAGCGGCTACTGTTTTTTTTTAGTAGGATGAAAATAATCTGTTATTTAAACTGTGATTAAATTATATATAGAAAGCGATTTACAATCACTGGAGCTGTCAATCAAGCAGCGCGAGTTTATCAGTGACTGAGTTCTGGACTCTCACCAAAACTCCCATAATAATCAAAGAATCTCTTATTTACATTGTGTTTGCACTGTTAGTTATGATGAAAGCATTCGTGAGAGTGCAGAAATCGAGTTGCAATGACGAGATCACTGCATTCATGCGCTCAACATGTCTGTGATCGGCTACAATGCTCATCACTGCAACCTTTCATACCACAATCTAAATAAATAATCTAAATATAATGGCATAGATCTAAATATAATGCAATAATCAACACTTTTCACGATTAGTTAATCTTGAGAGCTGTAATAATAAAAACGTGCTAAAAGTTTCACATGTAATACTTAGCTATTTCATATGCAAAGATGTTAGCCAATCACAGCAGTGGGCATTTCTATTATGACCATTTTTGATGTAAAATTCATACTAACATTATAAGTGCACCACAGGAAACATTATAAAACAATGAAAACAATGCAGTTCATGACCCCTTTAAGACCCGTTCACACTACGGTATTAGTGTCCACACCAGCAGATGATATCGTTCTGTTTATTTTTAAGCGCGCTGCAGTTTTTTCATCTGCCGCTTTAAATGCTCAAGCTCTTTAAATTTTATTATTTTCACTGTCAAAGTTTCATTATTCAATATCTGGAAAAAAAATCGTTCTGAAAGTGATTCCAACAATTTAGTTCCTCTTTGTCGTTATTGGTTAAGCTGTCCCTATTCTCACAGAATTACAGTGATTATTAAAACTTTATAGTTAAAGTTATCGTTACAGTTATCATCCTTGGTGTGAGCAGGCTTTTACTTTTTTTTTTTATCCAAAATTTTCAATTTTGTTATTTGACCCATGTTAGTCATTTTACATAGGTCTATTGATGAGAACCCCTAATATAGATTGAGGTCAAACAAGCAAAATCACAGAATATATGAACCAAGACAGCTGATCCAGACAACTTCCAGCACACAGGTGTCGGAGGTGTGGTGATTCACTCTCTCTCTCTTTCTCCATATCAATCAGCACCAATGAACTTGAGGCACATTTCTGTTTGGGGCCTCATGGTGTTAGTTGTAAAGTCGTACAGTGTAACTTGCTGTAATGCTTCATCCTCTGCAGAAGCTCAGGTGTCAGTCAAGCCAGCACTTTTACCTCTCAGTTCAAGAGGGCCCAGGCCTGAGGAGCACTGAAAAGGTTTTTCGGGTGTGAAGTAAACTGTTTGGAAACATTTCTGAATCTGAAAACTATTTATAAATTGATCATAAATGGGTCATTTGGGGGTCAATTGTTCAACAAAACACATAAATACTGACTTTTATATAGGCTATTTTATGTAGGCCTAGCCTATATATTTATAATTAAAATGTACTTGGTAAATACAATGAACTAAAACAACATCAAGCTCTTCAGTCTTCAAATTACGGGTTCTAACTTCGTGCCAGTAAAGTTCAGTAAAGTTCAAAACAGCCAACGCACATCGCTTCAGTGTGCCAATCAAAGTCAGCCCACCCTTTGCTGTCTCAAGCAGTCTGAGTGCTACTATATCTGTTTAAGCTCTCGGCTGAGCACGTTGTGAGAATGACTTCTATTCCCCTACACCAATAAACCAGTTTTAAAAGGCAGTAAAGTTTTAGAAGTTAGTTTAGGATTCGATCTCCGTCAGGCTGGAGCTATCGGATCCAAAAAACTGGTGGAGTGGCGGCAAGTCGCGGAGGAACAACAGGCAACACTCTCGGGGGGCACAGATGTCCCGAGAGAACCACGATGAGAGCGTGGACCACGCTACCCCCTTCCAGGACGTCTGCGAAGTGGAGCGTCCTGAGCAGGAGTGCTGTGAGCTCGTCACCATAAACATTTCAGGTCTGCATTTCGAAACACAACTCAAAACGCTCGCAAGATTCCCGAACACGTTGTTAGGAGACCCGATTAAAAGGATGCGGTTCTTCGATCCGTTGAGGAATGAGTTCTTCTTCGACAGAAACAGACCGAGTTTTGATGCGATCCTGTATTACTACCAGTCAGGTGGGAGGCTTCGAAGACCCATCAATGTGCCGGTTGAGATTTTTATGGATGAAATCAAATTTTACGAGATCGGCGATGACGCCGTCCAACATCTCCGAGAGGATGAGGGTTTGTTGAAAGAAGATGAACGGCCCATGCCGTCCAGTGAGTTTAAGCGTCAAATCTGGCTGCTGTTCGAGTATCCTGACAGTTCAGGGCCAGCCAGAATCATCGCTATAGTATCTGTGATGATCATCCTGATATCAATTGTTATCTTCTGTATAGAAACTTTGCCGGAATTTAGAGAGGATGATCGTGTGTTTAATAACCACCTTGCGCCGAACGGAACGACTTCAGGAAAAAAATCGAGCACATTCACGGATCCGTTCTTCTTGTTGGAGACAATCTGCGTGGTTTGGTTTTCCTTTGAATTGTTTGTAAGGTTTCTTGCGTGCCCAAGTAAAGCTGCCTTCTTCAAAGACATCATGAACACCATAGATATTGTGGCTATTATTCCATATTTCATCACTTTGGGGTTAGACCTTTCTGAGGCCGAGGCAAGCTCTCAACAGACCACATCTCTCGCCATACTGAGAGTTATCCGTTTGGTGCGCGTCTTCAGGATTTTTAAACTTTCACGGCACTCCAAGGGTCTCCAAATTCTCGGTCAGACCCTGCGAGCGAGTATGCGAGAACTTGGACTACTGATATTTTTCCTTATCATCGGCATTATATTGTTTTCCAGCGCGGTTTACTTCGCCGAAGTGGACGACCCAGAATCGTCTTTTACTAGCATCCCTGACGCGTTCTGGTGGGCGGTTGTTACCATGACTACTGTTGGATATGGCGATATGTATCCCGTCACCATTGGAGGCAAAGTTGTTGGATCGATGTGTGCCATTGCAGGAGTTCTGACAATCGCCCTGCCGGTACCAGTAATCGTGTCGAATTTTAATTACTTCTATCACCGAGAGAACAACGAGGAGGAGCAAGTGGAATACACGCACGTAACTTGTGGCCGCCCGTTACCTTTGCTATGTGACCGACATAAAAGTGACAGTAAACCCTCTCTCATGATATCAGAGAATTCAAACGACGACGACTGGAATTCATCGAGCGTATCAAATTTCAAACCATCAGAGGAACGTACACTCAAACTTTCAGATGTATAAGAAATCCAAAAGGAGCTTTTATGTGAGTATTACATTAGTCTTGCTGTGTGTATTACTTTGGGGGTTCTTGTTTCTAGAGTTCCAAAAATGTACTGTAGAATTTACAGGAATTTACTGGCAAAAAAGTTGCCAATAAAATCCTGTAAAAATGTTGTTAATTGCTGTAAAATTGATTACAGTATAATATTGCAAAGCAATTTACAGTTAATTGTTGTATGTGAAATACAGTAATTTGTAGGGTTTTTTTACAGTAACATTGACTTAAACTTGTAGTTTTTTTTACAGCAATATTTTGTAATTTTACTAAAGTACACTGAAAAAAATAACAATCTGCATTAACCTAACCTGTTATCAAGTAAAATCTACTTACTATTGAACTTAACATTCATGAAGTAATTGAGTAAATATTAATAAATTATATTTCATTTCACATATAGAATTAAGTAAAACCTACTAAGTTAAATAAATTTAACAAACTTTTAACTCAAATAATATAACACAGAATCAAACCATGATTTTAAAGTGCATGCTTTACTTAGAAACATCTAAGTAAATAATACAATAGATATCATGTAGACACTATATCTACATAATAGAAGTAAGTAATGCAGCATATGAACACAGAGACTTCAATACTTGGTACACAATACACAATGACGGTAACATCGATAGATCGATTTGAGTATAAATGTGTCATTTTGAGTAGAAAATGAACTTCAGATGTCGCAAGTTACTAAACCTAACAATGAAAGCAATGATAAAACAGTGTAAATACAGCTGGAAAACAGCAAAAAATCAACCTTATTATTTAGCCATGCCCCAGTGCATGATGGGAACACCAGTATCAGAAAGTTGAGTAAGTTTTACTTAATTTTATATCATTGATATTTACACTTTAATTTCTACAAGCTTGAATTGAGTACTAATATAGAATTTACTTAGTTTTTTATTATTGCCTGAACTGACTTTTTCATGTAGAAATTACATTTGATTTTCTGTAGTATTTACTTCACAGACTAATTTACCTGGCAATAAAGTTGCCAAAAAAATCCTGTAAATATATTTTACAGCATTTTTTTGTAATTTCACTAAATTACAGTATACTGTAATATAAATTCATGTCTAAACATAAGATTTATGTATTTGAATTGCATATAAATTTTCCATGCATTTGGATTACAAAGTTTTAACAAACAAATTAATAAACTGAATGTGATCAGGTGATGTTGGCTATTCATTGATGATGATGACATCATCATGTAGTGGCTGAATCGCTGATCTCATTCAGAGTCTAATGCTCTGGTTTAAGTGATTATTATTAATTTTGTAGTATTCATAATAGTAGCCATGTGACTCTACAGCACAAGATCCAGCACTGTTGTGGTAATCGAATATGCAGGATTTAAAAAAGAACTTGTGCACAAAAGGTTTTAATCTACGGCATTACTTAGACACACACAGACATCAAGAATCAGCGTATGAATCTTAGCAATCTGAATTGTGACTAATTTTCTTTGATTCTTACTATTTGCTTTTACTTTTGCTGTTTTTGTTGTGATGTTTTAGTAGCTTGTTTTATATTCAGAATTGATCTGTTTATCTGAATTTTTTTTTGATTGTCACCATTGTTGAGAGTCATACGTTGATTCTTGATGTCTGTGTGTCTCTAAGTAATGCTGTAGATTAAAACCTTTTGTGCACAACTTTTTTTTTAAATCCAGCATATTATTCGATTACCACAACAGTGCTGGATCCCATGCTGTAAGATCACATGGCTATTATTATGAATACTTCAAAATTATTAATAACCACTTCTACAACCAGAGCATTAGACTCTGAATGAGATCAGTGATTCAGCCACTACGTGATGATTATGACATCATCTGATCACATTTTCTTTCGGCTTTTCTTGCCATAACAAATGTGCTTTATAAGCACACAGTTAAAGCAGCCAGAGAAAAACTAATATTAAAGAGTCAAGGGTCAAGAGCCCAACTAAAGCAAACACTGATCACCATCATGGTTCATCAAAAATGAAGTCATTCTGGTTAGTAATGCGTGAAGCTAGTAATGCTGTTTGTGGAGTTGTTTAATCCTCATCTGCTGAGATCTTGAGAGATTTAATGTCTTCTTTTATCTTCAGTTGATTTCATCTAAGGCTGTGGCTGAAGTCAGTTCCTTCAGTGATTCTGCTCATTATCATCAGGTGTTCATCATTAATGGTCAATTATCACTTAATTATGTCATTAACATCAACACTACTTCAATGGTACTTTAACTCAGCAGCGAGCACACACATGAACACTAGGAAGTGTTAATTGAACATGGGTGTTTTGCTGTGTACTATTACATAAATCTTACCTGTTTCATTTACATATGACTGGCATATTTGAATCACATTCAGTTTATTAATGTGTTTATGTTAAAACTATGTAATCCAAATGCATGGAAAATTTATATGCAATTCAAATACATAAATCTTATGTTTAGACATTTTTTTTTGAGTGAATAGCACCACAACACGTGTGTTGTGTTGACACGAGAACGGACGTTGTTACGTGAATGCACGTTGGAGATTAATGTTTTGTAAGTAAAGTAGTAAATTATGTGTTTTTTTGCGCAAACAAAGCACTCGCGTCACTTCTTGGGATTTAGGTTAAATCACTGTAGTCACATGGATTACTTTAATGATGTCTTTTCTACCTTTCTGGGGCTTGAAAGTGGTAGTTGCGTAGACTCAATGGAGGGACAGAAAGATTTTGGATTTTTGAAGCCCGCGCAATCCCATAATGCCACACCACAGTAAGTTATTGTGAAAAGGCATAAACTACAACACCTCCTTCTTGTAAATGAATTACAGTTGACATCCAAATATACTGTTAACAACTGTAAAACGTTGTTTGACCCGTAATGCATTGCGAACTACAGCTACATCTTGTAAAATGCTTAAACAGTAATATTCTGTAAAATTTTGCTGTAAAAACTACAGCAATTTGTTACAGTGTAGATAATGACTGTAGACAAGTCAATATATGTGACATCACATTAGTTGAACTTTAAATTAGTGTGCTAAGTTCCAACGTTAAGAGAAGGAGTTTTATAAACGGTAAATTATTTGTCCACTTGTTTTTAACTTAATTTTTAATTTTTTTTGTTAAACTGAGTGTTCATTGGAGTGGTCCAAGACCCTAGGACTTTTGTTACACTTGAATCACGAATACACAAAAGAAGATTGACTGGATTTGAGGAGTTTTGTGCTTGAAATTTAAAAAAGTAACAAATCCTTCCCTTGCGGTTTAATTTGACCCCCTTAATGCGAGAAATTCTTCAGTACACATAGAAAACCCTAAAAATGCTCAAAACAAAGTGCGAGGGAGGGATGAGGGTTATTTTAATAATTTGTTACTTATTGTCATGAATCACAAGATGTTACAGGCCATGACAATATAATATTTTCTGTAAAAAATATATATATATAGCTGAAAATCATGATTTCTTGTTGTCCGAATTAGTCAGTGTATTTTTTTCCGTCATGTATCATTGTATAATCAAAAAATATTTTATTTTACTTTGGTAATATTTCATTTATTTTAATTATAAAAGCCCTAAATAGTAATTTACCTATTTCTACAACATTAAATTGTTTAAAAATAACTTTTATCCTATAAAAATGTGTCAAATATAAATAAATCTTAAGTCAATTCTGTTACCTTACATACTTCAATTCTGTTACTGTCAAACTCTGTTACCAATGTAAAGTAACAATGTTGACAGTATGTAACATAATTGACAGTAACAGAGTAGACAAACAATACTATAAAGAAATCTCTTTTTTTTTGTTAAAAATAAAAAAACACCTAATTATTAAAATATTTATTATATTTGAATGTTTTCAATAAGATACTGAAAAGAGCTTCTGTTAGTGAACAGTTTTTTTTCTCCTTAACTTTTTGAAATGCAAATTGTATCTCCAATTATAGAATCAAAAACATGCATATGTAAAATAATGCAAGCATCAACATTAAACAGCATATAAATAAAATGAAAATGACCCAGGACGAGGTAGGCCTATAGGACTGTGAAGCTTTAGGGGTATTGATAGACTCGATCTACTCCATCTGTTTTGATCATCATTCTGAATCCCATCCAGACATAGTCTTTGAAAAACATGATTTTCTTTTGAAGCATTTTGCTCAAAATGTTGCTTTTTTATGAAACTTACCCATATTCAAGTGTTTATAAAGCAGAAGGTCTGTTCTTTCTTTTGATATATTGCATATTCATATGTTCATACAACAAAATATTCTGGGGGCCATGAAACTTTTGTGAAAATTATCAAAAATGCTGGCTGTGGCTGGCAACTTTTCTCAAAAACGCTGGCGAGGAAAGAGTTAAAAGGACCAACGTGATATTATGGGTATCAATTGCCCCCTTGCGGCGGGGTTAGGGATCTGTCCTTCAGTCTGTAACCTGAAGGCAAATGTCACATTCACTGATGGGTGCATGTCTCATTATCTGTCACCACCTTGATGTTACTTCTGATTGCAGGATGCAGCAGATGTATGAAGGCGTTTCTTCTCTATAAAGAAGACAGAAGTACATATTATCTTCGTAAACATGCGATATGTGTGCATTAACCATTTCTGTCTGTGGTGGTCCGTCAGAGGAAAAATGTATGTATTTGAAAGGAATGTAACAGCAAAGCTGATACAGTTAACTTGTTCCATTTACCCATTGATGTGCATAAATCAAATGCATAGCCTATGTGATAATATTATATATCAGTATGATGTTAGTCAATCAAACCTGCTTGTTGTCAGACAACAGGTAAAGAGAAGCTTTCAAATTTAGCCAAAATATCAATAAAATACAAAATTAATGAAGGGTATCAAAACAAGTGAACATAAAAAAAGTTTACTCACAGGCCGCCACTGCTTTTTGTAATATATTGTATATTTGTAATCTAGAACTGATTTACATATTATGTATAAATTGATTTAAGATTTGTCATTTGAGATATTGCTCTTAAACTCTCTGCCTTGTGTAATCTGTGTGCTTTAAAAATACAAGAGTTGCTCTTTGCACATGTTGCCTTTGCTCAGGATGAAATGTAATTAAATAGTCTGACACTTGTTAGTTAAACTGCGCATCAGACCAACAAACTATTTTTATAACACATTAATGAGGTATGAATTAACTTGTTTTTGGTAAATAAATAGTTTGTCACATTGATAATCAAAGTTTGTTTGAATCATTTCTCTTGATAAATTATGTTTCATTTTTTTCCCCTGTAAACTCAAACTAAAGTAATAGACTACCCATGTGATCAATAGTAAATGTCTGAGTGATCAAAAATATTATCCTGTGAAAGATACTGTACATTTACTTTTGACCAGTTTTATTGTGTATTTGTTGGGTATTTATAAGAACATGCTGATGATGCAAAAATGGCAGTTTTTCACTGTAGCATCGTAGCATGTTTCCTTGCTGACTAAACATAAAATAATATACACTACCAGTCAGAAGTTTTTGTACAGTAAGATTTTTTAATGTTTTTAAAAGAAGTCTCTTCTGCTCACCAAGGCTTAATTTATTTGATCCAAAATACAGCAAAAAACAGTTACAATTTAAAATAACTGTTTTCTAATTGAATATAATGCAATTCCTTCAGAAATCATTCTAATATGCCGTTTTGGTGCTCAAGAAACATTTCTTATTATTATCAATGTTGAAAACAGTTTCAGGATTATTTGATGAATAGAAAGTTCAAAAGAACTGCATTTATCTGAAATATAAAGCTTTTGCAACATTATAAATGTCTATACTGTCACTTTTGATCAATTTAATGCATCCTTGCTGAATAAATGTATTAATTTCTTTAAGTTCAAAAAAATTCTTACCGACCCAAAATGTTGCAAAAGCTTTCTATTTCTGTTCTTTTGAACTTTCTATTCATCAAATAATCCTAAAAATTATTGTTTTACACAACTGTTTTCAATATTGATAATAATCATAAATGTTTCTTGAGCAGTAAATCATCATATTAGAATGATTTCTGAACGATCATGTGACACTGAAGACTGGAGTAATGATGCTGAAAATTTAGCTTTGCATCACAGAAGTAAATTTTCTTTAAAATATATTCAAATAGAAAACATTTGACATTTGACATTTTTACATATTTTACATTTTAATAATATTTCACAATATTACTGTTTTGTTTTTGTTTTTTCTTAATAAATGCAGCCTTGGTGAGCAGAAGAGACTTCCTTTCAAGGGTCAAGAAACACTTGCAGTTTAACTAGATTGAGTTGGGTGTCCTTTTTAAAGAAACTTTTGAAATGAAATGAAGTGGAGGCATACATATTATGTCTCCAAAATCAAGATAAAGTAATTTGGTCATGGTCAGTTTAAACAGAGAGATGAAACACTTACAAAACTGCACAATTACTCCATCAATAATGTATAACAGGTGGGATCTATGACACTTCAGACAGCTCTGATTAATGACTACCGATGCATTTATGTTGATTGAACTAATCACTGCTCACTGAAAGTAGGCCTACATGTATTGAGGGGAAGTCATTGAATGGCAAAGTGAGAGGAGGAAAGGGCTGCCCATTTCTTATTCATGATATTTAGCATTTAAGAGCTCACTACTGCTGCTGCTGCTGTTCTAACAGTGCCTGCCTGAAAATAAAAACTGTTGTGCTTGTACTGGATGGATGTTCATGATTTTTCTGAAACAAATTAGTAGATCAACTCAGATCAATTGGATATACTGTCTAAGTTTCATAAGTCATCTTATATATTTTAGCCTATATTTATATTATGTATCTTTTTATTCAAGCTTTTCCCTTTCTTAATTAAGTCACGTATTGTGTTATATGACTCTAATGGGAAGATGTCATGCACAGATCAATCGTTCCTGTGGTGTTTACATCGTTTGATAATGTTTGTATTCCACCTACTGGTGAATTGGAGGAATCACCGTCTACAGACGTGGAGTTGTGTTCATTTAACTAAGGAAAGTATAATTTTTTTTAAATCAGATTTATATTGGATTGTTTCATATATATATATATATATATATATATATATATATATATATATATATATATATATATATATATATATATATATGCCTATAATTGTCAGTGATGTTTATTAAATACAGTTAAGCTTATTTAGTTTCAACTTTTCTGTAATGAACATATATTTTTTAGTTTCTGAAGTTTTAGGGGTGCTTAAAGTAAACATCTTGGCTGTGTAACTATACAGAGATTGTAAAATAAAATAAAAAGATAGGAATTCTTGAAATGTTGAAGTCAATTTAAAAAAAAAAAACATTTTAGATTGTTTAAAAATAATATTTTATTAATATTACAATTTCTAAGGACCTCGGAAAAGCAGTATCTGAAGAATATTCATTGCTCAAAACTGTTTGAAAACGAAAATAGTTGGCGACCTTAAGTAGTACAAACAAAAAGTACTTTTAATGAATGGCTAAACTAGGTTTTTTGTAGAAAACTGCACATTTTTCCAAACGTGAATACAAATATTATATTTATAGTTATAGTTATATTATATTCAACTGCATCTTAAAATGATACATTTGTGAATTATAGTATTTCCCCAGTATTCTAAATGACCAAAATGTTAAAACAAGTGACACAAATTCAAACATTTCAAGAAAAAAAAATCCAGTTAATTATTGAGAGAAAATTGTGACATTTTTGGGGGAAAAAATGCCCATAATTGGCATATGCTGGAAAGAGCTCTAACCGAGGTGCTGCAAAAATCGCCGTCCATCCAAGTACATACACCCACGTTATTCTATAAATATTCCAGCCCCCGCACGAACACGCATGGAGCTGCACGGCTTTATAACTCTTTTGAGTGAAAAAAAAAAGTCGCAGTATTGCACGAAGAAGAGCACTTTAGAGAAGTCGTCTTTTTATTGTGGTTATTGGTTAGTGTGGTCAGTTAAAGTATCTGTGCACATTAGTGCTCGGCGAATCAGATACTGCGCCAGTGTTGGCACATAAATGCTCTCGCGCATTGCGTGGACAAGCACTTGTGGCCACGCGCGGTCTGCATTGCGTCGAACCCCTCCCCCATACTGTCCTACCCCCCTCTCCCGCTCCTCGTTCTCCCATGTGCAATACAGTGCAACAATATGTTGGGCATGATTAAGGAATTATTCCCTCTCCCCTTATTGATCCCCGCTTTAAGAAGCCTTTCGCTTCCATACCCCCCTGTCAGTGTGTCCAGATAAAACAGACCGCTCGTCATTTTGTCTACTCGTAAGAGGGAAATTTTGCTGATGCAGTAATGTCTGGAAATGGTATGGTTCGCTTTTGCCCCCTTAATGTATCTCCCGCCTGAGCTGAGCTGCAGCATTACAATTTCTCATGCAGTATAAGCCATTTACACCAAGGTGCCGCCGCACGAGCAGAAGCGGAGGGAGGACGTTGCGGCTTCATGTTTTCTTTTAGCTTTTTCCCCGCTTCTTGTCTTTTAGCCCTCGTTTAAATTGAATGTGAAGCTTTGTAATACATCTCAAAGCCATATTTATTTCATTAAAGCATCGCGTGCGAATGTCGTGAATCATTTCCATTATGGATGTGACATTTATGGACCGCAACCGAGCATTTTGAAAGTGAGAAGATGTGAAGAACCTTTTACAAGGGCATTTTCTACAACAAAAGGGAATCGATGGTGCATTACTGACAGGAGACTGCCGGCAGAAGACGCATTCCTTCAGTAGCGAGGTGAGCACGATAACTGCCTGTATCAGCATGAAGTGAAAGTCATTTTCATGTTTTCCTATCAATTGATTTACTCAATCTTACATCTAAGCTATTCAATAATATGTTTCCCTATGTAGTGAGAAGTAGACTGCATGTATGTGGTGATGGAGCAAAATTGACAGTGTCCTGTCACATCTTTTCAATAACCTAAATGAGCATAATGATTCAGAATTGTGCCCTTAAGGCTGTGCACTTCTGTGATGTATACATACAATAACAAGTAAATAAATAAATAAGTAGTGTGAACTTGCTGAGCTAGCAAATATCGCCGCTGTTCGATCCATTTTTCTCTGACTCGGTGACAGAGGCAGCCGTAGTGGATGCAGCGGAAAGGAGTGATGGTCGAATCAGTGACAACCGCAGTGGGGCCACACTGAGGAAAGAGCAAGTTATACCCTATACCCGGGGGTCGAGATAGATTTAAGGGTCTGGAATCGGAGAAAAGTGAGGAAAGCGACGCCTTGGCAGGGCAATTGGATGTCTACTCAATTAAATTAACTCCTGCGGAGCTCCAACTTTGACCTGCAGGATGACAGTTGTGGCTGGAGACAACATGGACGAGACCTCTGCCGTGCCGGGACATCCGCAGGACACGTACCCCCCTGACCACGACGATCATGAATGCTGTGAACGGGTGGTCATCAATATAGCGGGGCTGCGCTTCGAGACCCAGCTCAAAACTCTCGCCCAGTTTCCAGAGACTCTCTTAGGTAACCCAAAGAAACGGATGCGGTATTTTGATCCCTTGAGAAACGAGTACTTCTTTGACAGAAATCGTCCAAGCTTTGATGCCATCCTCTACTACTATCAGTCCGGTGGAAGACTGAGAAGGCCTGCAAACGTCCCATTGGATATGTTCTCGGAAGAAATTAAGTTCTATGAACTTGGGGTCGAGGCAATGGAGAAGTTTCGCGAAGATGAGGGCTTCATCCGTGAGGAAGAGCGGCCCTTACCAGAGCGTGAGTTTCAACGGCAAATCTGGCTTCTGTTCGAGCATCCCGAGAGCTCGGGGCCGGCCAGAGGAATTGCTATCGTATCTGTTATGGTCATTTTAATTTCCATTGTCATTTTCTGTTTGGAGACTTTACCTGAACTGAAAGAGGACCCTGCAGGGCGGATACAGACTATAGGCAACACCACCTTCTACTACAAACCAAACATCCTGACCGATCCCTTCTTCATTGTAGAGACCCTCTGTATTATCTGGTTTTCATTTGAATTGATAGTGCGCTTCTTTGCTTGCCCGAGCAAAGCAGCTTTCTTTAAGAATATGATGAACACCATTGACATAGTGGCCATCATCCCCTACTTCATCACGCTGGGCACAGAGTTAGCAGAGGAACCGGATGGAAAGGAGGGAAAGGGCGAGCAGGCAACATCTCTGGCCATCCTCAGGGTGATCCGTCTGGTCAGGGTGTTCAGGATCTTTAAGCTATCCAGGCACTCCAAAGGCCTTCAGATTTTGGGGCAGACCCTCAAAGCCAGTATGCGAGAGCTTGGATTGCTTATTTTCTTCCTCTTCATTGGCGTCATATTGTTCTCCAGTGCAGTGTATTTCGCAGAGGCCGAGGAAAAAGAGTCGTACTTCACTAGCATCCCTGACGCATTCTGGTGGGCGGTTGTGTCGATGACCACCGTAGGATATGGGGACATGGTGCCAGTGACTATAGGGGGCAAGATCGTGGGTTCCCTGTGCGCCATCGCCGGTGTGCTGACCATCGCCCTCCCCGTGCCTGTCATCGTGTCCAACTTCAACTATTTCTACCATAGAGAAACCGAAGGAGAGGAGCAGGCCCAACTCCTCAACGTGAGCAACCCGAACATCGCCTCTGATTCCAACTCCAGTCGTCGCAGCTCCTCGACCGTCAGCAAGTCCGAGTACATGGAGATAGACGGAGACATAAACAACAGCATCGACAACTTCAGAGAGGCCAACCTCAGAACTGGCAACTGCACTATCACTAATCAGAACTGTGTGAACAAAAGTAAGCTGCTAACCGACGTCTAGAGACACAGTCGAAAACTCAGTCAAGTACTGACTGGTCACATATGAATGCTTACTTTACCTCCTCTCGTGAGCCCTTGCAATGCGAATATCTTTACAATGCAGACGAAAGAAAAATACTACACCAAAACATATAGAACACCAGGCAGATGATTCAGTATATACTTAGTCTAATACATTTCCAAAGAGGATGATTCAGAAAAAAGCCTCCACGAGCACCTAGCTAACGTCCACAGGCATCGAAGGACTCTCGACGACGGATTACTAAAAAATCACGCATGGACTGCAGACTACATTTCAGCAAGCTGCACACTGCATCCGGGAAAGTGCATAAAAGACCAAGTGCAGTGTTCCGTAGGTGGTCTTCCCCAACTGACCAGCAAAGCACCTTATATGAACAAGACTTATCTTCTGCTGGGATGCTACGGAGGCCAAGGTCATCGCCTCATGGACATCCGCATTGCTGCTATTTTCCAGCAGATGCTGTAATTTAGATATCACCAAGTGATTAAATGCCATGCCCTTTAGATATAAGACAGCACAATGCCGAAAGAGGAGCCTCATAGTTAGCATGTTTAGATTATCCTCATTTTGATATTGGCATGCGTCGGACATTACCTCATGACGATAGGACATCTGTTCCTGTTTTGCTTTTCTTTTGCATTCGGTTCCATCAGCTCCCCCTTCCATCAACCTCCTTATTTGTCGCCATGAAAAGTGCACTAGTGTGTCATGATTTGAGATGCTTATCATTTAGATGTATTTAAAGACTGAATGTTTAACCTTACGGGAAACAGAATCTTAATGATATCATAGCATGTCAAAAGAACCTGCATTATGGCCTACTCAACTAAGGTACTGTGTATCCTAGTATATTTAATGCATGACATCGGTATAACAGCTTGTTGCAATTGAGATACCTCATAAGGGTGTCGTTGTTACAATCAGGGAAACTAGGGACGTCGATTCCTTGACATTTTCTGAAATGTGACAAAATATATATGCAAGCCCCAACGCTGGGATGCAAACTTTTCAATCTAAAAAGTAGTCAAAGACACAGAAAAAGAACTATCAAGATACTATCAAATGCATATACTCATACTAAGCGCACCTGTTAAAAAAAGTAATATAACTTAAATAGTGCAGTGCATGGGCATTCTCTCTCTCTTTGAGAAGAAAAAAAAAAGAAAACTATGGCCAATTATACTTCACGCTTCCATTTTGCGATCAAATTTAGGATTTACGATATACAAAAAAAATCGCTTAATTTATCTTAGCAGGATGCAAAGAGACCATGGCAGAATTATTCATATTAGTTGCTAGTGCCTTTGACCCTCTCAGCAACCGGACAGGTGAAAGTGCCTCAGAGTAACTGGAGTTTTAGGCAGGGCAAGGGAACAATATCTGCTCTAGAACTGTCATAATGTAAGTTGAGGCTGGTCATTACAGTGTATTCGGAGTGCTTTTCATTTTCGTTGTTTTGTTGAACGTGACACGTGGTTGTCAGGCACAAACTCCCAACATTTTTTCTGTGTTTTCAAATGACAGCTGAGCTTGAGTATGACTTTCACATGATGGGACCTTTTAGAGTTTTCGATCTGCCTTTCGTTGTGGTTTTGATTATGTTGTGCCATAATAAAGAGTCTACCTCAGTGAGGTCGCCGCACAGCTCACTGCAGAGCAGAACATGACATGCATAACAGCCTGTGAAGTGTGATGATACGTCAGAAATAATACACTTAGTGTGCCCTAGAATTAGCCTTTTTTCCAAGCACTTACAACAAAAGCAACAATGCGACCGTCCCTGACCCCTCGTATCTGTAACGCTCCATTGCTAAGCACAATCAACATTCCTTTTTTAAAAGAGAGAGATCTGGGAAGAGACAGCAGCACAGGCTTTCCTATACCACAGGGTGTAAAGTAAATTTGAATGTTTATGTCTACTTAATGTTAAAAAGTCATATTTAGCCCATTAGTATAGCAACCTCAAATTAAGACTACCATATGCACACAGGTACTGTAAATGACAAAATTGATTTATCAAGTATTCTGATGACTTTAACTGTAATGTGAAATCTTGTGTTCATGCTAACGAGGGCTATTTCAGTGCATAGAGCTAAATGCGAAATATTCAAGTTTTTCATTTCCCTTGATAATTAAAAAATGGCCACAATTAAATTAGTCTTTTTGGGTGTAATTTCATTTAACAAACACAAGCAAGTCTGCTCGTAAACAAGTTGCCTGATCATGTGACCTTTATTGATCCTTGAGGTGTGATTGTAATGAAAGGCAAACAGCAGTATTTCACCTTGGGCAGTTTCCTATAGGTTTAGTCACCTCTGCTGTAGCTCTGTGTCAGGAAGAAGTATTCAGGGTTTTATTAATGTGTTTAGAATTCATTAAAAAATGGGCTTAGCAAACAAAACAAATCATGATGTTACTTTTTATCTAGAATTACCAGGCTATAAATCATGCAAAATATTTTAACATGGTAAATGAAATAAGGACGAACTGTTTCTACTGGGCATGTGAGTGGTGATCAAACCCTATGGTGCTATGCATAATCCTATATTTAATAACTACACCATAAATCATAGCAATAGGGATTAAGTGTATTGCAGGACTGTCCAGAATGCTTATTTTGATTTTTACCAAGGGCTGTGGCAAACAAACTTTTGATAAGAATAGAGATTTAAACAAGCAAGAGGGCAAACGATTTCCACCAATGATCATTTTTCATGTACTTTATGTTGCTTCCTTTTCCCTATTGAAGCAAATGATGTTAGTACTGTAGTACTAAGAAGTTTATTTTGCCTGAGATTTGAAATAAATTATGGCCTAAGAGGTAGGGCTTTTATCAGTTGAGTCTGTAAAGGTGTAAATCCATAACATACTACATGTTTTATTTCTTTTTTACTTATTTATTTGGTTGTTATTTTGCATCGCTCAGAATTTCCTAACATCAAGCTGAAACCTTATTTCAAGAAGGGATAAAAGGTAAAATACACTGTAGTGGAGTAAAAAAAAACATAAACGACTGACGTGCCATCATAACTAATACTTATTACTAAGTTACCCGATGTGAAAGCTAGTTGACGAAAGATGAGGAACCCTATAGGTTGTGGCCTTTTGGAGGATGTTGCAGACATACTTATTTTCTTCACCTGCGTGGCCTCGTCTAGCTATATTACCATGTTACGTTCATGTGGCACTATAGTTAACTGTGCTATAACAAACCCATGCCCTTGATAAAACTACAGTAGACTCACAAACGAGTCCATAAGACAAGCCATTACAAATATATAGGAAGATTATAGCTTGTATTATCGATATCATGAAATAACTAAAATAATGGCATTAGCATCGAAAATGTACTGTACATTGTACTTTTTTTGTAATAACCTTAACTCCATACCGCCATACCAAACCAAAACTCAACAGCAACCTAGCAATTGCAAAAATCTGCATGGTGTATGGAAGACTGCATGAGCTTAGCCTTTCAAAACTGAGGATCAACTATATTCTGGTTGCATCATTTTTTTAAGCCCTTGCTGTCATTTGTTCCTAAAGCCATCTTCATTATTTATACGCCAGTGTTATTTTTGTTCCCTTTTGTTTGGGAAAAATTCTTTAATCCGTCAAACTCCACTGATCAGATTTCCGTATTCGGTTAATTTCTTTAGGCTTCATTTGAGATTTTGCTGTTTGCTTTCAGGATGCTGAATGGTACAAGTCATGGATTATAATGTCATGGAATGATGCATTTGACAAAACATTCAATTCCGCCAAAAAAAAAAAAAAAAAAAGCAGGATACCCAGTCACTACTGACCATCTCAGTTACATGTTTATGTTAGACAGATGATGACTCCATGTTAATGGTTGTTCCATGTACATCTGGTCAAACTGTTCATGTCGTCTTAACATGTTTCTGTACGTTGATTTTTTTAAATCTTTGTTATGCTAAATTATTTTTTAATGTACATTGACAAAGGCATGGTCTGTGATCTATGCAAGGGTTCTTTTGTTTCTTATGTCAAATATGATTTGATCATACATCCAAATCAATAAATTTTTAATTATCAGCTGTCAGGTGTATGTTACTGGTTTTTGGAGACAGTGGCTTTGGTACATTTTGAAATGCTATAGCTTTGATAAATATCTTTTCATGAACTTTTCATGAATGCGCTACAATTTTGTGTCCCATTATTTATTTATTTTTTTCGTTTTGTTGTACTGACAACTAGACATGTTTGATAAACTATCTAACTTAAAATAAACTTGAAAAGCAGCTAGTTTAAAACACATTAAAATTGTGATTTTTTTTAAATATCTAATATCATAATTTTAACAATCTGTTGAAATGATATTCAATGCTTAGCAAAAAAAAAATATTAGTTGAGTCTGTAAAAGTGTATTTCCATAATGTTTTTTACTTATTTATTTGGTTGTTTTTCTATTCTTTTTTTTAAATCTTGCATAGATTTAATATAATAATTGTATCATAATCTGTTTAAATGATATTCAATGCTTAGCAGTAACAACTATTTTTAATTGAAACAATTTTAATGACCAAAATTGAGTTTTTTTTTATTGAGTTTTAGTTTATCACGAATAACAGATATTTTATGACCAACCCTGTTGCCTAACCCTTTTCTGCATTAATATTACATAAACACATGCAGGAAGTGACATCATTCAAACACTTTCTACAGCATGACTGGATGACAAGTAAATAGATTTATTTCAGTTATTTTCCAGTTGACGGCATTTGCCAAGATCAAACATTTACCTTTGTAACCCAAATTATTATTTTTTGTTATGATTATAAAATGACACAAATAAGGGTTTTAAAGGGATAGTTCACCCAAAAATGAAAAGAAATTCATCATTTACTCACCCTCATGTCGTTCCAAACCTGTAAGAATTTCATTCATCTTTGAAGCACAAATGAAGATATCTGAAATGAAATCTGAGAGATTTCTGTCCCTCCATTGACAGTCTACGCAACTACCACAACAAAAAGTTCACAAAGAGATAAAATGTAAAACAAATCCATATGAATTGAGCGGTTTAGTCCAAATTTTCAGAAGATTTTCATTGAATTTAGGCTTTTATTCACATACAAACACTGATCAGTCAACATAAACAGAAGCTCATTGGTTCTCGCACGTCAAGCAAATGTGCTTGAGCTTCCATTTAGTCTATCTGATGTTTGCGTTGATGAGTGTTGATGATTTCATTGTCCAATTGATGAAAAAGAAGAGTTTGAACCCTGTTTCATGATGAAGGACATATGATGAATATCCTGCAGTGCAGAGCTGAACACTGTGTCCTTAATTCAAATTTATCAAAAACATGCTTAAGCAAGGTGACAAAAAAGTGATCATAATGATAATGAGGATGGTCAATGGGGCTTTCTGTGTGGTTATGTGTATTGTAACAGAAAGCCCTAGTCATCCAGCTCACACCGAACAGACATGACAACAAAAGGATGTGAACGGGCAGTTTACATCATCAACAAGATGCCTATCTCCTGCTTTCAATCCACCTACCGCCCGCTTTCCTTTATATACACGCACATCAGGCACATTTGGTTTCCCTTGAGAGTTCAAAACATGATATTGGAGTGGCTTGTGCTTGGAGTACCCTTGCTCTCTCCTCCTCTGCATTGCCCTCTGGAGCTGCAGCAGTCCTCTGCAGGCTGGAGCTGGGGTGGGGTGAGCTGGCGTCAGGCCCAGTGCAGTTCCTGAGGCAGAGACACACACGAGCAGCGAGCTCTGGCCTGCTGTGTCTCATGCTTCTGTCCTGTCCTGTCCTGACCGACCACATGCGTCCTAGTGCTCAGGATCTGAGAGTGATCTGCATGTGTTCCCTGTCATAAAACAGTTTTATCTTGTGATAAAATCGTTCACATGGATCCTCCAGCTATGCCATGATGGAGCTGAAAACTCTTCCTCGCAATTAACAGCAGCTTCAGTCTGTGTAATCTCTGCCGTCTGCTGCGCTGATTGAGGATTTCTCAGTCACAAAAACAGACCGCCCTAATGGAAGCCCCGCGATACAGTATATATTATCTGAGGTCAGACAAGGTTATTGGCTTGAGTGCAAAGTCAGTGTCCTTCGATCATTTAGAGAATAAATACTTCGGGCAACTTTCTAACAGGGTAAAGCACTGCATTTTTAGTTTTTTATTAGAAAGAATATACTTTCTAAAAAATTATATACTAAATATATACATATGTAAAATAGGTATATTTATTTAGTATTTATATAAAATTATAAATATTATATTCTAATTAATAGAATTATATATGAATAAAAATTAGCAATATAAATATATATTAAATGTACGCATTTTATATATATGGTATTTGTCCTAAATATACAATAAATATACAATATACAAATACCATACATATATATATATGTGTGTGTGTGTGTGTGTATGTATGTATGTATATATATATACATGTATGTATGGTATTTGTATGGTATATGGTATTTGTATATACACTCACCTAAAGGATTATTAGGAACACCATACTAATACTGTTTTTGACCCCCTTTCGCCTTCAGAACTGCCTTAATTCTACGTGGCATTGATTCAACAAGGTGCTGAAAGCATTCTTTAGAAATGTTGGCCCATATTGATAGGATAGCATCTTGCAGTTGATGGAGATTTGTGGGATGCACATCCAGGGCACGAAGCTCCCGTTCCACCACATCCCAAAGATGCTCTATTGGGTTGAGATCTGGTGACTGTGGGGGCCATTTTAGTACAGTGAACTCATTGTCATGTTCAAGAAACCAATTTGAAATGATTCGAGCTTTGTGACATGGTGCATTATCCTGCTGGAAGTAGCCATCAGAGGATGGGTACATGGTGGTCATAAAGGGATGGACATGGTCAGAAACAATGCTCAGGTAGGCCGTGGCATTTAAACGATGCCCAGTTGGCACTAAGGGGCCTAAAGTGTGCCAAGAAAACATCCCCCACACCATTACACCACCACCACCAGCCTGCACAGTGGTAACAAGGCATGATGGATCCATGTTCTCATTCTGTTTACGCCAAATTCTGACTCTACCATCTGAATGTCTCAACAGAAATCGAGACTCATCAGACCAGGCAACATTTTTCCAGTCTTCAACTGTCCAATTTTGGTGAGCTCGTGCAAATTGTAGCCTCTTTTTCCTATTTGTAGTGGAGATTAGTGGTACCCGGTGGGGTCTTCTGCTGTTGTAGCCCATCCGCCTCAAGGTTGTGCGTGTTGTGGCTTCACAAATGCTTTGCTGCATACCTCGGTTGTAACGAGTGGTTATTTCAGTCAAAGTTGCTCTTCTATCAGCTTGAATCAGTCGGCCCATTCTCCTCTGACCTCTAGCATCAACAAGGCATTTTCGCCCACAGGACTGCCGCATACTGGATGTTTTTCCCTTTTCACACCATTCTTTGTAAACTCTAGAAATGGTTGTGCGTGAAAATCCCAGTAACTGAGCAGATTGTGAAATACTCAGACCGGCCCGTCTGGCACCAACAACCATGCCACGCTCAAAATTGCTTAAATCACCTTTCTTTCCCATTCTGACATTCAGTTTGGAGTTCAGGAGATTGTCTTGACCAGGACCACACCCCTAAATGCATTGAAGCAACTGCCATGTGATTGGTTGATTAGATAATTGCATTAATGAGAAATTGAACAGGTGTTCCTAATAATCCTTTAGGTGAGTGTATATGTGTGTGTGTGTGTGTGTGTGTGTGTGTGTATGTATGTATATATATGTATATGTTTTTTTTATTTATTTATTCACACCATACAATATAAAATACTAAAAATCCAGTGCTTTAATACCCATCTCTATCTTGGAAGTTGCCTTAAAGTGTATTATATTATATTATATTATATTATATTATATTATATTATATTATATTATATTATCAAAAATGTTATCAAATAAAATACAGCTAAATAAAAGAGACAGTATGCAGTAAAAGTAGATTTTACCAAAAAGATCAAACTGTGTTTACAGGTCAAGAGTATTTTTCATGTCAGGTTGGTTTGTTACATTTCTGTGTGCACAAGCTGTCACATGTTGTGTTTTTTTTTTAAATACTTAAAATAAAATACCATTTGCTGAATTAATTCTGAAGGGAACACACACACACACACACACAGAGAGAGAGAGAGAGAGAGAGAGAGAGAGAGAGAGAGAGAGAGAGAGAGAGAGAGAGAGAGAGAGAGAGATGTAAATACTCATAAATCAGATGGAAAGTCGGGCTAATGGGACTTTGCATTTCCCTTAGTCAGGCCTCTGGCACGTTCAGTGCTGCTAGTCACTCCCTTTAAAGACGGAAACTCTGCGCAACTCAATACAGATGAATCATGCATATCCTACTGTCATCATGCAATACTTTTCCTGTATCTGAATGCAACATTAATGTCCTGACGAATGTACGTCTTTCAGATCTGTCTTCGGCAAGCTTTGAATGATCTGCGACCATCTGAAGCACATCACACTGCATCACTCATGGCATTGTTCCTGCATGTGTCATGTGTTCTGATTACCTGATAAAGCGTTTTCCGCTCTCACTGACTGCGCTGTTCTGAAATCAGATGGTCGCATCGGACTGCGTAATGCAGATATTAATGCATGCATCAATCTATACATCCACCCATCCATTCATTCAGTCTGTGCCTTTCCTTTGGCTCACTTTATGGTTTCTTCCTCTTCGCATTATCTCTGTAATGCTGCCGTCAGCCGTGTTTAATAATTAAAGGCATGTCCATCAATTCGTCCATCTTATGTAAACTATGCACAGTGCTCTTTGTCAAACCAAGGCCAGTAAAAGTTGATGCGCCGTATGGATAGATACAGTAATAGCCATGAACATATGTTCGGTAGTTTGGGGAATTGAAACTGACAAGATAAAGGGAAAAAAGAGCACTGTGCTTTGTTTTTTTTTTTGTCAGGTTGCATGTTTTTATGCTGTCCATATGCATATACGGCACTTGTATCAGCACATGTATGTATCAGGCAGTACATTAAGTGTGCTTATGCAGTGCATATGCTGCTTCTCTCAGGTCTATCAGTCAGTACATATACCCTTTTAATAAGTTGCAGTGGTTGAGCATTGGTTGACCTCACTGTTCCCAGAATACAGATCACTCCTAACAGCTGTGTCAGCCTGCAGCACTGAGGACGGGAGGAGACTTTGAGTCATCATCCATCACCATATATCTACAATCTACAGCTCACACTGTCATTTAAGTTCCATCAGACTCGTTCGAGAGGATCATCTGTTTGTTGGTAATGTGATAGAGTCAGTGCACAGAAGTGCTGTGATTCCAGTCATTGTTATATGTCTGCTGGTGATGCACGCTATATGTTCACTCCATTTAAGATTTTAGAGAGCAAAATATTGCACAGTTGATTATTGCAGACACTGATGTTTTTACAGTAATGGCATTTTTATTGGGAAAAACATATTCCGATACTTTTCAATAAGTGCAACTCTCCAACATATTTCATTTCATCATAGCTCTTTAACCCATTTTTTTAATAAAAACAATACTAACAAACAAACAAATTCTACTAAGATATTATTTTTGCTTTACATTAAGAAAGATTCATTGGTTCCATTTGTTAACATGAACCAACAATGGAAAAAAAATACTTCTAAAGCATTTATTAATTTTAGCTAACATTGTTAGTTCATGCTAGTTAATGCAATACCTAACATTAACAAATGGGACCTTATTGTAAAGTGTTATCAAAATATCTTTCATGACAATAAATGTTTGCATATTAGCCTGCAATAATAATAATAATTATTATTGTTGTTGTTGTTTTTATTATTATTAATTATCCTCTTTCACTGATTGTGCTGCTCTAATAATAATAAAATTAAGAATAATAATTTATTATTATTTATTTATTTATTTATTTCCGTTCAAGGTCATTATTAGAATCATTATTATTATTATTTACTATATTATTCTTTTTATATATGCAGGGTCTTAAACACTGTTAATTGCTGTTTAGGGCTAAATTTACTATTATTATTATCTTTTATTTTTGTATGTCTTAAAGTACTTGGACCACAATAATTGCTGTACATTTATATATTTCATATTTATTTATTATTATCATATTTACATATATATTTATTTATTTCATATTTCATCTATATTGTTGCTTGATTTATTATTTTTTATTTATTTATTTATTTTACATGCAATGATATTTTGAATACATTTTAAGAGTTCCTAAAATTGATTAAATCAACATCTATCATTCTATAACATTGCAAATTTCTAGCCATACATGTAGGGTTTCTGTAATAGTATCCAAAAGAATGTTTAAATATCATTTTAGAAGAATGTCAAAGAGTTGACACTTTTTGACAGAATATATCTTATGAACATAAATGATGTGAATATATTTTTATAATTTATATCAGTAATAAATATTTATGATATTTTGACTTTTGTCTTTTAACCAGTCAGTTTTTTCCTTCACTCTCAGGTTCAGTGTGACTCCTCCTCTCTGGATCACATGATCAACGCTCTCAGATTGTGACATTGTTGGCAGCATGAAAGTCACTCTTCTTAGGTATCACATCATCAGCCGCAGCCCATTTTAGACAGTTTACATTTTTCAAACGTCCTTGACTTTGATGTGACAGCAGTTCATGGATAATGATTGTTTTAATCTCTTTTTGCAAAATTTAACTATTATCATTATTATTTTTTGATATATACAGACTGCCCAGCCCCCCAAAAAAGTCTCTGTTTGGATGTAAATAGGCAAATGCTTAAGAGTCTATGATTGGATCATTATTGCAGTGATTATTATGTTTCTAGCTTGTTATATATACTCAGTTCTTCTAACCCTAATTGATGGAGTGTGTAGCTTTTCATTTCTTAAACATGTATGAAGACACATCATGACCATATTCCAGGATGACAATGTCAAGATTCATCAGGCTCAAACTGTGAAAGAATGGTTGTGAGGGAGCATGAAGAATCATTTTCACACATGAATTGGCACCTCTGAGTCCAGACCTTAAAGGGATAGTTCACCCAAAAATGAAAATTCTGTCATTAATTGCTCACCCTCATGTTGTTCCAAACCCGTAAGACCTTCGTTCATCTTCGGAACACAAATGAAGATATTTTTGATGAAATCCGAGAGCTTTCTGACCCCTCCATAGACAGCAACATAACGACCACTTTCAAGGTCCAGAAAGGTAGTAAAAACATCATTAAAATGGTCCATGTGACTCCAGTGGTTTAACCTTAATTTTATGAAGCGACAAGAAAACTTTTTGTGCGCAAAAACAAACAAAAATAACTTTTCTTTTAACAATGTTTTTACTACCTTTCTGGAACTTGAAAGTGTTAATTACATTGCTGTCTATGGAGGGGTCAGAGAGCTCTCGAATTTCATCAAAAATATCTTAATTTGTGCTCAGAAGATGAACGAAGGTCTTACGGGTTTGGAACGACATGAGGGTGAGTAATTAATGACAGAAATTTAATTTTTGGGTGAACTATCCCTTTAAAGGATTAGTTCACTTCAGAATTCAAATTTCCTGATAATTTATTCACCCCCACATCATTCAAGATGTTCATGTCTTTCTTTCTTCAGTCGAAAAGAAATGAAGGTTTTTGAGGAAAACATTCCATGATTTTTCTCCATATAGTGGACTTCAATGAGGTCCAACGGGTTGAAGGTCCAAATTCCAGTCACAATGCAGCTTCAGAGGGCTCTACACGATCCCAGACGAGGAATAAGGGTCTTATCTAGCGAAACGATCGGTCATAAAATATAAAAAACGATATACTTTTTTCAACCACAAATGTTTGTCTTGCGCTGCTCTGCAATGCGCCACGTATTACATAATCACGTTGGAAAGGTCACGCGCGACGTAGGCGGAAGTACCACAGTAGGGCGAAAAACTCCATCTCATTTTCTCCTCCAACTTCAAAATCATCCGATATCAATGTTTTACCTTTTTTTGTGAAGGGTGTTTGACTTAGTCTTTGCACGTTTGCTTTGTAAACACTGGATCGGTACTTTCGCCTACGTCACGCATGACCTTTTCAACGTGATTACGTAATACGTGGCGCATCGAAGATCAGCGCAAGACAAACATTTGTGGTTAAAAAGTATATAATTTGTTATTTTTTTTAAGAAAATGACCGATCGTTTCGCTAGATAAGACCCTTATTCCTCGTCTGGGATCGTGTAGAGCCCTCTGAAGCTGCATTGAGACTGTAATTTGGACCTTCAACCCGTTGGACACCATTGAAGTCCACTATATGGAGAAAAATCCTGGAATGTTTTCTCCAAAAACCTTAATTTTTTTTCGACTGAAGAAAGAAAGACATGACGTGGGGGTGAGAAAATCATTAGGAAATTTGAAATCTGAAGTGAACTACTCCTTTAAATTCATTGAAAGTCTTTGGGATGTGCCTGAGGAGACTTTACAGAGTGCTGGACTCTTGCATTGTCAATACAAGAGCTTGACCAAAAATTTATGCACCTCTTGACGGAAATAAATGTGATGTCTGGACTCAGAGGTGCCAATTCATGTGTGAAAATGATTCTTCATGCTCCCTCACAACCATTCTTTCACAATTTGAGTCTGATGAATCTTGACATTGTCATCCTGGAATATGGTCATGATGTGTCTTCCTACATGTGTTTAAGAAATGAAAAGCTGCACAATCCATCAATTAGGGTTAGAAGAACTATGTATATAACGTGCTAGAAACATAATAATCACTGCAATAATGATTCAATCATAGACTCTTAAGCATTTGCCTATTTAAATCCAAACAGAGACTTTTATTGGCCGGGCAGTGTATATATGTATATATGATAATAATTGATAGTGATAATAATTATGATAATAATTTAAAAATAGCTCATGTTTTGCATTGAAACACATTGGTTGAGTAGGTTTCCTTTGATAGCATTTGAAGATGATGACAATGAGCCAAGCGCTTTTTTTTTCTGCGAAGCATGAAGAGCGAGGAGTTTTGTGGCAGTGCTTCGGAGCTCTCTCTTTCTCTCTCCCACTCTCTCTCCATCATTCTCTCAAGAGCAGTCAAGGACAGTCAGGTCAGGAAGGCTCAGCAGCTCCCAGCAAGCTTCTGCAGTCTTCCATGAAGCAGAGAATTCAGCAGTTTACAGCGCCTGCGTGAGATAGTGTGTGTGGGTAAAAACTCCTGCAGCAAAGAAACATCTCGCTCATTGGCATCGAAATCAGTCCTGGCATCAGAATGTGAAATAACTGCAAACAAGCATGAATGTGACAGTCAAAAAGGTATGTATAAAGAGCAACGAATGCAATAAGATTCCGTAAGCCTCTTTAATGTCGGCTCAACGGCATCAAAGAGATTCACTGCAGTGTGGTGCAATATGTCCAGGTGTATCAGTTAAGCAGCTGCAACAAAGTGTATATGCAAAAACCCCATTGCTTGCTCTTTAAAAATGAATTGTGTTATATTCATGCTTCTTTTTATGTTTTGTCGTTGCAGCTTTTGGTAAGCGATGTAGAACTTTATGTAGAACCCCCCCCCACCCACCCCACCCCCCTCTCTCTGCCTCCCCCTCTGCTGTGGTGCTGACTCACTGTCACTGGCCCAGAATATGCTGTCTGTCTGCATTATTACCCTGCTCACCTTCCCACCAATTAATGCTGCCTCAGCACCCGAAAGATAGCTAAAAGCAAATTATATTCTGAAATGGGATTCTATCAAAACATTAAGTTTAATGAGCATCACTCTGGTACATGTGTGTTTGTCATGATAGTGACATGTTAGATTATTGTGTTAATAAGGTGAATGCATATTAATAGAGAAAAGATTATTGTGCAGAAATATAATCCTTTTAGGTGGGGGTCTACTTGGTGTCCGCTGGTGGACATCTCACTTTCACTCAAGTACAGCAGAGGACGTGTTCTGCAACATAGTAAATGATTTCTCACACAGAAGACAGCGAATGTGCCTCTACTGCCATCTAGTGGAAACAACAACAGCTAATGTGAAAGATTAAAGGAATAATTCGCTCAAAATGATAATTTGCACTATTTACTCACCCTCATGATGTATGACTCTGTATGATGTGGAGTGCTGCAGGGATGACGTGTTTCTGTAGGCCAAAACCTGGAAACGAGTTAGCATTAGCACGTCTGCTTCCTGAGGTCAATGGGTTTTTTTTTAATGGATGTTTTTTTTTTAGTAAAATTGCCTTTTTTTATTCTACAACATAAAATACATTATTAATACCCCCTTGTAATTTTTTAACGCTTTTACATGTCTTGAGAAAGGCAGTTGCTACAGAGGATGTCGGGGACATTAAACGTCATCACACAGATGAGATTATAATCACACTCTTGCAAACTATTCAAACTCCAATTTTCAGGGCAGGGGTATGTTTTTTTTTTTTTTTTTTTTTAATAAAGATTAAAAGAGTTGTCGACAGTTTAGTGACACTGAAGGCATGCAATCGTGGTGTAGTTCGTTTATAGCCTAACAGTTTTTTTTTTTCTTCTGCAGATTGTATTTAGGCTTCATAAAAGTTGTGGTCATTTGTGATTAACAAAATGTGTATGAATCATAAACGTCTGTTGGCCACAGAGCTTGTTTATTACAATAACCCGCACGCCAATACTGAAGTTTTGTCGAGAGAAACGGTGAGGCCTACAAAGTATGTCATCAGACTAAAAATTTGTAGCGTTTAGCTGTAAATAATAACTGCATGTATTTTATATTGTGGGAAAAACGTGAAAGTATTTTCAAGTAATGTTAACCACAGTATTATTTCAATAAATCGAACACCCTAAAAATCATTGAAAATTCAAGAGCGAAACCATGACGTCACGACTGGACAATTTATTTTGATAACATGACATTGTAGGCCTCACCGTTTCTGAGCATAATCTTAGTATTTGGTTTAATCACTGACTTGTGTTATGGTACATATTCTTTCATTTCAGCTGAAAAAAAAACACCAATTAACAATGTTAAACTTCCAGAATGTGGCTATTTGGGGGTTTCCACGACAATATTCATAATGTAATTATGTTGTTTTTGTCTCATTTGAGTTGATTAATGCAATTAGTGCCTATCAAATGTGATTGAGTTTAATCAGCAATTTGGCGGGGGATCTAGCCAATCAGAGAGCAGTGGGAGGGTCCATAATCATGACATCATCAACACTATATAAACCCTTACCGCGTAAGCGAAAGAACAGAGTACTTCTTCTAACCCTAACGCTCTCTGGCTTCCTGTACGGGTTTTATACTGTTTTGTCTTAAGCTTTCAGTATATTACAGGAAGTTTTCCGTGGTTCCGATGCGTTTAAAAAAGCTCTAGAGTACTCTGATGCTCAGTCTCACAGGTTTGAGTGTTTTGTGCGCGGACAGCCCTGCTGCCGCGAAGAGTTCACCTCTGCTGCACATGCTTCAGGTCTGTGGGTTTACAGCACGCTGAGCAGATTAAATTGAGCATGGCGAATTTTTGCGGACCTCTCCACTGATCCTGCAAATATGCCCGCGCTCAGACACTCGCTGCAGGTTAGGCTTCTTCCGAGACAGCCGTTTGGTTGTGTACAACATACTTGTGTAAGTGCTCGAATCATGCTTTGTGTTTGTGTGGGTTGTTCTTATACTCTTTCACTCAACGTAGTGTTTTGTGTGAACGAACTGCATGAATTAAGTTTATTTTTTTCACTGGAAATTTCATCTGGTGGCGCCCCCTATCTGATATAAATAGCCTGCAAAGGGCAACCTTTTTTGTTTAAATGTTCTTGTTTACGTTTCAGTTTCTTCAAACTGCATTGAATAAAGATTGTTTGAGAAGTACTGGAAGTGTTTTGTATTTCGTGTCGAATGTTTAGCTTGTCAACCCTTATGTTAAAATGTTTTGTTTGCAACTACACATGGTAAATTAGGCCTACCTTTTTTTTAGTATTCGATTTGCGGTGTTGCCTATTCGGTGTATACAATTGTCCACTGTTATTACTTCGTCCACCAAAAAGTTAAAACACAGGTTTATCAAATTGTGTGGTTAAAATTTTGTAAAGCAAATCTATTAGCTTGTCTCATTTCCCTCAACAGACAGGGTGGACGCCCAGCAAGCAATAGCCGTCATTTCACTGTCATGGTTAACTATTGAGGTTGACCGCATCAAATTTGGGAAGGCTAAACCATATATAAAATAGACAATTCAAATAAGTTTCACTTCCCCAAGTTCCAAAGAAGGATGTCTGCTTTATGATGTCATTAATTTTTCCAACTTTCATTAGAAGGGGAAAGTAGTCGAGTGGATAACTTTAGGGACAAGCTTAAACCTTTTTATTGTAATAAAACTACATTAGAGTGACCCATTACTGCTAATACCAACAATGTAAAAAATTTGGAGATCATGTAATGAGTATCTTTTTTTTTTTTTTTTTTTTTTTTTTTTGAATGGTGGTTAATGCTGTAAAATGTCTAAATTTAATCCACTTCAATATGCTTAGTTTAAATGGTGTTATTACTATAAGACCGGTATAAAATTGATATTGTAGGCACTAAGATCATGATCTTGTGGGGACACACATGGCAATGAATCCCAGGAATGACCCAGAATTAACACATTCGCCCATGGTGCTGGACGCTCTGACTTTGTAGAAAGTAGTTATAATATTCTTGTTTAAAAAAAAAAAAAGCAGTTACGCTGCTAATATTAATTGTAAACTTTTGTCTTAAGATGCTGACAAAGAAAATGAAGTTCATGCTGTTTAGCACACTTTGAAACCCCTGTATCCCCTGAAATTAGGGTAAGAAAAAAAGGCTAATTCACAATATAGTTTATAAATTGTACATGTTAATATTCACATGTTAAACTGATATATTTAGTTGATTTTACATCTTTGCATTTTCAACTACATTTTCTTGCAGGGTAGAACAGGGGTGTCCAACCCTGCTCATGGAAGACTACCATCCTACTGAGTTTAGCTCCAACCTCAAACTCCCCAAAACCTGCTAAAGGTCTTCAGATTTACTTGGAAGTTATAGGCATGTGTTTTTTTTTCTTAGGACTGGAGCAAACTCTGCAGGACAATGACCCTCAAGCCAGAAGGTTGAAGATGAGACAGTTCAGCAGTGTAAAAACACGAAATTTAAATACCTCAATTTTAGGACATTTAGGCCTGGTTTCATAGACAGGGCTTAGATTAAGCCTTCGTTCAATTAGGACATTTAAGTACATGTTTTATAAACATGCCTAAGAAATAGAACATTACTGGTGTGCATCTTGAGACAAAACAAAGGCACCGACTTACTGTAAGATATGCCAGTGCATAGTTGATTTCAGTTAAAACAGCTAAAACTTGCATTTTAGTCTGGGACTAGCTTAAGCCCTGTCTGTGAAACTGGGGGATAGACATGTTATACATGCAAAAAAAAAAAAGAAGTAAAATATGCTGCATCACATAAAACAGAAATATTGACTGACTTTTTAAAAAAATATATAACTTCAATATCCTGGGAGACACAATTCATAAAATCCCAAATATAAAATATATCATAGATACCTTTGAATATGTTTTACTTAAGTCTATACAAAAAGTGTCATGAAATGCCTTTTTTCTGATCATTTTCCACTCTTGCCTGTTTAAGGAATATATGTGTATATGTACATATGTATTTATATACACATATAACCCCCCAACTCTCTGACCCCCTGAAAGCCATTGTGTAATTCGCCCCTGTTCTTTGGTACTACTGTGCATGCATTACCAATAAACATTCTAATTTTGAATTTGAATGTGACTGTGTCATTAACCTTTATATGTGACTTTAAAGCGGTCTATAAGCTTATTTTGTTCAGAACTTTTAACTGCTGTTCTTCAAATAACATGAGAAAGCAACAAAGGCCATGTGAATATGGGGTTAAATGCACAAATGTTTCTCTTTGGGGAACCTGTTAGATAATCAGGTTTGTAAATTGTATTTATACACCTATAAAAATCTTAACATTTTCTGAAGGTTATGGAAAATGCCCACACGTAATTTAACCTATTGTTTCCTTAAATTATAGTGTGTGAAGTTTGAAAAAGTGGCCTTTTTAGAATCTGAAGCAGAATTTGAAGTGTCGCAAATCAAACCAACTGCTCAATTTTAAGTAGGTAAAATAATCGAGGTTATTTAAATTTTACTTTGGTATTTGCAGTGATTTATTTGAACGAATCCATTTTTAAATCATTTTCAATAATTGTATTTTTTAAGTCATTTTCAGTTCCTCCATTATAAAAAAAAAAAAAAATTAAGTGTCCTTTATTTTTAAATTCCTTTTTAGTCATGATTTTTAAATGAGTTTCAGTTCCTCTGTGTGTGATTGTCATGTGTCCCTGCCTGCAGCAGCTCAGAGAGGAAGAGCGAAACCCGCTCCTCCAATACAGTCGGCGAACAGGCTAGAGGAAATAACACAAGGAACGGGGTTTTTGTAATAATCGACGTATCTCATTCGTTTAAAAGGGCATGTTTAGCGCAAGCACAACATTTTGCCTTTTTAACACGAAAAAAGATGCTCAAGCAGGATTGATTCGCCGCCTCGGTCAAAGGAGCTGTCCACCATGAGGTGCTGATCGGCGGCCTGGCAGAACGATGGCGACGGGGAAGTGGCTTCTGTACACGGGTCTCTGTCTGTCTCTCGTCGCCTTGTGTTTCTTGACGATCGCAATCTCATCGGATCACTGGTACGAAACGGACGCGAGGAGATACAAGGAACGTTGCCGAACTTTCTCGAACCGCAGAAGCGATCCAGGTTTTATTTACATCCCCAACCACAGTCTTCCACTGCGAGCCAGCCGAGCGAGCCTGGACCGATGGGAAAACCGACTGCTGCTGACTAGAAACCGGCGCCAGCTGTTTGCGATGAGCGCGGCGGATGAGTGCAGCAGACGCTACAATTCAACCAACATGGGGCTGTGGAGCAAATGCCACAGGGTGGGATTTGACCCAGACATCGAAGAACTCATTCAGAAAGGTAAAATCATCCACCTGAGTCTTATAGGAATGTGTTGGCTGTGTTGATGTAAAGCAAATGCTACAATAATGGGAGCCTGGAAAATGCCATTTCAAGCTAGAAGATGTCTTCTAGCTTGAAATGGCATTTTCCAGGCTCTCATTATTGTAGCATCTGCTTTGCAATGTATATAATCAGGCCTATGAATGCATCAGAGTAAAATGCCAATTCATTATAATCAGTTGCACAAGGCACCAGAAAAACTCATTGGATATTTTCCTCAACATTGAACATAATGAGCACCTCTGAACATCTTGGTTTTACAGATTGTAGTTATACGCTCTGTTCTCTATGAATGGTAGTGGGTTAGATAAGTGGTCCGCAATCTTGGTCCTGCATGGAGTATCCGAGCAATGCACATTTTGGATGTCCACCTCATTCAATACACTCATCAACTCATTAGAAGAGGCTCCAAGAACTGAACATGGTCTGCTAGGGTACTCTGGGACCTGGATTGAGAACTACTAATTTAGTCCAAATGAGCAATACTCACTTGACCATCTGTGTAGTTTATGCATCTAAATGTGACACTTGTCCATAAGCACAAGCAGGCTCAGCTCAACAGGGGACCTGGTCCACCTAACCATGAGCTTGACAACCACCACCCCACTTTACATCTTGGAGCTTGGGATCATACTGGGATTGGATGTAATGCTGATTATGATTTTCTTGTTTTTCCAGGAACTATCGAGCGTTGCTCCTTTATAAAGTACTATTACTCCTCCTCTGCAGTGACGCGAAAGGATCTTTCCTACAACATCACCAAGACTATCCAGCAAGATGATTGGCATGTCCTGCGTAAGTGGGACTTGCTCTTTTCGGTCTGCATCAGTGTTGTCCCGGGTCCTCTTACAAAGTGGGCCTCCTAATAAGGCCCTTTATGTAGTGTACTTACTGGGCCCTGGATAAAGGTGTGGTCACATTAGCGAAATTTCAGCGAGATCCATTGGAAATCCAAAGATCCATTGTCAATAGCATAGAGATGTGTGTAGCACAGCTCACACAGAAGTCACTTTTCACAAGTTCACACTTACAAATAATCAGATTTGTAAGTATGCGTAAAAGTAAAAAGAGTACTCCCCCGTATCTCTGGTTAGGATAGTAACCAGGCAAGTGTGAGGAGACGGGGTGGTGGAGGGATGCAGAAAACTGTCGACGAACATAGGTGAGTCGGCTGTGTATATATATATATAGGCCTCCTTTTGTACTGATTGGATAGGCAAACTTTGAACGTGTTCCTCCCGAACTTTCTTAATAAAACATTCAAACCAATCGCTTTTCTGTTGGTCAGCACAGCAAATTCTTGACCATGAAAAAAATCTGCGCAAAATTCCTGATCGGAATGAATTGGATTTTGCCAACATAATTTCGCTAAGCAACAGTAAACGTGACTGCACCTTAAAGGTTGCTTACCCACAACAAATTTGAAGGCCCTGCAAATGAGTGTATTTGATATAGCAGTAGAGTTTCAAGCAAGGGTATCCAATCCTGTTCATAGAATTGCCACCTTCCTGTCGAGTTCAGCTGGAACAAACTAATCAATGCCTTCAGAATTAGCTAAACTCTACAAGAAAGTAGTCATCCAGGAGCAGGATTGGGCACCCCCGGTAACTTGCTATGTTCACCTCCAGATTTGCGTCGGATGACAGCTGGCTTCATGGGCATGGCTCTATCCATCATTCTCTTTGGCTGGACCATTGGCGTTTTGGGCTGTTGCTGGCAGCAAGGCCTCATGCATTACGTTGCTGGTCTACTCTTCCTTATGGGAGGTATGTGAATTCCCTAAATGGCTCCTTACTGTGTTTTAGGGTTCTCCCCCATTTTTGAACATCTACCAATGAGTATCATGTCCCACCACAGGTACCTTCTGCATCATCTCTCTGTGCACCTGTGTGGCCGGCATCAACTTCGAACTGTCTCGCTACCCACGTTATCTGTTCAGCCTCCCGGATGATATAAGCCATGGTTACGGCTGGTCCATGTTCAGTGCCTGGGGAGGGCTGGGATTGACCCTCATAGCCGGGTTCTTCTGCACCCTGGCACCATCGATTCAGCCTCCTCCACCATCCCGTACCTCCTGTCCTAAGTCTCGCATGGAGAACGGAACGGTGTGCTGAAGCTTCACATGTTGTGACACTTGGTACATTAACATAAACTTGTTCATAGACTTTGTTATGGGTATTAAAATCACAGAAGCTGTTGAAAGACATTTTGTTCTGGAAGGTGACAAGCCATGGCTGTTGGGACTATAAAAGAAGGATCTATGACAGCACATTTGTACAGTTGTATAAAAGCTTTCATCATGACATGAGTTCAGCATGTCCTTGGTGTTTGTCTTTGTGTTCAGTAGATCGTGTTTGAATTCCGAGACAAATTCACCGTTTCAAAGATGTATGATTTACCATGAATTTCATAATGTGCTGTAATTGTTTTCAAAGTCAATAATTTCTTCATTGGACAATAAAATGCCTCATGTAAGAAAACAATCCTACTGTTTCTACATCAGGAAAAAAAAAGAAGAGAATCAAACAGAGGCACTGAATACTCAATTTTATTTAAGATTTCATTGTTCCAGACCAGCAGAAAAGGGGTCAGTTCTTCTCTTTTAGCGCTTTATTTTGTATTAAATGATTTCAGCAGCATGTTAAACCCAAATGTTGGACTACATTGATTTTTTTCCTGAAAGAATGAGTGATTGCGTTTGATAAATACTGTTTAGTATGGCCACACAGATGAGAAAGAAAAGAGTAGAAATCATTTGAAGGCCTTGGAATGGGGGCATGTTAGTGTGTGCCTGTCTTAACGCTTTCAACACTCATATCTGCAATCATGCCTTGACATGTCTCCCTTTTATTACCATCACCATCCTTCCCAAGGTTCCAGACTCGATTCCTGATTCATACCTTGTATGAATGGCTTATTCTATTGGCAAGCCGATAAACACTTCCACAGTAGTCTTGCTCGCCTTCATGGGAATGAAGTTACTGCAGACATCCTGTAGCAGAATGTCAGGTCTCATATCACCATCCTTGCCCAAAGATGCTTTAGACAAACCCCCTGAATACAAAATGGGTTCCTCCCTAATATATAAGGTACCACTCTGTCATTAATGAAGTCCCTTCCAAGGAGGACCAGGGTCTTGACTCTACAAATGCCCTCAAACATCTTACCCGTGGCTCCGTAAACATTAAGCGTGTAAGAAGCAGAGAGCATTACAGACTTACCATTAAAATAATCTGTTTCCTTTGAGTGGTGGTGAGACCTAACATACGGGAAGTGTAAAGATTCACAGTATTAAATTGCAGTCTGTACCTTGGATGAAGGAGTGAGGCCAATCAGACATGTTATTCGTTTAAGCACATTCCGTTTAGCCATTATTAGTCACATGTACACATCAGTGCTCATGGTTTTCTCTGCACATTTCAATGTCACCCTTTTTTTCTCTTAGAATCATATGTGAAGGTGTGTGTATATGTATTAAGACCCTCAGTGTCTGTCTCAATCTCCCAGGCACCTTCATTAAAACATTACCCTGCGCTGATGGTGTTCATAATACAGAGATGTATGTGTGCCTTCAAAAAAGTGACAGACAAACAAATCCTGATGGGAAAGGGATGGAAAGGGTAGAAAGACAAGAGCTTATGTTACGTTATTAATGGAAGGGGTATATTTGCAGTTTCATGTTTGTAATGCAGTTAAATCAAGGGTTGTCTTTAGTGACGGTCAATACCGGCACTCTGTAGGATGTCTGTGGCCGTCTGTGCTGCGGGTCTGAAGGCTGTCTGAAAGCCTGGAGGTGGGGAGTGGAACTGACTTGGGGTGAGTGTGGGTGGGGGGAGGTAAGGGGCCCAGGCGGCTCTGTGTAAGGAGATTTGGGCTGCCGCGTCCAGGAGGCCAGTGTGCGGGGGCTGTGGGAGTGCGCTGGAGCTGGGCGGTCCGTCCATCTCTGTGAGCGCCTGCAGTGACTTGAGCCAGTGTGGCGGATTGTCATCCTGGAGACAGTCCAAACTGTTGCCTGTGGATGCGGGGATACCTAGAGTTTAAAAATGGACACGAATAAGCAGCGAAGGTTTTATCCGTAACCAGTCCGAGAGTTTATAAAACACAAACCGCACCTGTGATGATGGCGGGGTCCATCCAACTGGCCGCACTGTCCCAGCTGAGGCTGTGCGAGACTCCAGCTGAGCCTATCGGCACCCCGATGTGATTCACACTGGAAGTAGAGGAAGAGGAGGAGGAAGAGGTAGAGTTCGGGAGGCCTCCGAAGTTGATGTTGATATTTGGTAGGAGTGCTCGCAGTCCGTCCTGCCACTCTTTCACATTTATGCTTTCCACAGAGCCATTGTTTTCTGAAAGAGAAAAAATGTATGAAAATCTGTACCATTTGTACTGTTGTCGGTAGTAGCAACAGAACATCAAGAATAGAACGGGTCATCAATTTACTGTTGGTGTCACGTCACTGAATATAATTTCTATTTGCCAAGGCAACATTTCTAATTTTTGTTTAAGTTTTTCTTTTAATATTCATATTTATGTCTGCTTTATAAAAAAATAAAGTTAACAATTAAAATGCAACTCGGGGCAAAATACAACAATGGGAATGAGTTCAACAACTTTTCTATTTGGATCAGTGGGCTACATCTGTTGTACTTTGCTTAGACCAGGTGTTTATTTTTTTACACACACAGGTGATTCACAAAAAACTGGAGCGCACAAGACACATGCATCCCCTAACCTGATATAGGAATCCCCCCAAGGCCGGTGCTGTGGTGCTGGGCCGGCATGCTCAGGTCTAAGAAATGGCTGTGTGCGGCTGCTGCAGTGGCCGTGTGGTTCAAGTGTGTGAGGTTATTGCGGGAAGGGAGGCCCATCCAGGGGTGGCGTGCGGCCATGTGTTGGGGAAGGCTGAATGAGTTGTAGAGGCCTCTGTGCTGGAGGTGAGGAAGGCGCTGTTGGCCGTTGGGGAGGCTGGACTGATGGGAAGAGGGGTTGGGAGAGAGGGGGGAATGCTCCTGGACTGACAGCTCTTTCTCTATGAGGTCGGCCAGAGCCTTCCGTGTGACGTCAAATGGGTCAAAGCCAAGGTCATCGTCCTGCTGCTGCTGCTGCTGCTTGGCAGAAGAGCCAAAACCAAAGGCTGCCTGCCAATCAGTGGATGAGGACACGGGGATAGTGTCTGCAACAAGGAAGAGAGATTGATGGGTTTACCCAATTAGCGCCGCCTTATTGTTTCAAAGTCCAACTACATTGCATTCATTGCATGCGCCTACCTGAGGTGAAAAGGCTCTGTGGTTCTGGAGTCATGGGCCAGTCAGAGGCTCCCTGTGGTGAACTGGAGAAGGGGGGCAGGCTGCTGGGGATGGGGTTGGGATGTCTGAAATTGCTGTTGTCTGAGAAAAGAGACTGAGACTCCGCTGCCGCCCCCTCAAAGGGTGAGCGTGCTGCAAGTTCGGCCACGCTGATGGGCACAACGAGGCTGGGTTTAGTAAGGCCAGGTGGAGGAGATGGGGAATCACTACTGGATGTCTGCCAAACCAAATACAGACAGATGGATCAAAAAGAACAACAAAAAAAACAACTATTCTCAGCAATTCAGTTTTTATTAGCACTTACCTGTGATATATTTTCCCCGTTTCCTATACTTCCTATGGGTTCTGATGGTTTGTCAATTGGACTGAAATGAAAGCAGTGTAATAAGCACGCATCAAAACACAGATACACCCACAAAGGAAGAAATTAAGTGCCGTCACTTGATATGAGTCAACGGATATTGTCATCCAGCAACACTACTGGCTAGGCTTCTGCAGTACAGTACCTGGTAGGCTCTAAGGCTGATGGGAAGGGAGGAAGGCCCGTGTTCTGCTCCGTTCCCTGTTCAGGGTCTGGTTCGTCTGGAGTCATGTGGTCTGAGTCTGTTAGGCAGTCTAAAAGAGGAGGGGACTTGCGATGCTCTGTGGTTAAACCGTTAACCATTTTCCCATAGCTCTGTAATGAGGGCCATCCTTCTTTATTGGTGCTATTTGGTCTGGGAATAAAAAAAAATGCCAAGTTAAAAATGGGAACCACATTTCTCAAAGAAAATAGAAATGTACTAATCATATATAAGAACTGAAGTATATACACTACCATTCAAATGTTTGGGGTCAGTAAGATTTTTCTTTTTAATAAATGAATACATTTAGTCGGCAAAGACGCATTAAACTGATGAAATGATAGTAAAGACATTTATAATGTTACAAAAAAAATATATTTCAAATAAACGCTGTTATTTTTACATTTATATTCATCAAAAAACCCTGAAAAAATGTA
The DNA here is from genome assembly GCA_039654105.1 of Coreius guichenoti. Taxonomy (NCBI): domain Eukaryota; kingdom Metazoa; phylum Chordata; class Actinopteri; order Cypriniformes; family Gobionidae; genus Coreius; species Coreius guichenoti. Next base: position 16,510,270 of record CM077191.1, read on the forward strand.
TCACGTTCCACAAAATATCAAGCAGCAAAACTGTTTTCAACATTGATAATAATAAGAAATGTTTCTTGAGCAGCAAATCATATTAGAATTGATCATGTGACACTGAAGACTGGAGTAATGATGCTGAAAATACAGCTGTCACCAAAATATAAGGAAAACACTATTTTAAAATTTAAAGATAATTAATAAAATGTAATAATATTTCACAATACTGCTGTTTTTACTGTAATTTTGATCAAATAAGTGCAGACTTGGTAAGCATAAGAGACTACTTTCAAAAACATAAAAAAAAAAAAAAAAAAAAAAATTCATACTAACCCCAAATCTTTTTTTTTTATATATATTTTAATATAATTGTTTATCATACAATTATTTAATACAATTATAAACAAATAATTATTTAATTATCATATAATTAGTTATTGAATATATTGCAAAAATAAGGCAAAATTTCACTGCCAATTAAAAATTTGAATATGGTTAACATACTGGGTGTGAGCAGCAATGAAATTCAAGATTTAAAAGTAGTAGTAGTAGTATATGAGTTATGCTATATATATCAGCATCACTGGCTATTACATGGCAGATATATATTAAACATTTAACAACATAATATCAAATACAATATAATGAAAACAAACATTTTATAAAATTATCAATATTTAAAAACATCACCTCTGAGTGGAGTTGGGTTTGCTCTTCGACTTCTCCCCACATGTTGACGTTTGTAAAAAGTTAGGGTTCGCTTTGTAAAGGTCTTGGAGTAATTTTTGTTCATACTCTTGATGTTTCCCAGCCTAAAAACAAAATTTACACATTCAGATTTCAGAGAGCGCAAAATGAATGTATGTATTGACTTGTCTGAACTGAATGCTCTTGCAGTGCATCTGCATAATCGCTCACCTGCATTTCTTCTTTTGTAAAACTAGCCGCTTCATCCCCCAGTTCGTGTAAATACATGCAGTCTGGTTTGGGACACTGCATGCTTTTAAGAAAATAACTGCAGTACTTTGTTGTACCTAAAGAAGCCTGGAGGACAAAACAGCAATGGAAAGAAATACTTTAATAACAAACAACTTCAAAGTGATAGAAGACAGAGATATTTTTCTTTATATATATTTAACAAATGACACTTCTAAGGGACGTTCTGAATCACATTTGTTAAAAGGACTGTGCTGTGATGGTTTAACACTTACCTTGAGCGTTCTACCATCCACTATGACATTGTTCACGCACTGTATTGCTCTGAGGGCGTCCTCTGAACGAATGTAAGTTACATAGGCACTGGCACTAGGACCCTGTGGAGTGAAAGGTCAAAATATAAGTGTGCATTTCTATATTACGGTTTTGCTGTAGCCTTAAAGGGATAGTTCACCCAAAAATGAAAACTCTGTCATCATTTACATCATTTATCTTCAAAACACAAATGAAGATATGTCAATTTTTCTGCTGAAGCCATTGACTTCCATTGTATGTGAAAAAATACTATGGAACCCACATTCTTCAAAATCTTCTGTGTTCAGCAGAAGAAAGAAATTTAAACAGGTTTGGAACGACTTGAGGGTGAGTAAATGACAGAATTTTCATTTTTGGGTGAATTATCCCTATAAGCCAGAGACTTTTTCACAGGCTATGAACACACGAGAAGCACATGAGCAACCTACCTGTGAACCTGCATATGATGTGCTGTTATTGATGACCACTTTATGAATTTTGCCGAACTTCCCGAAATATTCTGGGCGCTTTAGGACCTAAGAAATTATCAAAGTGACAGTGATTCCATGAAGTGAATTATTGCATGAACGACAAAACAGACTACTTATAATCACACAATAAAACTGTGAAATGACTCTGAGGGAGGAAATGTCCTTTTGTTCAGCAAAATGTAAACGGCTCCCTGATGATAAAGCTCTATTTTTGTGCCATTCTCATTTACCTCCCACAGGAAGTGATACATTTCTCGCTGATGTGAAATGGGCACTGGGTGATCTGCCCTTCTTTACATGATCAGTGATTTAGATGCATGTACATTATATTGCTCAAAATATTTTTTTTAATAAATTAATACTTTTATTCAGGAAGGATGCATTAAATTGATCAAAAGTGAGAGTAAAGATATTTATAATGTTACACTTTATTTCCATTTCAAATAAATGCTGTTCTTTTGAACTTTACATTCATCAATGATTCCTGAAAAAAACTATCACGGTTTCCCCAAAAATATTAAGCAGCACAACTGTTTTTAACATTGATAGTAATAAGAAATGTTTCTTGATGCTGAAAATTCAGCTTTTCATCACAGGAATAAATTATATTTTAAAATATATGTAAATAGAAAACAGTTCTTTTAAATTGTAATAATATTTCAGAATATTACTACTTTTACTGTATTTTTGTTTAAATAAATGCAGCTTTGGTGAAGTAAGAGCCTTCTTTCATGTTCAAAAACCTAAAAAAAAAAACTGACCCAATCTTTTGAATTAATTTTGAGTATATTCATTATCTACTAATTTTTTTATTAAAGTCTATTCAAACAAATGCAATAAATAGAACAAATTACAATACAATTTGAATTATTTTAAAAAAATAAAGTTCATAATTCAATAGATCCAAATAAAAATAAAAAAACACTAAAAACAGTCATTATATAATAAAAACCACAAAAAAAAATCTAATACGATCAATCACCTCCGCGTCCGCGAGTCTTTGAGAAAGTCCCACCACAAACACGAGGTTCCGCTGCACCACACGGACGCTGGCCAGGTGCTTGCGGTTCTCCGTCACCTTCTGCTTCTTTTCATTCTGCTTCTGCTTCTTCTCGTTCTTTATCCTCTGGATCTCCTCTTGTGACAGCGGCTTGTATACTGCCGGATCCTCTGGGTAAGGCTGCAGAACACACACAGAACTCGTTACCTCGCTTGAACCTGTATCCTGAGGGCAAGCATGCTCAAAGAACTCTGCAAATAGGTCAAGTTTTTAGGCTGACATCATCACAGTAAATGAAATGAACCACATCGCGTTTACACTTGGGAAGTGTGGTTTGCCAAGAAAGTGGTGCAACACACTTTAGCCACAAATGCAAAACCAGGCTTGAGAACATTAAGGCCAGTTAATCAGACAATATTTCACCACTGTGCTTGTGCATAACAACATTTTTTTTAAAATCAACAATATAGTCACGGCAACTTCTTGTTTTAATACACATCAACCATCTAGCTCTCTAGATCGGTGGTTTTGATTTTGAACTGATTATGATTCAGAAACCAGATTGTATATTGGGCAACAAGTGGCGACCCAACACATAACATTATTGTTTAAAGGGAGGGTTAGTTCACCCAAATTGAAAATTCTGTCATCATTTACTCACCGTCATGTCGTTCCATGTCGTTTTATGGGTTTGTTATTTTCAAAACACAAATGAAGATATTTTTAATGAAACCTGAGAGATTTCTGTCCCTCCATTGACAGTCCATTCCACCAAAACTTTGACGCTTTAAAAAGTTCATTAAGAGATTGTAAAAGTCTGAACAAACCTCATTGGTTCTTGTGGAAACTCAAACGTACTGGTGCATCAAACAAGAATGTTTAAGCTTTTTGATGAGCTATATAGATATAGATATAAACATTGATCAACACACATCTATATGTAAAATAAAAGCCTAAATTAAATCTGTGCATCATATAAAGCGATCATGTCTCTTTTTCAGACTTGGATTGAACTGCTCGTTTCATATGGATTCGTTTTATGAATGTTTTTATGAACTTTTTGAAACGTAACAGTTTTGGTGGATAGGACTTTGGATGGACAGAAATTCCACAGGTTTCATTAAAAACATATTAATTTATGTTTTGAAGACTAACCAAACCCTTATGGGTTTAGAACGACATGAGGGTGAGTAAATGACAGAATTTTCATTTTTGTGTGAACATAGTTCATACAAAATGTAAACATATATGTTCTATTGAAAGGTATATTATGTAACCTTTTTTTGTTCAAAATAAATAAATGAGTCAATACATCAATCCTTTTTTCAAAATGTGTTTTTGTCTTACCCTGATTCACAATGGTAAGCGTTTATATTTTAGGATGGTTTTCATCGGAAATTGCATACATACGTCACTCACCCTCGGGTCCTATCCTATTCTGTCATATCCCCAAATAGAGAAAAGTTGCTCTGGCTACTTTGACATGTATGGTGTGGGAGTGGTATGGGTTAGTTGTCACAATGAGTGAGAAATGTTGACATGGAGCAGCTAAATCTCAAACCTCTGGGGAATCACTTTTAAAAAAAACTCTGAACAGAGAATGCAACAGAGCTCGTAATAAAACTAGAATCAACATTGGCTTGGCTTTTCTGAGATAGCGAAAACTGAGGGATTTGAAATTTAAAGGCGATGCGGAGATGGCGTTTTTATTACTCAACAGGTGAGTAAAGTATTTTATTGAACAGATAAATTGCCATATGTAGCTCTCTAAAAGAGTTCACTGTAAAGCATTATCTATTGTGAAGGGTCGTTTCATTATGGGTTGTTGTAGCGCTGCGCTGGAATTATTTTCAAGGAAGTACCATGTCTATTAATGGGTAAAGCTACAGTAACGTCTTTAGCTAGTTGCTTGAAATCCTTTCCATCTAAGATGGTTATTTCTCTTAAGCTTAGTAATAAATGTTTTATTAGCAGCAGGATAACCATTTTCATCCACACAGGCTCAACCAAAACAATGTCCTTCTGCAAAATGCATGCAGTTAAGTTTTTTAACCGCTACAGGGCCAAAAATTACATACCTTTAAAATCAAACATTTAATCTTTATTAATATTGTAATAAATTATTTCATATTTAATAATTATTTTAATAATCAAGTAATAGCTAATAATTAATTAAATACTTAAAATTACTAATTAGTATAATACCAATGGAAAAACGTAACAAATTGTCTTCAATTGAGTGTTTGCATTCATGTTCTTGGCAGCCAAATATTGACATCACACTGTGGTCGGCACAACCCATGTTGTGTTTCTTTAATCTTGCATAGATTTGTAACGGATGATGCATTCAACAAAACAAAAAATGTTAAGCAATGTCTCATCCATTTCAAAAATGTTTAGAAGTCTTTTATTTTGCATTACAAACTATCCACATTTATATAGATTGTTAGTTGCGTTTCATTACTTGTATTTAACTCTTTTGTTTTCTCCTGTTTTAGATATTGCTATCGGCCATATCGGTATCGACTGCTACCTGCAGATCAAGGCCAGTTTCTCATATACAGTGTAATAGTGACCCAATAACCTGCGAAAATGCCGACTATGTACTTCGTGAATTTGGTATTAGAATGTTTTTCGCAATTATATATATATAACGATCACAATCATCAGAAGCTTGTGTACAAATTTCAAGTGGAGTCTTACCTTTCTGCAAGCAGGGCAGAGGCCGTTCTCGTCTGTGCGGATGCGGTGCCAGCAGAAACGGCAGATTTGGTAGCCGCAGGTGCAGGGGAAGAAGTTGACATCGTCAATCTCCAGCGGTTCCATACACAGTGGGCACTCCATGGGGTCTTCCTTCAGCTCTGGACTGCGGGACATCCTATTGCACGGCAAGTTCAGGAGAGTCTCTGGCAGGTTGGCCAAGGGGCTGATGCAAATTCACAGCAAGCAGTTTGGGATGAAGTGAGATTTGATTAAAACGTGGCAGTCTGGATGATGTAAATACTTTAAGCTAGTACATATATGCCCTGATTAAATATTCATATCGAAAAATTACATCCAGTTAGCACAAAACAAATTTAACAGCCATTATAAATTAATATAGTCAGCTGTCATGGGCTTAAAGCAGTTACCACAAAGCACATTAAGCCTTTTCATGTTACTCTCATTACAGTCAGTTGGCCCAGTTGTCTATAAACATACTGATGTATTGGAATTGCAGAATAGGATCACTGGGTCAGAGATGAATGTATGGCAAGTATTCACAGTCCATGCACACATAAAAAATATCCAGATATTTACATTATGTGCACTTCATGTAAATGACTTTAACAAGGAATACAGAACCAATGTTATATTCAGAACACAATACTATAGCTAAATGATTTGCAAATCGCAACACGTGATTCAGTCCGTCTTTTGTCCAGCACTGACATTGTATCACAACAAGCGCATTTTTAAACGACGTAGCTCATATTTTCTCACAAATTATAAATTCTAAAAACAAAATACTATTTATTTTCAGCGAAAGCATATATAAAAGATTCCCAGTTAAATTTCTCACATCATCCCAGATCAAAACACTATGTTTAGATTTGCAGACCTCCGTAGAGCCCGTTTCTGCTTCAAAATGCCAATAATTAAATAAACAACGCATTTAATCCTTATTTTAATATCTATGAGTCTTTATTAAAATCACAATTATTGATATCTCACACCATATATGTATAGTGGCGTGTCAGTCGCTCTGAAAGCCGGTCAGGTGTCTCCACAGCTGGGACAGACTTCAACTGACGTGCGGCACAAAACACAACGCCTAAAACACCGATTTCACTCTCCCACAACCAATAACACACAAACATAAAGGCACGCATATTTTGCAAGAATAAAACTACTTTCCTCACATATATTTTTGTAGACAACGAGTGTTTTCTGAACGTTTCTATTTTGCGGCCTACACACAGCTAAAGCCTGCGACTCTACTACTGATCGGCCCGGCGACTAGAGGAGGAACCGCTGCCTGTCCTCCTTTGACGTCACCCTTCACTTTAACTCAATGTTTTATGCTTTAACCATGGGGTTAGTCTGATTCAACACACATACGCAAACCGAATACAGCTGAAGTAATCATATTCAGGTGTATTGATCGCGATTAAAGCAGTTGTTTTGTAGGGTACTCACTTCAACTAGCTGGTCCTGTATTGCAGGGATTCCACTCCAAGGGATATTGACTCTAGTTTAGGCGGGGGTTTCTGCCTTGCAACTGATCAGATGTGCCTATCTGATAGTTTGGAATGAGCACTATTCCACAGCTCAGATGTTCAATATTGATTAAATGTTTCCTACTCAGTTTTACTGTTTATTTAGGTAGCAGATTCTTTACCACCATCTTACATTGAAATGAGGAGGGAATACAGTAACCAGTCACCTCTCATAGAGTTTGCGCAAGATGCGATGCACAATGCATTGTGGGAGATGTAGTTTATTTTGTAAACGTAATTTTCAACATCAGCAATGTTCTAGATTCGTCACGAGGGGCGATACAACTTCATGTCATCAGATTTAGGAAAAGTACTTTTTGATATAATAAATATTTTAATTAAAAATTTATTACACAGTTAAAATGATTTAAATTTATTACAATTTTATTATATGTCACAATATTATATATTTGCAGTTCACCCAAATAGTAACGTATTATACAAATTTAACGTACACTCCAATATAATATGAAATAATTAAACTATGTATAATAATTATACAATGGTTTACAAAAGAAATGTATATTAAAATACATATTTTTAAATTATAAACATTTTATTTTAATTTCTAAAATGTAAAATTCATTGTAAAAGTAGTTAGTAGTAGATTTTTAATAATTAAAAATCTGTAATTAAAAAAAATTGAGATCCTAACTCTGGTCCTCTATAAAAAATACCAGCTATCATCAGAAGTATGAGGTAGGATTTGAGAATTGCTGATAAGCTTAATGTGATAGAGGTTTAGATCCATTCATTTTAACTATAAATCAATGTTAAATTTCAATTAATTAAAACACGCATCCATTAAGGCTGCATCCATAACATAAACTCCTCAGTACGCACCAATCATTGCATTTGTTTGCAGTAAAACCCCACAAATATAGCATATCTACACTGTGACTATAGATGTCTGCTGGTAAGATTGCTGCCTCTTTTAGATTATATTTCAGTCCTACATCCACACACATGTAGGTTTTGACCACAGTTGAGAGAGCAACTTTTCTGGATGGATGACATCGGCTGTCAGAGATGGATCTATTGGATGAGGAGACAACAAGGACATGCGGGCGGCAAGGAGACCCATTCGCACACAGCTGTCTGTGTCCATCCCTTGTAGGATCCCAACCATCATTGCTCCAGCAAAACTAGATGAGATAGAGACTAATGTGAAACAGTTTTATTCATTGCGCATGATGTTAAATACTTATATAAACATACCTGTCACCAGCTCCAGACACATTTACTGTTTCTTTAGAGCTCACAGCCAGCGCAGGATAATGAACAGCACACAGTCGTCCCTTCTGGTATAAAAAGGCATAAAAAATGTGCAATATTTTAATATCACAGTAAAAGAGTTTAAAAGACACAAAGTCAGCATGAAACGGAAGTTGCGATCATCTTTTTCTTCCCTATTGTGACGTATATTCGAGAGAAACGGCTTCTCGAACAAGAAAAAAAATGTAGGGCAGGACTTGATTTTCTGATCAGGAATTGGTCTACACGCACTGTAAGCGGTAGACCAATCACAAAAGACTAGGATGCCTGATCAATCAGAGCAGAGTAGGCTCTCAGAAAGGAGGGGTTTAGAGAGACCGAATCCTTTATTGAACCGTTTCAGACACCGTGAGAAAAGAAGTGATGCTGCAATGTATATTATGAGAAAATTAAAGGTCTTTTTGACCTTGGATGCATGTAAACCTATTGTAGGAGACAAAATTTGGAGCTTTTAAAATGGGGCACTTTAATAATACTTACTTTATTGTCCTCGAAAGGCAATTTGATATGTAGACAGCAGTATACATACATACAATAACACACATTTTATAACAAGTCATATAAAAACATGTTCGCAGCAGGTACAAATTAATTCTAATATCTATTTCATATACACAAAGGGAGTTTAAATCTCCGGCCTGAGGGAAGCAGTTGAAATTCAGTACATAATGGATGGGTGACTTCCTAATCGCCCCTTTGTTCATAAATTTGTGTAATACTCCTTAAGTCGGTCCCCACTATCTTGCTGCACATTATAACTGTTACTTAATTTACTCCTATTCCTCACATTGAGGTGGCTGTCCCAACAAATAATAGAAAAAAACTTAAAGCTGCAGTCTGTAACTGTTTTTGGTTAAAAATTATCCAAAATGAGTGGTACTGGTAGCTTTCCGCAGAAAATTCGAGCTTCTGCTGCTCGTCTTTGCGTCATTACGTCACGTCTGTATACATAAAGAAGGAGTTCCGGCTAGTAGGCTATATCGGATGTGAGGATGATGCAGGTGGCGGATCATTTATAGCCTTTTCTCAAAGCAGCTGGAATTATTAAACTTATCATTTTGATGGCAGATTGTAAGAAAGGTCCAAACGACAATCATCAGTGACAACTGGAGATTCACCCGTAGTCAAAAGCAAAAGATTAGACCGTACAGAAATTGAAATCTACAGGTAACGCTAATACACAGTAAATACACAGTTACTTAATGCTGATGTTGTTAACATTAACAATTTGAGAATAAAGTATAACAATAATAATAATTTGCACGGTTTGATGTGATGTGAGCTAAGCGATCGTTAGATTTAATCACCGTTGGCACGATTTATTGTAATGATCTTTTTTCTCAGATCATTACAATACAAAAGTGGCAGACATGTTACTTGTTCAGATGACATTTTCCAGTGATAATTCTTATTTTGGTCATACTTCCAAGATGTAGAATCTGTGATTCCGAAGTACTGTATCCACACCGGTGCGGTGACTGACAGCAGACCACACATTCTCCCCAAAACATTAGAATCATCTGCGCTGAGGAGCCGTGACGATGCACAACCCACATAAAGATGAAAATTTCGCAAATAACTGCAATTGCAGGTTTTAAACAGAGATGGCGACAAAGATGCAAAACTTACGGACTGCAGCTTTAAGGCAGATTCAATAAAACAGGTATAAAACATTTTTCATTAAAGAGACCTCCATATTAAAATTACAACGTTTCCTTAGAAAATGGATACATTGGAGAGCTTTCCCTCTAATAATATCAGTGTTTACTTCAAAATTTAATTCATCATCAAGTACTGTCCCTAAATATTTATATTGCTCGACCACTTCTACCTGCTGTCCCTTTATGACAGTAGGCAACACAGGTACAGAGTTATTTTGTTTTAGAAGCATTAATATTTAAAAATGAAGCATCAGACCATTGAATAAAATGATCTACCACTGGACTCGGTGAGAAGAGACACAATCACTGTAAAATAATAAGCCCATCATACCCGTTTTTGCTTTTGTGGTTGCAAATTTACAGTTCCAGCATCATGTTCTCCACACACCAGCACACCTAGCGAACCTAAAGTGACCACCACACAATGTAGATGCTCCAGCAGGGGGCGGCAGAGAGCCGGTACACAGCCTAATACATCCTCAAGCGATCTGGGCAACTCTGAAACAAAATTATGCTTTGATTACTATTCAAGTAGCTCTGCCACTTCTTGTCCAGTAGTCAACTATGTGCTTATTTTAGGTTGTTGCTAACTACATTACCTGTAGGAGTGGGCAGATCTAGTGTATGATTCATGGTGCAGAGCTCAGCCAGGTTGGGGGAGGTGTAGGACAGGGCTTTCCAGCTCTCTGACAGGAAGGGCTTACAGGCCTTATCTGCATCCGTGGGCTCAAACCACACTGCAGCAAAAGAAGAAGACATAGATATGCACATATGACGCTGACATTCGGAATCAGTATTAGATAAGTGAGGTTTACCAGGAACTGCATGTTTCTTGGTGATACGGCACACGTAATCAATGGTCGAAACTGGAATGTTGCCATCAAGAACTACAAGAGATGCTGATGCAAGTTGATCCTCAAACTGAGATACCTGAACATAAAAAAAAGATTAATGCTATCAAAATAGGTGTTAGCCCCAGTGTTGACGCATTTCCTTTTTAGTTTTATGGATTGATTTGCTACTTGCTAGTTGGTTGCAGGTGTTATTAGGAGGTGGGACAGTCTTATTCTAAAGAGTCTCTGATTGGACAAAATGAGTGAGTGCAAGATGAGTCATCAATATTTTTTCCTCCGTTTACCTGGAATAAGTGACTACATTTTAAATGTGTTTTTGTCAGCGTTTCGGTGTGAATTAGCGTGTAGATAGTCTCCAAGCTAACAACTGGACTAAAAGCCACAAAGTTAGACTTTTGTGATTGTACAATATCAATCAAAAGTTTTGGGGTCGGTAAGATCTTTTTATTCAGCAAGGATGCATTAAATTGATCAAAAGTGACAAAGATATAGTTACAAAAGATTTCTATTTCAAATAAATGCTGTTCTTTTGAACTTTCTATTCTTCAAAGAATCCTAAAAAAAAAAATGTATCATGGTTTCCACAAAAATATTAAGAATCACAACTGTTTTCAACATTGATCATAATAAGAAATGTTTCATGAGTAAATCAGCATATTAGAATGATTTCTGAGGGATCATATGACACTGAAGATTGGAGTAATGATGCTGAAAATGTTTTGCATCACAGGAATAAATTACATTTTAACATACAGTATATTAAAATATTAAGCAGTTATTAATTGTAGAAATATTTCCCAATATATTAGTTTTTACTGTATTTTTGATGAAGCCTTAGTGAGCATAAGAGACTTCTTTCAAAAACATTAAAAAAAATCTCACAGACCCCAAAACTTTTAAACAGTAGTGTACTTTTTGAATATACGTACATACTGCTCTTGTATTTGCTGATGGATGTCCATGTCGCCCAATCCCAGGCTCAACTCTCCAGACTCAGTTATGACAGCACAATAGGTCGCAGTCCTTTGGTCCTGTAATCTGGCAATTGCACTTGTATCCTGATGAGTAAAATCCAAAAAACTACAATGAAATTTTGCCTACAAGAGCAATAAAATACAAAATAGAAAATATAACTCACCATGTGTTTACAATCATTTAACACAGCGTCGCTATGAGAGTCTTTGCCGATGGCAGAGATGAAGAGAGGTTTGCATCCTAATCGGCTTAAACAATCTACAAGAAATACAGGGAAAATCAAATACCGAGGAATTGTGCATATTCATTCATTATAATATATGAATGACTTAACATACCAGCAATATTTCTGCCCACTCCTCCAAATGTCTGGCACACACTTCCTGGATTTGTCTGACCAAACTGAATTAAACACGAATATTTACCTGCATAAACAAGTAACTTAAGCTCCGGTAGCTTGTTATTAGACTTACCACCATTTTCTTTGTTGTTCCTTTAGCGATGAAATCAACGTTTATTCCACCGATAACAATCTGAGGGAAATTAAGTGTTAAGTGTGTTTTGAATTAGCTTTTCTGTTTATATTTTAGTTTTAGTAATTTTGTTATGTGCTTTTGTCAGTTTTTATATTTCTATTTAGCTTTAATTTATTTTTATTTCAGTTTTAGTAATTTTAGTACTTCAAATTAAACTTATTTATTTAGGTTAAGTTTTTTAAGTTTAAGTGTTTAATCTAATATTTACATACAGTGGGGAGAACAAGTATTACACTGCCGATTTTGCAGGTTTTCCTACTTACAAAGCATGTAGAAGTCTGTAATTTTTATCATAGGTACTCTTCAACTGTGAGAGACGGAATCTAAAACAATAATCCAGAAAATCACATTGTATGATTTTTAAATAATTAATTTGCATTTTATTGCATGACATAAGTATTTGATCACCTACCAACCAGTAAGAATTCCGGCTCTCACAGACCTGTTAGTTTTTCTTTAAGAAGCCCTCCTGTTCTCCACTCATTACCTGTATTAACTGCACCAGTTTGAACTCGTTACCTGTATAAAAGACACCTGTCCACACACTCAATCAAACAGACTCCAACCTCTCCACAATGGCCAAGACCAGAGAGCTGGGTAAGGACATCAGGGATAAAATTGTAGACCTGCACAAGGCTGGGATGGGCTACAGGACAATAGACAAGCAGCTTGGTGAGAAGGCAACAACTGTTGGCGCAATTATTCGAAAATGGAAGAAGTTCAAGATGACGGTCAATCTCCCTCGGTCTGGGGCACCATGCAAGATCTCACCTCGTGGGGCATCAATGATCATGAGGAAGGTGAGGGATCAGCCCAGAACTACACGGCAGGACCTGGTCAATGACCTGAAGAGAGCTGGGACCACAGTCTCAAAGAAAACCATTAGTAACACACTACGCCGTCATGGATTAAAATCCTGCAGCGCACGCAAGGTCCCCCTGCTCAAGCCAGCGCATGTCCAGGCCCGTCTGAAGTTTGCCAATGACCATCTAGATGATCCAGAGGAGGAATGGGAGAAGGTCATGTGGTCTGATGAGACAAAAATAGAGCTTTTTGGTCTAAACTCCACTCGCCGTGTTTGGAGGAAGAAGAAGGACGAGTACAACCCCAAGAACACCATCCCAACCGTGAAGCATGGAGATGGAAACATCATTCTTTGGGGATGCTTTTCTGCAAAGGGGACAGGACGACTGCACCGTATTGAGGGGAGGATGGATGGGGCCATGTATCGCGAGATCTTGGCCAACAACCTCCTTCCCTCAGTAAGAGCATTGAAGATGGGTCGGATGGGTCTTGGCTGGGTCTTCCAGCATGACAACGACCCAAAACACACAGCCAGGACAACTAAGGAGTGACTCCGTAAGAAGCATCTCAAGGTCCTGGAGTGGCCTAGCCAGTCTCCAGACCTGAACCCAATAGAAAATCTTTGGAGGGAGCTGAAAGTCCGTATTGCCCAGTGACAGCCCCGAAAGCTGAAGGATCTGGAAAAGGTCTGTATGGAGGAGTGGGCCAAAATCCCTGCTGCAGTGTGTGCAAACCTGGTCAGGAACTACAGGAAACGTATGATCTCTGTAATTGCAAACAAAGGTTTCTGTACCAAATATTAAGTTCTGCTTTTCTGATGTATCAAATACTTATGTCATGCAATAAAACGCAAATTAATTACTTAAAAATCATACAATGTGATTTTCTGGATTTTTGTTTTAGATTCCGTCTCTCACAGTTGAAGAGTACCTATGATAAAAATTACAGACCTCTACATGCTTTGTAAGTGGGCAAACCTGCAAAATCGGCAGTGTATCAAATACTTGTTCTCCCCACTGTATTTAATTTAAACTTTATTTCAATTAAGGATTATTTTAAAATCATTTTAGTTAACAACAACACAGAAAATTCTTTTTTTTATTTATTTTGCATTAGTATTTCCATAAAAGCTTACAGTTTTGGAGTCCATTCTCTGGTCCTTTGACTTTTGTGTCTTAATGTCACCTCTGAAGTTCCCTCCACTTTTTTCTTTGTGTTTAGAAAGGGCACATGCAATCCAGCTGCCCACCTTGGCATTGTTATGGATGAGTCCTATATCTGAAAATGAATGAACTTCAGGAAAATACAACAAAACATATGGTGCAGACCACTTACACTACAACCACATAATATACCATACAACCATATAAATTATGTATCAGTGTTTAGGATCAAAATGCAAAACTATGTATTGTATCTTAAATGGATACTGGCTTGCAAGGACTTCCCTTTAGTCAGCTCACTGACTCGTTGAAGGATAAAAGGAGTGACATCTCTTCCTGTGACACCTTTTGAGCTTCAAATATACAAAGAAAGTGTTAGAAGTGTTTATAATTTCATGTGGCAACTGGTATGTCCAGGCATTATTTTTATCTACCTGGCCTCAGTCACAGCTGTTTGTATGGCGTCTTCTATCTGTTGTCCCGTGGCTGCATGTTCTTCTGGGATGGGAACGGCCAACAGAAGACCACTTTGCAGCCCCAGAGATAGTGTGCTTGCTGTTGAGAAAAGAGAGAGTTTAAGAGCCCTTTATGAATGACTAAGCAAGCAGGATGAGTTACATTAGAGAAACATTATCTATGATCTACGTTTTAATTAGCGCTTTCAATTACAATCACTACAGCTTTCAGTAAATGTGTAATATTGACATTTACTCAAATGTAGGTGCGGTAAAAGCTTAAACACTCAGACTTGCCAATAAGATCTGCTGCTTCTTGAGGACTGGAGACATGGTAAGGAGAAGTAAATCCACTTTGCTGAGTGAAGAAAGCCGGGAAGCTTTTTGAATCTCCATATGTGGCCACACACACACCCTGAGTTTCCTGTAAATAAAGGCATTGATCTATGAATTAGAACTTAAGTACATATGAAAATCAAAACTGACCCCGTTTACTAGGGGTATTAAAATTTGTCTACTATTATAACTATTTTCATGTTATGGTAAAAAATAAAATAAAATGGCAAATGAGTAACATTGTTCATTTACATATACTACCAATACTGTAACAATACAAATTGGGTTAAAAATTGTGTGAATTTAATCTTTAAAGGCACAATATGTAAGATATTTGGATTAAAATATCCAAAAACCACTAGAACAATGTTATATATTTTGTTGACTTGTGTGCTTACATTATCTCAAATGTTTCCAAGAATGTTTAAATCCAGAGAAATAAGCAATTTTCACCAGGACACGGACCGTGTCTGTGCGTCGCCTATCAATGACATCATACCCGCGTTACGCTTGATTTTTGGTTTTATTTTGTAGAAACCATGGAAACACCAAAGACGTTAATATAGTATGTGTTTTATTAGACAGGACAGAAAACTAATCATTGTTATATAGCTCAACACAGTTAGTCTTATTGTTTAAATCTTGTTTTCTTGATTTACCACGAGTACCATATTTTACCATGCATAATATCAAGCGACCTCTAGCAGCGAACAATTACTTATTGTGGCTTTAAGTCAGCGTTAGATGACGGAAAAGACAAAAACAACTTTTCACAAGTTGACCGTCAAATATCTTTCTTATGTTTACATGAAATCTTGTAAAAAATGGGGACTTTTCAGCACTTACCAAGAACTCAAGAGTGCGACCAATATCTAGGATGGATTTCACCCCAGCAGACACAACAGCAATAGGTGTTCGACCCAGTTCAGTGAGGTCTGCGCTCACATCCAAGGCTGCAAGAGATAATATATAGGTCATTGAATATAGGCAGTATACATTATGTGTAATGTGCATATTTCGCATTGAAATAAGGACAATTGTTAAATAAACGTACAGTTTTCTCCATCTCTATGTACTCCTCCAATGCCTCCAGTTACAAAGACAGGAATCCCAGCTTTGTGAGCCGCAATCATTGTGCCGGAGACAGTGGTGCCACCCGACAGACCCTGCATTATCAAAAAAACAGACATTTCACATAAAAATGTGTATTCACATTGATACAAATAAAAGTTTACCTCAGTTCCAGACCTTGCTGATGACATAAGGAAGGTCTCTTCTAGACACTTTTAGTGCTGTTTTACTCTGTGCTAGGAAGTCCAGTTCATCCAAAGAAAGGCCCACGTGAATCCTTCCCTCAAGAATCCCAATGGTTGCTGGGATTGCACCTTCAGCCCTCACAATAGCTTCCACTTCCTTTGCTGTGCTGAAATACAGAGAAAATGCAGCCGATTGGTAAATACTGAATCCAGATATGGATCAGATGTTTCAGAGCACGGATTCAAAGTTCTCCACTTTCTAGTCTTTAAAAAGCTTGTGCAATAATACAACAGAACAGTCTGTAATGTATTTTAAGATAAAGGGGCATGTGACAACCCTGACTTCAGAATGATGTGAGGGAACAATTCAGAAAAAGTATTTGTAAGCACTGTAAGAGATTTATCTTCTTTCTTTTTTTTTTACCTGAGATTGTGAGGATAAGGCATTCCATGTGTAATAATAGTGCTTTCCAGAGCCACAACTGGCCTGTGATCTGCTAAAGCCTCTTTCACATTAAGATGGATGGTAAACAGGCTGTCTTTGTGGAGAAATAGGGAATAGTTCACACAACCAACACTGTATTCAAACCACTGTACAATTGAACATTCAAATATGGCGACCCAAGACAGGCTGCACCAAGTTTGAATTGGTTCTCAGGCGTATGGTGATTGATCAGACAAATGTTTTTAATTGACCATATGGCAAGTGTTCTCAGAACTTTGGCTAACATCCTTCAATTCTTAAAGTTATGAACAAACGTTCTTCCAGTAACATTAATAGAATGTTCGTTCAAAGTTATCGGGTCTTTAATCGTGTTAAATGAAAATACATTTTAAAAAAATATGGACCTTCTAAACGTTCAGAGAACATTCAAAAACATTTTTTTTTTTAAATAAATTATTCATTGATAAGACTGTGATAGTCCACCGTGGTGCAATTAGTCTGAAAGGTGAACTGCAGAGTTACATGAAATTGGGAGTTTTCTCTGACTGTAAATATCTTTAATGTGGAGATGTGGTTTGTGCTACTTTACCTTTTTTGCAATGTCTGCTGGATGAAGTTGTAATGCAACGTCTAAGAAAAGCAGATAACCTCCACATCTTCAAAACAGGAGCTTCAGGTCAGCAAAACTCAATAATTCGAAAACAACAGCAACACCATCAAACCATCGCCTGCTGGAGAGTTTCCAAAATATTCAAACGGAAATTTTTGTCATGCTCTGTTTGTTTGAGACAAGCGACGTGCTGTTATATGAAAGTAACAATTCTGCACAAGTTTCAAAAGAAATCACTAAAGAATAAAATCAACATACGGGTCCTGTACGTAAACAATTCAGGACTTCAACGTTCAGTAAAGGGTGACAGAAGAAGCTGTGTTCGCTCATTAAAACGCTTCTCACGCGCTACTCACTAGTAGTGACTTCAGTCACGATTCGGCTTACATCAATCCAAATCTTTATTTTGGATATTAACTTCTCGATTTAGGCTATTTGCAGCATTCTTCTCGGCTCGACTCCACTTGGATGAACTTTGATCCGGTTGGGTCTGTTTGTACTACCCGAGAATAGCATCAGTTGCCTTTTACTCAGAACTTCTGTCAGAACGGCATTGATTTTAAAGTTAATTGATTCATCAGTAATTTTTGTTTTGTTTTGAGAATACAGTGTTTCTACTCTCAAACAGGCTAAGTGTCCGATTTAATAATTCATAAAGTAAGATTTAAAATTGATATTATAAAAATGATCGACAACAACATTTCAATCATTGGTACTCCATGTATTCTTTATAAATCATGTATGTGAACATCAGCAATAATATTTACATATTTCTTGGTTATATGTTTCAGAAAAAAATTGTCACAACCCTAATGTTGTACTAATTTCCTATGAAAAATGTATTACAATTGTCTTTCCTTGACACTTCAGGAATTACTAAAACCACGGACAATTTCATGTGTGAAAAAAAGGTCTGTGCAATTGATTTATTATAGAAAATACTTTTTTTTTTCTGTAGCTTAAACAGTAGAGCATGGCACTAGCAATGCCAGGATCATGGGTTCAATTCCCAGGGAATGCAAAAATATCAAATGTTGAATGATAAATGTGTACATTGAATGCAACATAAATAGGTTTTAGTGCTGTCAAATCGATTAATCGCATCCCAAATAAACGTTCGTGTTTACATAATATATGTGTATGTACTATGTATAATTATTATCTATATATAAATACACACTCATTCATGTATATATTTAAGAAATATGTGCATGTATATACTGTATATATATTTATATCATTTATATTATATATAAATTATATATATTTTTTTAAAAAAAACAATTTTTTTTCTTGAATATATACATGCATGTGTGTATTTATATAAACATAATAATTATACACAGTACACAACACATATTATGTAAACAAACTTTTATTTTCGATGCGATTAATCGATTTGACAGCACTAATAGCATTTGATTACAACATCTGCCAAATGTAAGTAAATATCTTTTTTCTCTGTCAAAAAGTAATTTCATAATAACTTGATATGCCATTTTATACATACAGTAGACATAAGTTTGGACTCTCAGAAAGTTACAGTAGTCTGATTATGTCAAGCTTAATTCAAAGATATTCACAGAGGCTGTAAACACAAAGCATGTTGTGCCACAGGTTTAGTTGCTAAACTAAACGTGTTCATCATGACACTTAATCATATTGACAAATGCATGAGCTTTATGTTTTTCAATCAGCTTATAGCATTCAGTGGCAGGGTTATAGTTTATAGGAAACATTGACTGGATGGTCAAGATGGTTTCCTCTTCCTTATCATCAGTGTCCAAAAGCTCCATTTCAAACCAGTTTGGATTCTTCAGCTGGTAATTGTGAAAAGCTTCAATAGCATCTCGAAGGGCTCGTCCTGAGGGACAGTTGAAGTAATCATTCACCCTTATGCCTTCAATGCATTTAACCCGCCCTGGCTCATGTTTTTCCATGTCTAAGATCCGGAAGTAAAGTTCCTCAAAGTGCTTCATGAGCTTGTACTTCACCACCACGTTAAAAGGTGCTGGAACATCATCCTCACAGCACACGTCATCAAAATAAGCCACCATGTACTTGTGGAAAGTTGATGTGTGGACAAAATCCGGTATAATGAGGCTTAGGGCTGGCGTGAGCATGTCTCCTATGGGTGAACGTTCATCCTCCTTCAGTCTCACTTTGTGCTCACTGCACATGGCCTTCCACTTCGCATGTACGCCTGGAGAGCACAGGATCAGGACTTTATCTGAGGACTTGGAGATTCGTTCCCTTTGCGTATCTAGCCACTGAATTCTGCCAATTGTGCTGAGCCAGGCGGAGTCTAGAAGATCCAGAGTGACGTCTGTGCCACATTTGGCCCTCAGGAAGGCACATAATTTCAAGATGATCTCTTTATACAAGGGGTGGTCCAGAGAGTAGATGATGATGACTCTCTTATGCTCTTGAACGGGATTCCACTCCAGTTTACCCTTTGCACAGGTAGAGCTGACTGAGGATGGCATTTCTATCAAAAGTCATGATTATTATTAAGAAACAAAAGCTTTGAAACCATCAAAACATTTAATAAATAAAGAGTGAGTGGAAGAATCAGCAAAACAATTAAAAAGTGTAGAAGCCTATATTTGATTTTATTACACTATAGAGTGCAACAGTTGGTTTCCAGAAGTAAAAACTCAATTTATTTTCTCCATAGGGAAAATTAATTTTTAATGATAACTTAAAAACCTTTAAAGACAGACCTACTATGAGCTACGAGGTTGTTGATCACTGATATATGCTTTTGTTGAGGCCATCTGTTCATATTATTTCA
Organism: Coreius guichenoti; assembly: GCA_039654105.1. Taxonomy (NCBI): domain Eukaryota; kingdom Metazoa; phylum Chordata; class Actinopteri; order Cypriniformes; family Gobionidae; genus Coreius; species Coreius guichenoti. The sequence continues at coordinate 16,530,399 of CM077191.1, forward strand.
AAATTATTTTTTAGAATAATCACATTTAACAGCTGAATTCATGATGAAAAACTACATTACCCATGATGCTGTATAGAAAATTCCACCAATTTAGCTGGGAGCAAATTGAGCCAAAAGAGTTTGCAAGGAACGGCCACTCCCATGAACATTACATCTAGCTATAATTACATATATGTATGCATATATATGTAAAATTGAACTTAAAATATATTGTTTCTACAGATATAATTAACAACAGTAAATTAATAGTTTTAAATTTCTCCATTTTAAAGGGATAGTTCACCCAAAAATGAAAATTCTGTCATCACTTACTCACCCTCAAGTTGTTCCAAACCTGTATGAAGTTCTTTCTTCTGCTGAACACAAAGGAAGATATTTTAAAGAATGTTGGTAATCAAACAGTTGACGGTAGACATTGACTTCCATAGTAGGAAAAATAAATACTATGAAAGTCAATGGCTACCGTCAACTGTCTGGCTACCATTTTTTTTTCTGATCAACAGTAAAAAGAAACTCATACAGGTTTGGAACAACATGAGGTTGAGTAAGTGATGACAGAATTTTCATTTTTAGGTGAACTATCCCTTTAATTTATGTCGCTCGCAATGCTTCATGGGATTGTAGTTCCTTTCCTCACTAAAGCTGTTAAGTACACAGTCTTGTACCTTTGTCTTTGTGAATTTAAAGCCACAATATGTAATTTTTTACTACTAGAGGTCACTTATTCAAAACAAAGGCGCAGCTTGATGACGCCTTAATTTCGCTGAGCTTTTATTATGCCGCAGACGAGCTCTTCCGCTTCTTCCGGTCATGATAAAACGGTGTTTTATCATATTAGATACATTATTTGAGTGTGTTGAAAGTTATGTTATAATACTATTCTGTGCGTTCGCTCGGCAGCTACTATGAGACACTTGTTGCAGACTGCAGTAAGCTAACGTTATATCGACATTAGGCATGGTAAAACATGGTACTCGCGGTAAATCAGGAAAACCAGATTTTTATTGCTTAACTGTTTATTTGTTTGACTAACTGTGTTGAGCTATATAACAATGATTAGTTTTCTGTCCATGAATGTATCCAAACATTTTCTCACCTGTCTAATAAAACACATAATATATTAAAGCGTCTTTGGTGTTTCCATGGTTTCTACAATTGAATGGAAATCAAGGGTAACGCGGGTATGATGTCATTGATAGGCGATGCACGGACACGGTCCATGTACTGGTTAAAATTGCTTATTTCTCTGGATTTAAACATTCTTGGAAACATTTGAGATAATGTAAGTACACAAGTCAACAAAATATACACTCACCTAAAGGATTATTAGGAACACCTGTTCAATTTCTCATTAATGCAATTATCTAATCAACCAATCACATGGCAGTTGCTTCAATGCATTTAGGGGTGTGGTCCTGGTCAAGACAATCTCCTGAACTCCAAACTGAATGTCAGAATGGGAAAGAAAGGTGATTTAAGCAATTTTGAGCGTGGCATGGTTGTTGGTGCCAGACGGGCCGGTCTGAGTATTTCACAATCTGCTCAGTTACTGGGATTTTCACGCACAACCATTTCTAGAGTTTACAAAGAATGGTGTGAAAAGGGAAAAACATCCAGTATGCGGCAGTCCTGTGGGCGAAAATGCCTTGTTGATGCTAGAGGTCAGAGGAGAATGGGCCGACTGATTCAAGCTGATAGAAGAGCAACTTTGACTGAAATAACCACTCGTTACAACCGAGGTATGCAGCAAAGCATTTGTGAAGCCACAACACGCACAACCTTGAGGCGGATGGGCTACAACAGCAGAAGACCCCACCGGGTACCACTCATCTCCACTACAAATAGGAAAAAGAGGCTACAATTTGCACGAGCTCACCAGAATTGGACAGTTGAAGACTGGAAAAATGTTGCCTGGTCTGATGAGTCTCGATTTCTGTTGAGACATTCAAATGGTAGAGTCAGAATTTGGCGTAAACAGAATGAGAACATGGATCCATCATGCCTTGTTACCACTGTGCAGGCTGGTGGTGGTGGTGTAATGGTGTGGGGGATGTTTTCTTGGCACACTTTAGGCCCCTTAGTGCCAATTGGGCATCGTTTAAATGCCACGGCCTACCTGAGCATTGTTTCTGACCATGTCCATCCCTTTATGACCACCATGTACCCATCCTCTGATGGCTACTTCCAGCAGGATAATGCACCATGTCACAAAGCTCGAATCATTTCAAATTGGTTTCTTGAACATGACAATGAGTTCACTGTACTAAAATGGCCCCCACAGTCACCAGATCTCAACCCAATAGAGCATCTTTGGGATGTGGTGGAACGGGAGCTTCGTGCCCTGGATGTGCATCCCACAAATCTCCATCAACTGCAAGATGCTATCCTATCAATATGGGCCAACATTTCTAAAGAATGCTTTCAGCACCTTGTTGAATCAATGCCACGTAGAATTAAGGCAGTTCTGAAGGCGAAAGGGGGTCAAACACAGTATTAGTATGGTGTTCCTAATAATCCTTTAGGTGAGTGTATAACATTGTTCTAGTGGTTTTTGGATATTTTTAATAATAACATATTGTGCCTTTAAGTTACAAGTATTTATTTGATCTTTTTATTTGCACTAACCTTTATGTGAATCCTTGTTCTGCAAAAATGCAACACAGCAACCAACAGTTGCCAATATCCCTAACAACAGCCCCAGTATCACCAAAACAATGAAAACAACAGGAGCATCTGGAAGAACTGACATTAACATGTTAATAGAGATAATGGTAGCTATCCAAATAAAATAAAATAAAGGTCAAATGAACTTCACTTGCATTCAAGACCATACACTGAAACCTTTGCATTGCTGTGAATCATAATCTGAATGCTGTTATTGTGTAATACGTACAGGAACAGATATTAACTTTCTCTCTGTAATCCAGACAGTTCTTCATGCTTTGAACAGACAGTGGCTGAATCTGTTGAACAGGACATCTTTCAGCCATTTAATGATATAAGACTCAAAACATTCCCATACTACTGTATATTATATATTAACAAACAGCACACATACAAATGATACTTTAACTCACCACCAAGTCCAAACTACAGTGAGTTATCTGCCATGCTTCCAGTGTGAAATTAACCTTTAGAAATGTCTTGGTGTCCTTTAAAACAGAATTCTTTTCACGTCTTGCTATATGAATATACATTTATGAAGGAATATACAACAGGCGGCAGTGTGGAGTCTTTTTCTTTAAATCTGAATATTAAACATCGGAAGTACCTTCATGACAATGCGAGATGTTTCTGGGTGAAGGTCAGGACTGCAGATGGAGACTTTGTATTGGTCAGAGAACTCCTGTGGTTCGAATTCTATGGTTATCACCAAGTCATTTTTCTTATAGTTTCTCACTGACCATTTTACCTTCGTATTCCTATCCCAAATGCTCTCTAGAATGACAAACAGATTTATACAAACAGGGGGTTTTCCTTGTTTAAAACATGTTCAAGCATTTGCTTTAGATCGATTGATTAAAGTCACCGTGAAAATCAAAATTGAAAATTCTTGTTTTTTTATGGAATATTGCAGTATTTATTATAAATGATTTATCCATGCACAACATTATTTTTTTAAAATTGATATGCCCTCATAATCTGTAATCAAAATAATTTCCCCTCCCTCTTGCAGCGACATCTCTTCTCTGATAATATGTTTACTGGCGAGAGGGCGGGGCAACCTGTCACTCTCATGAGATCGACCAATAGAAAACCACAACCATCCAATAAATTCCCCATAGACAAAATCAAGTCCCGCCCTTCCATTTCATGCTGACTTTAAATAACTGCTACAAATCAGTATCTAATCATCAAACCTCAAATGTTTTTTTAAAGATTGTGTTATTTATTAATTCTCACCTGGAACTGTGATGGTGGTTATGTAACCAGCATCACAGTGCTGGTCACAGGAAGTTGTATAACTTCCCTTGTCTGGCTTTGGTAAACTGGTTACCAAAACCTGGTATTTAAAGTTGGGGACGACCACAATTCTGTCCAAAGAAAAAGTCCACTAAAAAGATGAAGGAAAGAAACAAAGCTGAATGATATATGAGTAATACTACATGGTATATATACAAAGCATTAGTACTCTTACCATGCTGTGTCTTGGGTTATTTGTCCGCAACAGTTTTTCACGAAAAATGTAACGAACACAAACGCTGTGATTTGTGGCAATTTCAACCACTCGCACTTCAGTCCCTTTGAGGGCGAATATGCCAGCTGAGGAAAATAATATAAAGAAAAAAAACTTTAAATAAATAATTATGCTGGGAAAACAATTGGACCAGTTGGTTCTGCGTAAGATTTCCTGTCAATTGAAAGGATTGACTGAAAGGATTTTCATTATTTTAAAATATTGTAGTCTTGAACATCGTCTGCCTTACCATCAGGTAATTGGCTCCATGTAAGGTATATAATTGGCGCAAACTGTCCACTATCATCCCTCTTGGCTTTTACATTTGCAGTTACAACAGGAGAACCTGGGGCTTTTAACATTGGCATCACCCAACCCTCATCTGAGCAGTTACCTAAGACGTCAAAGAAATATTTGATGAACATATCTTTGATTTTGTCTTCAAAAACCTCACATTACTGTCAATCTAGAGAAAACATCTACTTCTACTTACCTACTTGAACCTGGCAAGTTACCCCCTGTCAGAAAACAGCATTATGAAAGATTAACTCATTTTTGGATTGATGTTTTATAGATAAAAGGGAAGAAAACAGAATATTTACCTCTTGAGAACATTCCATCGGAGGGAGTTCAATGAGATGCAAAGGTGAGATTTTCATTATGACACATGAAAGAATGAATAGAAAGAGAAAAACCATACTCATTGTAGTTAAGTTTTTGTCTGGTACTGAAGTGCTGGTGAAATAAAATCGAACATCCTCTTATGGCTTTTCAGATTCTCTCTGTATTTAGAGGAAACCAGGAGATCAGATAAGGAAGAGGAGGAGCCTGACGCACACAAAGAAATTAAGCTTTTCTCACAAACGTTTCCTTTGATATTCCAGTCTGCCTTAAAATCAAGCCCTTCAACTACACATAAAAAAGTGAAGGGCTTGAATTTCTGTCCTCTTTGTTTGTCAAACAGTTTTATTTGAGTTGAACTCACACACTGTAAACCCTAACCAAAAATTTGATGTAACTGATTGCCTCAATTTTTTTGAGTTTTGCCAACTTATTCGGGTTTATACTGTTAGGTTTATGGTCATAAAGCTTTTTTGTAAAGCACAACAGTTTTCGACTGATAAAAATAAGAAATGTTTCTTGAGCAGCAAATCAGCATATTATAATGATTTCAGCTTTGCATCACAGGAATAAATTGTAAAATGTAATAATATTTCACAATATAACTGTTTTTACTGTATTTTGATCAAATAAATGCAGCCTTGGTGAGCAGAAGAGACTTTAGAGACATTAAAAAAATCTTATATATACCGTATATAAATATAGTATATAGTGTATATATATATATATATATATATACACACACACTGATCAGGCATGGACTCCACCAGACCCCTGAAGGTGTGCTGTGGTATCTGCCACCAAGATGTTAGCAGCAGGTCCTTTAAGTCCTGTAAGTTGCGAGGTGGGGCCTCCATGGATCGGACTTGTTTGTTCAGCACATCCCACAGATGCTTGATTGGATTGAGATCTGGGGAATTTGGAGGCCAATTCAACACCTCAAACTCGTTGTTGTGCTCCTCAAACCATTTCTGAACTATTTTTGCTTTGTGGCAGGGCGTATTATCCTGCTGAAAGAGGCCACAGCCACCAGGGAATACCATTTCCATGAAAGGGTGTACATGGTCTGCAACAATGCTTAGGTAGGTGGTACGTGTCAAAGTAACATCCACATGGATGGCAGGACCCAAGGTTTCCCAGCAGAACATTGCCCAAAGCACCACACTGCCTCCGCCGGCTTGCCTTCTTCCCATAGTGCATCCTGGTGCCATGTGTTCCCCTGGTAAGCGACGCACACACACACGGCCATCACGTGATGTTAAAGAAAACGTGATTCATCAGACCAGGCCACCTTCTTCCATTGCTCCGTGGTCCAGTTCTGATGCTCATGTGCCTACTGTTGGCGCTTTCGGCGGTGGACAGGGGTCAGCATGGGCACCCTGACTGGTCTGCGGCTATGCAGTCCCATATGTAACAAACTGTGATGCACTGTGTTTTTTGACACCTTTCTATCAGAACCAGCATTAACTTCTTGAGCAATTTGAGCTATAGTAGCTCGTCTGTTTGATCAGACCACACGGGCCAGCCTTCGCTCCCCACGTGCATCAATGAGCCTTGTCCGCCGGTTCACCACTGTTCCTTCCTTGGACCACTTTTGATAGATACTGACCACTGTAGACCGGGAACACCCCACAAGAGCTGCAGTTTTGGAGATGCTCTGACCCAGTCGTCTAGCCATCACAATTTGGCCCTTGTCAAACTCACTCAAATCCTTACGTTTGCCCATTTTTCCTGCTTCTAACACATAAACTTTGAGGACAAAATGTTCACTTGCTGCCTAATATATCCCACCCACTAACAGGTGCCGTGATGAAGGGAAAATCAGGGTTATTCACTTCACCTATCAGTAGTCATAATGTTATGCCTGATCGGTGTGTGTGTGTGTGTATATATATATATATATAAAATTAATACCATCTAAAAGGCAAACTGGCAAAAAAAATCAACTAATTACCACTAGAGGGCTCATGTCAGTTTAAAGAGTAATTAGTAGGGTTATTTGGATCATTGTATAAAAGCAATATATATATTTTCTCTCTCTCTTTAAACACAAGTTGTCTATTAAGTTGTAATAAATTGTATTTTCAAACATAAACTTTAAACATACCCTACAGAATAGTGCTATAGTTTTCATTACACTTAAAAAGAAGAGAACAGCGACCCTAATAATCAAACTTCCACATTTAAGCACTAACATGAGTTCTGCTGACACTGATAACTACCGCTACATGCCAGCAATCAGCAGAGGATTTGAGAAGCCCTAGCAAATCCCCTGTCTCATTCTGTCACACAGTAAAAACTTGTGGCACAATATTATCACTGGCACTTGTAATTAGTCACAGTAAATTATCACAGCATGCAGGACCTACATGACACATCTGAATAGAAAGGTCAGTATCATTTAAAAAAAATCTCATAAATATACCACAATGTCACATTGTCATTGAGCGTGTCGCCATTATGAATTCTAAAAGTATAGAGTATGAGTATGCAGCTTTTTGTGGATGAGAACAAGATTTGCATGCATTATTATAATTATACAATCTTGTGTAAATTATAATTAAAACCCGACTTTTAGGAATGTGCTTTTTAACAAGTACACATGAGTTACTGTCTGCCCTCACCCCATTTACATGGCACGCAGGGACCATAGCCTTAAAGAACTTTGCTTTTATGGTCCTCACAAGCACGCAGGTTAATAAAGAGGCCAGTTAACTTTAGCGTTTACGAGGAGAACATTTTATTACAACTGTGTGGAGTTAACAAAAAATAGTTACAGTCCTATTAAATTAAATTAAATTGTTTAAATATTAAATTACATTAAATATTTTAATTTATATTCTGCACTGAATATAGCAGTAGCACTTAGGGGCCGTTTACACAAAACTTTTTATACGTTTTGGCCGTTCATTTACACGACAACAACATTTTGAGGACCTGAAAATGCTAACTTTTGAAAACGGGTTTCAAAGTGCAAGTTTTTGAAAACGATATCGCTATCCTCTCCGTGTAAACTAAAAATGTGTGAAAACTGTGAAGTCATGCACATTACGTGTTCCGTTTTTAGTACATCATTGTCGTGCAAATGTACCCTGTGATCTAAAGGTTTTTACAGAAGGGTTTATATTTATATATCATTTGACAGACTTTACACATCATTTTATTCCTAAAAACATGGTGATTTTTTTTGTTGACAGTATTTTATGGAAGCTTGTTTCCATCACAGAATAAACATTTTAAATGAGTTTACATCTTGCAATTCTGACTTAAAGACTAACTTTTTATCTCAGAATTGCGTAATATAAAGTCAGAATTGTGAGATATAAACTTAAAATTGCAAGAAATAAAGTCAGAATTGCGAGTTTATATTGTGAGATAAAAAGTTGCAATTACCTTTTTTATTTTTTATTCTGTGGCGGAAACAATCTTCGATAGTATTTTCCTATTATGGAGTGATAAAATTAGATATCCTACATCCCCTTTGTAAAAAACACAAAATTCAACAATAATTTTGAACCTGGCTTTATCAAATGTTCAAATTTCTGTTCTGGTGATTTATGCAAACTAGTGCATTTGCATATTTAAACAATTCAGAGAACTTGTAATACAAAAATGTTTGTAATTCTTAATATAATCAGTCGATAACACTTTACAATAAGGTTTCATTAGTTAACATCAGTTAATGTATTAACTAACATGAACTAACCATGAGCAATACATTTGTTACTGTATTTGTTAATCTTTGTTAACTTTAGTTAATAAAAATCCAGCTGTTCATTGTTTGTTCATGTTAGTTCACAGTGCATTAACTAATGTTACTAAATACAACTTTTGATTTTAATAATGTATTAGTAAATGTTGAATTTAACATTAACAAAGATTAATAAATGCTGTAGAAGTACAGTTCATTATTAGTTCATGTTAACTAATGTTAACTAATGAAACCTTATTGTAAAGTGTTACCAATCAATCAACTGGAAGTAGGTGATATCTATTTGTTCAATTTTGTACCCTATTAACCTTGGGTGTCCTTTTCCAGTTGGTACTTTACGCAAAAGAGAATTGAAGTGCATGACCCTTGTGCTAGTGTTTGTCATTTGGAAGTGTGTATGTCCATGACCTGGAGGTGGAAAGCAAATTGCCCAGATATTTGCACACTTGAGAGCAAGAGGCGTAACGGGGGTCTATTTTAGTTAGCCATTCACACGCAGGATTCAACCCATAAATCCTTCACGAAAAAAAACAAACCATATAACATTTATTCTTCTTCGACGCCACCACACAACACATCCTGCCCTGATTGTCTCCTAATTCAAGGTAAGTCCTATAAGCTATCACATTCACAGCCCAAGTTTAATAGACCCACACATGTTGTCATAAATACTTAAGGATATTGAGTTCATTGCTTAACATTTGAGAGGGTTTGTACTGTACGGTCTGTTCTTCACTCTAAGATTTACAGTACACATTTGGAGATAATCAGAATTACACCTACACTGTTGGAAGGATGGATGCATATCCGTCCTACATTCTCCCGTGTCACGACCGCGGCTCCCCACGGGGACTAGCGAGTGCTGCGCTGTGTATTTTCGTAACAAGCAGCTTGTGTCAACTTTAAGGAATGTATGTTATGAAATACTGTTTTACGGTTAGCTTAGACTCGAGATCAAATGTTCTTGAAAGAATTGCCTCCCAGAACCAATTAGATCATGAAAACAGATCTCAGGTGGTTTGTCTTGCAATTTAGTCACTCAAGAAACTGGCATATAATTCGATCTGGTGAGTAACCAGAAGAAAAGGGGAAAAAAATGCATCTGAACTAGTGGCCAGTTTTTGATTGAACTCTTAAATGACTACTTCCTACATTTGTACGTACAAATTAGCCATAACGGAAATTTAGGTTGCTTTTTTTTTGGAAATAAAATGCATTTAACAAAAATATTCAAAGTGCATTTTTTTCACTTTTTAACAAAAAAAATATAATCCAGATCATTTAGTTCAAAATACAAGCAATCTTTTCCAAAACTTGAGTTCTGGCTACTAGGATCCGTATGAAAGCATCCGCATCCAGTGTGGTGAGTTCAAGGCTAGGGCTTGAAACTGGGCCATGTGAAAGAATGGCAGCAATGTTCAAATTTAGTCAGGCTGGAAATACTAACAACCACATGCTTTATCAAGCACAATAGGTACGAATGCAAAGAATAGTTACGGACAGAGTGCTCGGCACCAGTGCTTTATATAAAGCACTCTTCTTTGGATACGAGGGCCTCAAATTAAATTTTCCTCTACATTGTGACTCCTCTGCCATTCAAATACTTGGCTCTCGTCACCTTTCCAGACTGTTCTATGTGTGGACTGTAGGAATGTTTCCTAGCAACTCTACGCAAATCTGACGCACAGATTCATACGCTGAATGATTTCATCACCTGAAACACAAGATCACATATCTGGAGATCCATCCCCTTTGTTATTGGAAATATAATTTATCATTTGGTCCATTTAAACACTTTATCCCCCAGTTTTACAGACAAGGCTTAAGCTAGTCCCAAACTTAAATGCATGTTTGAGCTGTTTTAACTGAAAGCAATCTTAAAATATGTCAGTGCCATTGTTTTGTCTCAAGATGCACACCAGTAAGGCAGTAAGGCACTTAATCTAAGCCCTGTCTGTGAAACCAGGCCCATGTGTGTTTTTAAATTAATTTAATGAGAACTCATAAAATATCTTCCATTTTTAGGGTCCATAAAGAGAAACAACAATGTCTGAAGGGTAAGTACTTAAACAACGTTGTGATTAAAATTTTAAAGTGCATCAATTTATCTCTTTTGTTAATCTATTTTGGTGTTTCTTTTCTTTCCTTATTGCTGCGCTCTGTGATTCATCATTGTAGACCTGTAAGTCACTTTGGCAAACTGTACAATAATTCAACTAATTCATAAGATATAGCAGGTCACAAAATAATTTGGAGTGATTAAACATGACTTGTATTGCTTTTCAGAAAAAAACAAAGTATACTGCCACAAGGCGGCTGCTCTTAAAAGTAAGTTGTCTGTTTTTTAATAAAATACACTACTGTTCAAAAGTTTGGATTAAGTATTTTTTTAAAAGAAATTAATACTTCGATTCAGCAAGCACGCATTAAATTGATCAAAAGTGACATTTATAATGTTACAACAATTTCTATTTCATATAAATGCTTTTCTTTTGAACTTTTGAATTTTTTTAGAGAATCTTGCAAAAACTGTATCATGGTTTCCACAATAATATTAAGCAGCACAACTGTTTTCAACATATTTCTGAGCACCAACTCAGCATATTAAAATGATTTCTGAAGGATCATGTGACACTGAAGACTGGAGTAGTGATGCTGAAAATTCAGCTTTTTCCTCACAGGAATAAATTACATTTTAAAATATATTCAAATAGTAAACAGTTATTTTAAATTGCATAGTATTTCACAATATTACTGTTTTACTATATTGGTGAGCATAAGAGACTTCTTTCAAAAACTTTAATAAATATTTTCAACCCCAAACTTTTCAATAATACTGTATAATTATTTTAGTAATACTGATTTGGTTAGTAAACATAATAACTGTTTGCACATATTAAACTTCCTTACAGTAATGAAAGGCAAGAGTAGAATCCATGACGAAATGGACGGCTGTGTTGGCAGTAAGCTGTGCTATGCGCTAAGCTATGTGCTAATCTGCTGGAACTTTATAGTAACGTCAGTGCTGTTATGTTACAGACCAAATTACTGCACAAGGCCACATCTATGCTGGAAGCTGAGAAAGAGCAGAATAAAAGAGACAGAGATGATGCTCTTAATGAGAGGGTTCCTCCTCTTAAACTATCTGGTCTGTCTGCACAGGAGCTCCAGGTATTTTCAAGAATAAAAAATTCTGCACTAACAATATGTAAAGTATATGTATGTGTGTGTGTATATATATATATATATATATTCACATCAATGTTTTTTTACAGGAACTTTGCAAAGAGCTTTCCCGCAAGAGTGATGTTGTTGACGAGGCTCGATATGATCTTGAAATGAAAGTGATTAAAAATGAAAAAGAGGTAATGGTTGTGTTGTTGTATCACTTTTAAAAAGACAAATAAAAGATTAATAGTAGTTTATTCATAAATACAAATGTTAACAGGTGTTTTAGCTGTGGTAGCTCTAAGGTAAAGCATGTCACTAACAACGGCAAGGTCATGGGTTCGAATCCCAGAGAACATACAAATGATAAAGTACCTGCACAATGTCTCTCAAAAAGTGTTATTTTACTATTATTTATACACTAGTATATTATTTATTATTATTTAGAATTAGCTTTTAATTTTAGCTTTTTTTACTATTTTTAAATTTACTAAGTTTTAGTAATTTTGTTATGTGCTTGTCATTATTATTATTATTTAAATATTTCTACATATCTTTGTTTTTATTTCAGTTTAAGTTATGTTAGTACTTCAACTTATATTTATTATTAACAATGTATTTATTTTAGTTGGTTGCCAAGACAAGATTTCACCTAATTTTTATATTTTATTTTATTTCAGCATTATTTCAGTTTCTGAAAATGTCAGATTTTTTTTAGTTAGCAATAATAAATCTGCTCTCAGATGAAAAAATGCAAAACTGACATTAAAAAGGTTGTTTTGCGAGTTACCGTCATTGTGGTCCATTTCAGATCCAGGCCTTGAACCAGAAGATTTGGGAAATGAAGGGTTCAAGTCAACGAACCAAACTGAAGAGGGTTAAGAAGTCACATGATGCCATGTTTGGTGCGCTGACTGAATCCAAAATGTCATCGAAGGCAGATTTCAAGGCCAACCTAAAGACAGTGAAGAAAGAAGAAGAAAAGGTGATGCATTTAAGTCTTTTAGAAATATAAATTCATTCATTCAAACCAACCGAAACTCATTCCAAACCTATTTTATTTATTTGTTCCATTAATAGAAAGAAGAGGTGACTGACTGGCGTAAGAACGTGGAGGCCATGGCTGGAATGGAGGGCAGGAAGAAGCTGTTCACTGCTGGACAATAAAAAAGGTACAAAGCAAATTTGTCACATTTAACTGTGTTTGAGTGCTGTAAAAAACAAGCATTTTGAATGAAATATGACATTGTTTTCTTACTTTTCAGACTCTGTAACAAGAAAGGAGAGCAACAGATATGTGCCAAGGCAGGGAAACACACATAGTTCGAATCAAGAAAACCCAAATCAAATACAAATATGATTTGTTATGACTAATAATGTCAATCAAACACACAGACACACACACACACACACACAAAACTGTTTATAATGTTCATAGTTTAAGTGTTTGTGTAGGTGACCTTAGCTTTTAGTGTGTCTTTACCAGTTCCTGTATTTTGCTGCAATTTGTGGACATTCTGTACAAATGTGTTTACATTTGAAACTAAATATGATATTTTGTGTATGATAAGCTAAATACATCATATATGCATGAGAAAAGACGGAAATTAATTGTATGTAATGTTGTGAACTAGTGCTGTTAAGGAATAAAAGATGTCAGATATTGTAACACTTTCTACTACTGGAAGTAAAAATTGCAATGTAATGGCATTACAAAATTAAATGACCCCATGCAACAAATAAATGTGTTGTGTCACCATGCAGTTCCCCTGCAAAACAAACAGTGTCCTTAAAATGCATTTCTACACTTGGTTGTGTATCTTGTATATGTGCATAACTGGTTTTAGGTTACCACATGTTGTGTGTATATTTACCCACATTCAATGCCGTTTGAATCAGCCAAGTTAAGAGTGGTATAATTTATTTGGATTTCTCACTATACGGAAACCCTTTGGGATGTGTATAAAACCCTTTGTATGTGTATAAAAACAAAGAAACAACAGATACACTGATTCATTTATTCATGTTATCTCCCAAAATAAATCAATCAATCAATTCAAAATTCACTAGGCTCTGTGGTCACTTTTAGTTGCAGTCGAGGACATACAGCTACCGGCTGACTTCAGCAAAGCTGCCTTGTAGGGTCAAACAATGGGAAATGAATAGGGACTGGCAATGGACAATGTATGCAATTGTGTTTTGATGGTGCTGAGTAAAATGAGCCTCTGGGTAGAAGGTTTCAGTCTATTTTAGTGAGCCACTCAGAGGAAGCCAAAGAGGCCATAAAATTTGCTTGAGTTTCCTTGTGCTCAGACATTGTCACACTCTACTCATTCATTTGGAGTGGACTTTGGAGAAACAGGTATGAACTATTGCACTATTTGGCACAGCTAACAGTAAAAGCAATGCATTTGATTGCTCTAAAAATAACAGAATTACCCATGAGATATAAGTGCTGACATAAAATTAATGTGTAGCATAGCTTAGATAGTTTGGTCTTTGAAAACTTTGAGACATGATTGGTTACATTGTTGAGATCTCTTCTGAAGCTGTAGGACATTCAAGTAAAAGTCTCACTTTGCACCCTATTTGATCTCATTGCTGTCTAGGAGAAACAATTGAGACTTTTCATCATTTATGACTTCTTTCTTTTTTTTGGCTTTCTGATTCTGGTTCATCCATCAGGAATCTATAAGTGTGTGATGTTGAGAAGTGGTGCTTTTATATATACTGTATACATACTATATATATATATATATAGTTTGTTCAAGTGGCATGTACCTCCAAAATGATGCTTATGAAGTGCATTATTATTTAGTAATAATAACTGCATGCCTATCAGTGTTTCACCAATCTTTATATTTCAGATTGTTGACTTAGATTTGCACTTAAGGTCACAATGTCTGAATCGTAAGTATTCTGTCTTTTAAGTTGTTAATATCTATATGCATACATTATCTGCCATCTTGCTGTAAATGTACATGGTTAAATACATCCCTACTTTTCATAAATTAATACTACTTTTACTATTCTTTTTCATAAATTGAAAACTGCCACTTTAGACAGGTAAGTGGACTTTATAACTTCCACTTTTTGTATATGGGAATTTCATTTTTTTTAACAGAATCCAATAAATGTGCTTATTCTTTCAGCGACCCAAATCTAAGATTTCAGCATCCAGGAGGTTGTTCTTAAAGGTATTTGATTCTGTCTGTTTTATAGAGAAGAAAGCATTTCTAAAGATGATACATTTAGCAATGCTTTCTGGTATGTTTTGCTTCAGACAAAGCTCCTGAAGAAAGCAACCTCTATGCTTGTAAATGAAAAAGAAGACAAGCAGAGAGAGAGAGAGACCACGTTGCGTGAGAGAGTGCCACCTCTACAGCTGTCCGGTCTGTCTGTTCAAGAGCTTCAGGTAAACCTAATATAGCTTGTTAACTGTCAGTGTCTCGGTAGCGGGACACTTGGTGTGCTTTTTTATTGCCTTTTTTCCTCTATGACATATTTTAGTAATGATCATAAATTAGGTTTCATTCTGCTTAAACACTCAAAATTCATCCTGTGTAAACCGTTTTTAAAATTGGACATCGCCTTCCCTAGTGAAAAATACATATACTAAAATGTATTTGAAATATACTATATACTACAAATATCTATAAACTACAAAATATACTACAAATGCATTTACATATTTATGTACTTAATATATACCCTGTAATTGTACTTTTGGTACACTAAATTGGTATACTTAAAGTCTGCTAAACTGGAACAACTAATTTTGTACTTAATGCACTTTAGTTAACCATAAATAGTGCTGAGGTCCAACTAAATGTATACTTAAGTATATTTGATTGTGCTAAAGTGGAACTATTGCAAGTATACTTTAGGAACACTTTAAATATCTTGCATTTGAAGACTGATATTATACAGAGATCATACTATCCTTACTAATAGTGATATTAGAACACATTTTAGGCTTAATATTAAGAAATGTGCACTGCACAATAAAGAAGTACTCCAAATAAAGTTAATTATAATATTTATATCACTAAGTCTCAAGCGATATGTCAGTAAATATGTTAATGGTTTTGTAGTATACTTAGTATGAAATGGAAATTATTAACTGGTGCAAATGATGGTTTATTATTTTTAAATTAACTGAAAACAATACTGTGTTCTCAGGCTCTCTGCAAAGACCTCCATCAAAAGATTGATGTTGTAGATGAAGAAAGGTACGACATCTCGGCCAAGGTTTCCAAAAATGAAAAGGAGGTACTACACCATAAGGGGAATCACTTTGTATCTTATTAGATTCAACGGAAATGCACTGGAATGAACTTTATGTGTCTGCTTTAGATTACAGATTTGAACATCAAGATTACCGAACTTAGAGGCAAAATGAAGAGACCTGCACTAAAGAGGGTGAAGATCTCTGCCGATGCCATGTTGGGTGCTCTTTTGGGCTCCAAGGTCAAAGAGTCTGTGGATTTCAAAGCCAACCTCAAGACAGTCAAGAAAGAAGAAGAGAAGGTAAGTCATGTGACGTTTTCATGAACAAAACTGAATAATTGAAATATGAATCAAATCATTCAATTCAATTCAGTATTTAGTCACACTTAAGATCAGGGTCCAATTCTCACTATTAACAAACAATTTTTGCCTCAATAAACTCCTAATTACTGCTTATTAATAGTTAGTAAGGTAGTTGTTAAGTTTAGGTATTGGGTATGAATAAGGGAAGTAGAATATGGTCATGCATAATAAGGCATTAATATGTGTTTTATAAGTACTAATAAACAGTCAATATCCTAGTAATACGCATGCTAATAAGCAACTAGTTAATAGTGAGAATTGGACCCTAAACTAAAGTGTTACCCAGTATTGTTGAGCTATTTTAACACATACCTGTTGTTACACCGGTTCCTCTCATAGAAAGAAGAGGTGACTGACTGGCGTAAGAATGTGGAGGCCATGTCTGGAATGGAGGGCAGGAAGAAGCTGTTTGATGCTGGACAATAGAAGGTAAATAAAAAAATGCATTGTTTTTCAATGATCTTTAGATTAAGGATGTCTTACATGAAATATTTCATCTCGACTTTTTATTCATTTTATTTGTTTTCTTACAGATGGCAACTACATGAGATCTGACCAGAATTCAGGAATTCAAAAACATCTTAAAATGAATGTATCAATGCAAGTTCATATGCAAATTCTATTTAAATAATAGCTTGCGTTCGTGGCTTCATTTTATGTTTTAGTTGAAAAGGACACTGCATGTTTTAAGGCATTTAGACAAGAAAACAATGTCTCGGACTTACTTGATGTGCTACTTAATTTTTGTGATGTTCAGCTCTTTTCTGACTTAACAATAAATACAGATCGGAAAGACTAAATATTTTGTCTATTACTTTAAAAATACTAACTGCCAGCAATAAAGATGAAACAGAACAGAAAACCTCTGGAGATATTTAGATACAATAGCCCTGAATGTAGTAGGACCTGTAGGCTCTGACCTTTCCATACACTTTTATCTATTTGACCTCACCTCATAGCAGACATAACGTAAATGTTGTGTCCCAGGAATACCTTCAGTTGTTCTAGCATCAATCAAAAATATTTGTAAATTGGTGCAACTAAAAAAAATACAAATACTTGAAAAGCTGTAAGTCGGATTAAAGCAATAATTCGTCTTTTTAAAATGCCACGTAAACGCTTCAATAGACCGACTGAAAATGTGCCCGTCCAATTTTGGCGAAGTCGGACAAATAGACCTTGATAATGCGACTGTATTTACAATTCATCTAGCATACTGAACAGAGCAAAGTAGAGTGGTTCTTAGCAGATCATGCTGGCTGTTGCAGTTGATATGAACACTATACAAAGCCATTTAAAGTCAAGAACTTGCATTTGGCACCTCATCATCTGGCCATAAGGCCTAAAAATAATTCCAGGACAAATGGCAGGTGGTAATTCATTACATGTCTCTTGGAGTGTCACCCCTCAGGGAGAATGAGGTGTGAGTAGGGCAGCTCACTTTACAATAAGACGTGCTTCCACCCAGGGCTCGATTTGAGGGGGATGTGGGGGATTGCCGTCCCCCTTGTTGAAAAAAATTACCAAAAGCATTCCATCTGTAAACCACTGCAAATATAAAAAAATCCAAAAACCACTAGAAAAATGTTATATATTTTGTTGAATTGTGTACTTAAATTATCCCAAGTGTTTCCAAGAATGTTTAAATCCAGAGAAATAAGCAATTTTAACCAGGACACGGACACAGTGTTTGGATACATTCATCGACAGAAAACTAATCATTGTTATATAGCTCAACACAGTCTTATTGTTTAAATCTCGTTTTCTTGATTTACCGCGAGTACCATGTTTTACCATTCCTAATATCGATCTAGCTTACTGCAGTGTGCAACAAGTGTCTCATAGTAGCTGCCGAGTGAACGCACAGAGAAGCATTATAACATAACTAATATCTAATATGATAAAACAGCACTGCGTACGCATGACAGAAAAAAGAGGAAGCGGTCGTCTGCGGCATAATAAAAGCTCTGCGAACTCCAGGCGTCATCAAGCTACACCTTTGTTTTGAATAAGCGACCTCTAGCGGCGAAAATTACATATTGTGGCTTTAGCATCCCTATCCCTACATGTGACAGAGAGAGAGAGAGAGAGAGAGAGAGAGAGAGAGAGAGAGGATGGGGGAATGCATGCATTCTATTCAGAAATGATCACCCTTTTCTTTTGTCTTTACCATTCACTGTTAGAGCTTTAGAGCCCTCAAAAGTGTGGGGCTCAAAAATAATTGTCATTTGGAACTATAGATTTATTTTTTTTCTTCAGAAAATCTGTTGATAATGATTAGACTATAAACACTTCAGTGCCCCCTGAAGGCATTATTTAGGTATTTTGGCACAGGGATTGTGTGAGTGTGTGAGAGAGAGAGAGAGAGAGAGAGAGAGAGAGAGAGAGAGAGAGAGAGAGAGAGAGTGAGAGAGAGAGTCTGGTGCTCAGTCATACAATACTACAGTCACATACATTTTTTCATTAATACTGCCTATGTAGATTTTTGATCTACTCTTTTAATGTTTTAAAAATTAGACAAATTTTGTAATCATTGTTAGCTACAGGAACGCACCCCCTACCCCATGGCCATGACATCACCATCCCCCTTGAAATGTTTTTACAATGCGACCTCTCCTTCCACCTGCTCACTGTCCTCACTAACCCAAGAAATGATTTATACCACATTGCCTCCTGCCAGCTATCAGTTGCTTAATGTGAATGGAAATTATCACGTTCATGAGATAGATGTCATGGCATGACATCACATTGCAATTAACA
Organism: Coreius guichenoti; assembly: GCA_039654105.1. Classification (NCBI taxonomy): domain Eukaryota; kingdom Metazoa; phylum Chordata; class Actinopteri; order Cypriniformes; family Gobionidae; genus Coreius; species Coreius guichenoti. The sequence continues at coordinate 16,549,430 of CM077191.1, forward strand.
GGTATAAACTTAGATTGCAAAAACTATTTGCTATTTGTTTTATCCACTTCCACTCTTTTCTCTCTCTTTCAATATGGTCTGACATCTCATCCCTTCTATTTTTTCACAGACAATGTTTCTAATATGAACACAAGTAAGTTGTACCTTAACAAGTGCAAAATGTTTATTGCAGTTTGCCTTATTTACCCTAATAGACTGTAATTTCCCATCAGATTTGTTTCTGTTATGACAAGCATCACCTTTAGACCTTTTGTACTTGTCACTCTGGTTTTGGCCACCAAAAAGAGGCATTCAAACCGGTCCCCACTGCATACCTGCATGTCTCTGCCAGAATGAAAGTTTTACTATGCTAGTTTACTAGTGGCACAGATGAGGTCTATTTTAGTAAGACGTTCTCATGGGTACTGAAACTATAAATCAAAGGATTTTCTTCTTTCCTCGTCAGCCAGTTAACTCACACTCCTCTCTTTTCTTCTTCTAGCAGGTATGTCTTTTTCAGTGGGCATAAGAGACTAACATCTATGTGTTTGGTTATTTTTTGATGGCAAATGTGTCATTACTCCGTTGTTAGAAGGAGTTATAGATAGATTATCTAGCTGTGATGGTATATATTAAAGGATTTAATTGTTTATTCAAAACTGGTAAGAAATAGGGCACAATGTATGCACAAACTATGCACAGAACTCTTACCGCTGTGTAGAGGACTAACATGGATTAAAGGGTCTGATTACCACTGTCATTAATGATTCCAAATTAATTTATGCATGATTCTTCAAAGACTGCATAAATTATACACATTTATGAAATATGAAAAGTGTATTAATTTGTTTGTTTTTTTTGTTGGGGTGGGGGGGGGTTGGGGGCACATTCATACAAAAGTTGCCGTTTTGATTAAATATGTTTTTTTGTATATGGTAGTCAAACTATCATAACTAACTAATGATAACTGTGACTTGCAAAAGGACATCATAATTCAAGCATTTCCCTTTAAGTGACTTTATATTTAAAACTTTAATTTTCTTCCCCAAAAAAATCTCATACCACCATAGGATCAGTGTTGTTATTGTTGTTAACTAAACCTAATAAAAAATGTTTGCATCAATTTAAATAAAATATAAATTAGTTATAAATAAATATAAACTTAAAAATAAATAAATTTAACATTGAAATGAATTAAATAGAAATGTTGCCTTAATTTGCCAGTACTAAAACTGAAATAAATATCAATTAAAGCTAAATAGAAATATTAAAAAAGCACATAACAACATTATTAAAACTTAAACTAAAGTTAAAACTGAAAATATAAACAAAAGCTAATTAAAAATGTTATAATAAATACTATAATATTACATAAATAATTCTAAAATAACATTGCAGGACAGGGTTCAAATGCTTATCCTGAATATTCTCATTTGTTAATATCCTAATGTGTTTCAGAGTAGTGATGACTGTTTGAAATAGTTATTTTATTTTGCAGATAAGGAAGGACTGCAGAAGAATGTCTGATGCGTGAGTATCTCCACCTTCATCAGTAATAACCAACTATTTGAATATGATATCTGTCATATGTCTCTATCAACATTCTCTTCTATCGATATTCTCCACTGGCTGCTTCAACCAAAGTCCCCAACCAAAGCCAAAGCCCAAGATAACTTCAGCCCGTCGGCTGGGGTTGAAGGTGAGCACCACCTGCTGACCACTGATACATTTTGGCTATTTTGTGTGCTCAAGCTGACAGAAGCATGTTTTTTAAAATATTGCAACTGTAATAAAGGCCATTAATTTGCTCCTATTGTGAGATTCTACATTCATAGCAAAAGTAATACATGTTTTGCCTTGATGTGATTACAATGGACCTGTCATCATAAAGATGAGGCTGCTGAGTACAGCATTGGAAATGCTGATAGTAGAGAAGCAGGATAAAGAGAAGGAGAGGGTGCAAGCGCTGAGTGAAAGAACTCCTCCCATGAAACTTTCCGGCCTGTCAGTACAGGAATTACAGGTACAATTAAATCATATAAATGGATCATAGAACACCATTTATACAACTTAAAGGGATAGTTAACCTGCCCAAAAAATGGAAACTCTGTCATCATTTACTCACCCTGACCATCATAACCTTCGTAGAGCACAAAGCAATTGTGCCCTCAACTTTTGTGTTGCCCCAAGACACTTTGTGTGAGTTCGTGAAGAATGTAAAAGTTTTGAGAGAAATATAGTTTTCCCTCCCACAAGTCCCACCTCATATTATTTCCCTCACAAATGTATTGCGAGCAAACACAAAGCTTCTCAGAGGAACGCAACATTTTTGAGAGCGAACACAAAAGCATCGAAATAAATAAATTTTCCTCACATCTAATTTTTTTTTTTACTATCACCATGTCTTTAGGGCCTTTTTTCTTGCCATCTCATATTCTTTTCCTTTTAGAAACCTATATGACATAGAATTTTAACTTTTAATGCACTTTTAATTGATTACCATTATTTATGATATAATTTATTACTCTACAGCAGGGATTTCCAAACTCTAAAGTATTTAGTTTACTTGAAGAATCCTCTCAGATCTTAAACGGATAGTTTCAAAAATGTAAATTCTGTCATCGTTTACTCACCCTCAAGTTGTTCCAACCCTGTAAGAATTTCTTTCTTCTGTTGAACACAAAAGAAGATATTTTGAAGAATATGGGGAACTAAACAGTTGATGGACCCCATTGACTTCCATTGTAGGGAACAAAATACTATTGAAGTCAATCATCAACTGTTTGGTTACCAACATTCTTCAAAATAACTTCTTTTGTGTTCAACAGAACATAGAAACTCATAGAGGTTTGGAACAACTTGAGGATGAGTAAATGATGACAGAATTTTCATTTCTGGGTGAACTATCCCTTTGAGTTAACATTTCATTTAATTTAATAGCACAGGCATATGTCAATGTTGCTTGGATGCAATAATTTTTGTTAAACAAATAAAATGGTTTGTTTTTTCACGAACCACCTGCAGCATGAAAACCTTTGTAATGCATACTATAGACAGGCTTCGAATAAAGTGTTACCATATTTTATTTTGTTGACACTGTTTTGTGTGTAGGAGCTTTGCAGGGATTTGCATCACAAGATTGATGTAATTGATGCGGAACGCTATGACATTGGCGTTAAAGTGGACAAAAATGACAAAGAGGTATGAAAAACTGTGTAACAAACATCAGCATTTGATAAACAGTTCTCAATGATGAAGCTATAGTGTTCAGTTAACACTGAATTGAACAGTTAGCTGAGCAGCTCAGTCAAAGGATATCATTATGGTGCAACATGAACGTGTGTGGTCTGTGTTGATAAAGATACAGGAAATGAATCAAAAGATCTATGAGATGAAGAGCAAGCTGAAGAGGCCTAACCTGAAGAGAGTGAAACTGTCGGCTGAACAATTGCTAAGTGTCCTTCTGGGCTCCAAACACTCACAGTCCATTGACTTCAAAGCTAACCTGAAGACAGTGAAGAAAGAAGAGGAGAAGGTATGATAAGATATCAAATAAAGTAAATGGACAGCAGTGCTAATATTCATAATTGTGTCTTTACCTTCCACAGAAAGAAGAGGTGACTGACTGGCGTAAAAATGTGGAGGCCATGTCTGGAATGGAGGGCAGAAAGAAGTTGTTTGATGCTGGACAGTAGAAGGTAAATACAATGACTATAAATAGTCCGCGTTTTGAACGAATCGTTTGAATGAGTGACTGAATGACTCACTCATTATGACAATGATTTGCCGCCACCTACTGGCAGTTTTAGTTTCATTAGTCTCGCCCACTGATCTGGTAACTCCTAACCTGCAGAGACCTATACTTGTCTGATTGGCTCGCTCGTCTTTTATAGGTATGATAGGAAATGTGTTCCTGAGTTGTCTTCACTATAATGCACAGACAATACAACATTAGCTACATCCCGCAATGGCAAGAGAAATTAATTATGAAATGTTTATTCGTGGTGGACGGTGCACATATAACCTGTAGCCTACTTAAGTAGAGAAGTCTTATAAAAACTAGCCTAAATTAACAAGGCAGACACATTAGCCTGCATTGTCATTTATCATGACTACACCCGACATTGCTTATAAAAACCAACAACACGTTCCGTAAAGTAAGTGTTTTTCCATGTGATTTAAATTAAAATTATACTGACTTATTTTTAATTTCCTTTCTCATAGGCTACTATGCTGATATGAAGAAATCACATTTTGTGAATCATTTAATTCATAATTCATTCCTGAAGACTTGACCCTCCTGCTGTGGATAATCAACCAATAAATTTTTGTTGAAATGTTGTGGGGTTGTTCATGAATTAGTGTAAAAACCAGCTTAATTTAGCTAATAATTTCAGGGACATTGCAAGATAGACTTTTTTTTCTATGTTTTTTCTAAGATAATGTTTTTTTTTTCTTCCGTGCATTTGAAGGCTTTGTGAAACTGCACAGCTTTTCCAGTTAATATAGATTTGAACTACATATAGCTACTCCGTCCTACACCAACTCCGAACAAATTTCCTACATTATACTCACAACCGGCGCAACGTCTTAGAATGTCTCTGAACAGATTCACGCCCACTTTTTATGGGAAAACAAACCGCCATACAGTATCGGATCGAAGAAGTGGACTAACCTTACAACATGCCAAAGAGTTGTTGTGTTGTTGGGTGCACCGATAATGTTTGTAAAAACACAAATTTTAAAGATCATATCTTGCTGTTATGGAAATATCTTGCTTTTATGGAAATATCATGAATCACGGATGATGCTATCGAAAGCTAAGTCAGGCTAGTTGTATGGCTGGACAGAAAAGTGCACTCAGTACTCAGTATAAAGACATGTTATATAAATTTAAAGATGTTTACTTTCAAAAACGAAGACACCTCTGGCCACTGGGTGGGGTTGTTACACCAATTTGACGCGGGGAGAATGAAGGGACATGTTTTTTAAATTGACCAAATTAAATTGTGGATGTATCTTTTCACGCTCCATGGCAGGCAGGGTGGACATATAATTACTTGACATGTTAAATCTTAGTGATTTCTTAAGTTATTCACGCTTGCCGGCTGTATACGGACGTTGTTTTGTGCCGCTATTTTGTATTGAAGTCTATGGGAAGTCTAGTTTATTTTATTTTAAAAAGGGGCGGTAACGAAATTGACAGTTAAGTTCCCGGATGTGCCGGTAGTCCGTATATGCCTATGAAAGACGAACGAGCCAATCAGAGTAGGTATGGGGCGGAGCAACACGTGCAGCCCCGCCCCATTCTGCAGGCTGCAGCCAGGTGTACTCGAGAGCTTTTGCAGCACGCCGTTATCGGAAAGCCAAGTTCTAAACGTGTAAATCGGAGTAGCCCGTGTATATTCGTATTCATATTGTATTAAATCACTTATCTAACCCATGTTCTCTAATTTGTATTTCTTTGCTCTCATGGCCTGGTCATTACGCTGTCCAAGGTGTTCGCTGAGGGGCTGAGAGAGTGACGATGATTGGATGTTGATTTTGTCTTCGGTCGTGATTGTAATGCGGACATTTGTAGATAGAATGCGTTTATAAATAGACTGTTTGTGTGAAATAAGGGTTAACGATGTTAAATGTGATTGTAATGCGTAGATAATGCTAGATAGAATGCGTTTATAAATAGACTGTTTGTGTGAAATAAGGGTTAACAATGTTAAATGTGATTGTAATGCGTAGATAATGCTAGATAGAATGCGTTTATAAATAGACTGTTTGTGTGAAATAAGAGTTAACAATGTTGAACAGGCTATACCAGAGATAATAAAGTAATTTCAGTCGCATTGTGTATAGCCTACATTGTTTTATTGTTTGTTTGTTTTGTTTATTTGGGGGGGAACTCAATATATATATTTTTTCATCATTTAATTTATATATTTTATTTCATAAACATCTATCTAGATGTATGACAAGTTGGTTAGATATAAACTAGAGCTAACAAGAAACTAAAATAAGTTACAGCAGTACAAAACCAATAATGTCAAAGATGTAAACATTTCAGAAAGTACATTTTCAAAATGTAAAAAAGCCTCGAGAATGTCTAACAATGCATAATGTTAATGTGTTTATTTTTTATTTTTAAGGCAAACAGATCATTATAACATCAATTTCACAGAACGCAGGGTAACACTTTACAATAAGATCCTATTAGCTAACGTTAGTAAATGCATTAACTAACAATGAGCAAAACATTTGTTACAGTATTTATTAGTCTATATCAACTTTAGTTTATAAAAATAAAACTATTTATTGTTAGCCTAGTTCATGTTAGCTCAAGTCCATTAAACAATATTAACAAATACAAACAACTTTTGATTTTAATAAACTATTAGTTTGACAATTTTGAAATTAACATTAACTAAGATTAATAAATGCTTTATCTTTCATTGTTAGTTCATGTTAACTAATGTCGTTAACTAACTGAACTTATTGTAAAGTGTTACCATGTATCGATACAGTACTGACCTTGAATGCAGAAAAGAGAATCTGATCAGTAAAAAAGGTAGTTTTTAAAATTAAAAGCTGTTTCTACGCATTTTGCTGCAGTTCTTCTTTTGAGCTTTTGATGGCAGTCTGCAACAACATATCAGGAAGAAGAAAAACCCAGACTGTCTATTATGCTTAAGGTCCCTTATTGATGGTTGTGAAAATATGTGATTTCACATCTGAATTATTTATAGGATTTAAGAAAATATTAAAATATAATGTAATATTCCATAAAATGTCTTCACAAGTTGTTTGAATGTCCCTTTCAAATAGGATATAATATTATTAACCTTTAGGATATGATATTATTAACCTGGGGCTATCATACTGTTCTTTTGCCAAGATATATAGTACAAACTGTATGACTAATCAAAAACAACTGCAAAGAACAATCGTACATGAAACTTTGTTTCAGTTTAGAATAAATTGAATAAGACCGGTGTTGGTAAAAGTTACTTTTAAAAGTGATGCGTTACAATATTGCGTTAGTCCGTTAAAAAAGTAACTAATTGCGTTACTTTTTCTCACCTGGGTTTGCTTGTTTGTTTTTTAACAACAAAAAAAGTTCTTTTTTGGCAAATGGCCCTTTCACACTAAAAGTGAAATGACTAAGCCAAGCCCAAAGTATAGTTTTATAAGTAGTTTTTTTTTAAAACGTATGCACAGTCGAACGCTCAGCTTTGCAAAGTATACTTCTTTTGACTCGTATGCGTACACAGGCATTCGACGCATGCGCAGTTTTGAGCAATCTCTAGCCACGAGTTAAGCCCAATTTATACTTCTGCGTCGAGTGTACGCCGTAGCTACGTCGCAAGCGTAGCCTGACGTGCACCTCTCCAAAAATGTAACAATGCGTCAATTCTACGCGGACCGCAAGCGCTGTGATTGGTCTGCCAGGACCCCTCCCTCAGGGGTTATCATGCTCCCTCTGCATGTGTAATTGCACAACGACGCATAAGTATAAATGAAAATCTACGCGTAACCCACGGCATAGAGGCTATGGCACAGATCCGACGCAGAAGTATAAATCAGCCCACAACCCATGTAAATACTGCAAAAAAATTTAATGCGCATGTGCAGCCTGCATGTACAAAGTATGCGTGCTTACAAAAATCCGGCGGTGCACGTAGAGTACTGATTATTTTGGAGTTCGCGTTGCGCACTGTATGCTGACCCTCGCGTATGCGTAAAAAGTGAAGTATACTTTGGCCTTCAGACTAAAGGCTTTATTTATACTTCTGCGTCTGACATACGCCGTAGCCTGATTTATACTTCTGCGCTGTTGTCCGCGTCGACATGCAATTACACATGCAGACAGATCACAGCGCTTCCTCTTTGGTGATTGGTCAGCAGACCGTGTCAAATTGATGCGTTGTTATGTTTTTGGAGAGGTGCACAGCCTACAACGTAGCTACGTCAACGCAGAAGTATAAATCAGGAAAGAAATGCAAATTCACACCTGTACAGTAGAGGGCGCAGCTTAAACAAACCTTTTAACTGTTCTGCCATTCTGGATTGCAAAAGAAGAGGATGCAGGAGAAGAAAGTTCAACACTCTTAATTCAGCAATAAAAACAAATTTAAAAGTAGCTAATGCATTACTGTACTTTACTAGTTACTTGAAAAAAGTAATCTGATTACATAACTCGCATTACTTGTAATGCATAACCCTCAACACTAGATAAGACAATGCGTACGCTGTACACATATAGTCTCATTAATCCTGTATTGTTGTGCTCACCCTTAGCTAACCCTTAGTCACCCTTAGAGAACATAAAGTACATTTAAGCACCAGCTGCTCTGAAGCCTGGGATGCGAAGCATTTGACAATGATAATGGTGCGGACAGTGGTCTATTTTAGTGAGCCTCTTACGGGTGCATCTGAATCTATAAATCTGCAGAGTTTCTTCCATTTGGCCAAAACAAAGTCATACTTCCATCATCTGAGAGGTAAGGACCTTCTGCTAGTTATTCATGCGTATTAGATAGACATAGTAGTTGTAGATTTCTTAGCTTCTTACCTTATATCTCATTATTGACATTACATCAGAATTTAATTTTTTTTTTTTACAGTAAATGACTGTATGGCTACACAAACATTTTGTTTATAGGAAGTCTATTTTAATATTGTTTTATATTATAAAATGTTGTTATACTACCCCTGCATACAAGTCTTCTTTTTTTCAATTGTAAGCCTCCAGGAAAAAACAAAGGCACCAACATGTCTGAAGCAACGTAAGTATTTTAGGAACTTTTTATTATTATTATTTTTCAAATATTATATTATAGAAATAATACATTTTTAAATATATGATAGAAATTATAAATCTATTTATATGTTAAATATACATGTTTTCTTTCCTGGCTCTATCTGTGTCAGTCTGGTGAGTATTTAATTACAGTATTATTATAACATTGCAGCTGGCTGGGTCCCATTGTTGTTCATTTCATATCGGCTCTCTTCTTCAGAAAAAGCCCAAGATTTCAGCATCTCGGCGGTTATTTTTAAAGGTTAGTATCTATTTTTTTGCATTTCTGAAATTTCAGTATCTTGAATCATTTTATGTAGTTTTATGTTTTAAAGCAACTACCATGATGTGCATATGAATATATGGGTATGCATCCTCACTTTAATGCATTGCAGACCAAAATACTGAAGAAGGCTGGCATACTGCTGTTAGAGGAGAAGGAACAGAAAACGACTGAGCGAGAGCAAATGCTCAGTGAGAGAGCTCCTCCTCTCAAACTGTCTGGAATGTCCATACAGGACTTACAGGTTGCTATTCTTTGGTCTTTTGTCAGATTTCCCTTGACAATGTTCGTTCTTACATGCTGATGCTCTGCTTACAGAATTTGTGCAAAGATCTTCATCAAAAAATTGATGTTGTTGATGAAGAACGATATGACATCCAAGCTAAAGTTGGCAAACATGAAAAGGAGGTACATTTTTATGCTTTAAAACTGCATTTAAAATACCTAAACGTGAAAGCATTAATTGGTGCATTTGATTACTAGTCATGATTGATGCTTTTGGTATAGATCGCAGATTTAAACCACAAAGTCTTTGAGCTGAAGGGTAAAATGAAGAGACCTGCCCTGAAGAGAGTGAGGGTGTCTGCTGAGGCCATGCTGGGAGCTCTGCTAGGCGCCAGACACAAGGAATCCATCGACTTTAAAGCTAACCTCAAGACTGTGAAGAAGGAGGAGGAAAAGGTAATAATCAACACATCTCATATCAATATCATACTTAATCTTTATGGATTCAGTGGTTTATTTATTTTTATGTTAAATTCAATTTTTAAATTATGTAAATCTTATTAAATAATATAAGATTTTTTTTGTTTGTTTATTCACTGTAAAAAAAAAAGTTGCTGCCTTAAAGGCACAAGAACAATGTTTAAATCCAGAGAAATAAGCAATTTTAACCAGGACACGGACCATGTCTGTGCGTCGCCTATCAATGACATCATACCCACGTTACCCTCGATTTCCGATTTTTAATATATTGTGTTTTTTTAGACAGGTGAGCAACTGTTTACATACATTGATTGACAGAAAACTAATCATTGTTAGCTCAACACAGTCTTGTTGTTTAATTCTTGTTTTCTTGATTTACCGCGAGTACCATGTTTTACCATGCCTAATATCGATCTAGCTTACTGCAGTGTGTGACAAGTGTCTCATAGCAGCCGCCGAGAGAACGCACAGAGTAGCATTATAACATCACTTTCAACACACTCAAATAATGTATCTAATATGATAAAAAAGCGCTGCGTTACCACCTATACACATGAGCGGAAGAAGCGGAAGAGCTCGTCTGCGGCATAATAAAAGCTCAGCGAAATCAAGGCGTCATCAAGCTACGCCTTTGTTTTGAAAAAGCGACCTCTAGCGGCGAAAAATTACATATTGTGGCTTTAAATTTTTAAGTACAATCAACTTGGATGTTTAAGTCATTTCAACTTAAATGACATTAGAATGACTTAAAAAATGAGTTGATTTGTATAACTTATATAAAAAAGTTGAAAATTGCTTAACTTATTTTCATGAGTTAAAGCAATGTAAAAACATATGTTGTCATAACTTATTGAATTTTTTTGTGTTCGATCAATAATATTAAATAATTAATGAAATTATTTTGAAACAAATAAAATTTGTATGTATTATTTTATTTTATTTATTCAGTATTAATACATTGCATTTTAGCCCAAGAAAACATAACATTGTTGTAAATACAAATAATAACAGTTTATAATATGCATTTACTTCTAATCCACACAGAAAGAGGAAGTGACCGACTGGCGTAAAAATGTGGATGCCATGTCAGGCATGGAGGGCAGGAAGAAGCTGTTTGCGGGACCAACTTCTTAATAATTTATTTATAATTAATTATTTCACATATTAAATCCAATGTGAAGGCTATTTAAACATACCAATATTTAACTGCTGTTTAATTGTGGTTTTGTGTTTGTTTTATTGCATGGACTGCTGGATAAATGGAAAACAATTGTATGAGCCAAGAGAAAGAATTTCACAAGGCTGTGCTATTGTTATAACCACAATTATCAGTTCAAATAGCCTACTGAAACATTATGTGCTTTATGACACATATAAAGCATCTATTTGTGTTAATATATGATTTTTATATAATTGCATTTGTCATTATATAATAATGCTTATATTGTAATGGAATCTATATGTGATTAGATGTGTGAATATTAAGGAACAATAAAGCTAGCTATCACTGTTGTTTTCACAGAATTTCAGGTTTTCTGACTGGCATTGCTCTCTTAGTTTTCTGGCTGCAAATACCACTTTCCCATATGACATTAAAGAACTATTAACACATTTGAAATAAAGTAACTGGGCCTACCTGATAAATTAGGTGAATAAGTTTGTAATCATATATAAAATTACTTCTTTATTAAATTGAGCTACGGTTCAATTTGGAACCGACGTTATCAACATCAAAATAACGCCACTATCCGCTTAAACACGCCTACTCGTGGAGAATCACGTATATGATTCGCTGAAAGAAGTGTCAATCAATCACACGGTTTCTTCGCGTTTGTTGATGCCGCTGTGATAGTTCTTGTTGCAGGGCTGCAGCTGCTCTGGGCTGGGCGGTTTCTAATCTGTCGGTGAGCATGTAGCAATTCATAATCATTTTCAATGAGCACAGCTTCTTTAATCTTCACTTAGATGTATGATTAATCTAAGCATATAAGTACGTTTTTTGCGTGCACGGTAAAATTTCATTATATGACATGCTAGCAGGCTAGTTCAGTTGTGTTATAGTGTTGTCATACAGTAATACAGTAGTTTGATATATCGATTCGCTTTCATTTTCAGTTCACTATTTAGATGCTTCTACATTTTATCCTGCGATTGCAAGGATTTTCTTTTTCTATTTAGTGTTTAAATATAACAGTTGGTCAGAGCTGGTCAGATCATTTATCAAATTAGCTTTGACATTTAGTTCATGACCCTTAACCTTTCAGTTCTGTTCTCCAGTTAGATTAATGCAGGCTGACTATATTTAAGTTTGTTATATTTAAAGTTAAATGTCATTCTACAACATATTAACACTGCACTGAATTAGTCTATTAGTAATATGCCCTTATTTTACTTATATAGCGCTTTTTACATTTTTTTTTTAAAGCAGCTTTACTATAATAATATATAATATCTAAATATCTTCGTGCCTTATAGATTTAGCAGATTCGAGCTGGCCGATAATATACTTTCTATTTTGCGATGATATAAACAATCACGCAGTTGAGATTTGCCATATAGTATCTGCATGTGCATCTCTTTCAGGCTTCCATACTCCCTCTTCTGGATGTCCAAATACAAACTCTTCCTGCTCCGGCATGGGGAGGGGGCCTGGAACAAGGAGAACCGCTTCTGCAGCTGGGTTGACCAGAAACTGAGTGAGAACGGGGTGGTGGAAGCCCAAGAATGCGGCAGGCTCCTGAAAAAGCAGGGGTATCAATTCGACCAGGTTTTTACCTCCTTACTGAGCCGTTCCATCCAGACAGCCTGGTTGGTGCTGGAGGCCATGGGACAAGAGTGGGTCCCAGTCACCAAATCCTGGAGGTTAAACGAACGGCATTACGGTGCCCTGATCGGCCTCAATCGGGCTGAGATGGCGTTGAACCATGGCGAGGAACAGGTTAAACTGTGGAGGCGTAGCTATGATATCACGCCGCCCCCCATTCATGAGTCACATCCCTATTATGCTGAAATTTACAATGACCGCCGATACAGTACGTGTGACATTCCGAAAGAGGAACTACCCAAAACGGAAAGTCTGAAGGAAGTGTTGGACAGACTTCTTCCTTACTGGAATGATGTCATTGTACCGCTGATCAAGAGTGGCCAAACGGTCCTCATCTCGGCACATGGCAACAGCTGCAGGGCTTTGCTTAAACATTTGGAAGGTGAAACATATATATTGTTGTCAATGTGCTGTTTTAATCAGTTTTTATACCAATAGGAGCATGAAAAAATGAAAATTCTGTTGTCACTCACCTTCATGTTGTTCCCTGACTTTCTTTCTTCTAAAGAAGATATTTAGTCTATACAGTGAAAGTCAGTGGCATCCGTTGTTGTTCATTATATGAACAAATACGCATTAAACATTCTTAAAAATATCTTCTTTTGAAAATTATACATTTATAAATGATAATGTCCCTCTAAAGGTTGGAATTACAGGGACACTATCAAGTATAACCTTTGACTTTTAGCAAGTTGGAAGGCAGGGTGTATCCACTACTGTACAAAAGTTTGGGGTCAGTATTTATATACCTTTTTTTTTTTTTATACTTCTATTTAACAAGGACGCATTAATTGATCAAAAGTTACAGTAAGGACATTTATGATATTACAAAAAATTATATTAAAAAAAATTGACAGCATGACTGTTTTCAGAATTGATGATGATAATAATAATAATAATAATAATAATAATAAATGTTTCTTGAGCAGTAAATCAGCATATTAGAATGATTTCTGAAGGACCATGTGACTGAAGACTGGAGTAATGATGCTGAAAATTCAGCTTTGCATCACATGAATAAATTACATTTTAAAATATATTCAAATAGAAAACTTATTTTAAATTGGAATAATATTTTCACAATTTTACTGTATTTTAATTAAATGCAGCCTTGGTGAGCAGAAGAGACTTCTTTCAAAAACATTTAAAAAAATCTTACAGACCCCAAACTTGTGAATGTTAGTGTACCATATACAGTAAATCCTGAAAATAAAAAACAACTAACGTGATAAAGCACTGAATTGCTCTTCATCTTGTTTTTATTTAGTACTCTATTATTTTAATAGCTAATTTTTAAATATCATCAATAATAAAGCATAGAAAGTGGACAGTAGTACCAATAAAGTTGTTATTAAAACTAAAATACTTGAATATGCTAATGTACATGCTTTTGCTGTGTTTCTCAACAGATATATCGGAAACAGATATTGTCAATGTAACGCTGCCCACAGGAGTTCCAGTCTTGCTGGAGATGGATGAAAATCTTCGACCGGTCAAACCACGTCAGCTCCTGGGCGACCAGGCCAAAATTCAGGCAGCCATCAAAAAGGTGGAGGATCAAGGGAAGGTTAATGCATAAAATAAATAAGGATGTTCTTGGGGAAAATGTCAAAATCTTCAAATCATTACTCGTTCAATGATAGCCTAAAGCACCTGGTAAAGTTAGTTCCAGCACATGGGTGTGTCCAAGGTAGGCTTGTTTAAATACTGGTGTCTGCTTATAGTGGTATATTAAGAGTCTTGAAGTTATATAAGTCAATATTTTAAATTCAGGCAATGGTTACAGATCTGAAATGCAGACTTGCTGCATATATTTTGTCACAGCAGGAGGCCTGCAGACCAAATAATGAAGTAGATACTGACATAATGTTATTTTAAATGATCATTTAATAATGTGGTGTTATTTTTTTGTTAGCTCTTGTATTTGAGCCTGCTATTTTTGTGGATTTTAGGCCACAGAAAACCAGTGGTGCCTTTTTTTTGGGTAAAAATAGCATCCATCAGTTGTTTTCTAATTACATTATTTGACTTATTGACGCTCAATACAAGCGTTTAACCAATTCTATATTTTAAAAAAAACTATATACTGTACACTACCATTCAAAAGTAGTTATTGGTTATTGGTTATTAAATGTTTTTTAATGTTTTTAAAAGAAGTCTCTTCTGCTCACCAAGGCTGCATTTATTTGATCAAAAATACAGTAAAATCAGTAATATTCTGAAATATTACAAATTAAAATAACTGCTTACTATAATAATATAATGTGAATTTTCAGCATCATTACTCCAGTCTTCAGTGTCACATGATCGTTTCAAAATCATTCTATTTGTTGCTCAAGAAACATTTTTTATTATTATCAATGTTGAAAACAGTTGTGCTGCTTAATATTTTTGTGGAAATTGTGATACAGGATTATCTGATAAATAGCGTTCAAAAGAATATTTACTTGAAATAGAAATATTTTGTAACATAATATTTAATGTCACTTTTGATCAATTTAATGAGTCCTTGCTAAATAAAATATGAATTTCTTTTTTTTTTTTTTTTTTTTTTTAAATCTTACTAACCCCAAACTTTTGAATGGTAGTATACTGGGATAATTCAAAGGGAATGGAATCATAATAAATAAAATAATAGTAAAAACAAGCACAAATTATTCACTATTCACTCACTGTCTGGACTTTCCAAGGCACAGATTAAACCTAAATTTATTGGATTTGTATTCATAATCCACAAATTAAGTTTATTAAAGCGTAATATTTAAAAAAAATAAATAAATAAAATTAGAGACTTCATTGGATGTCTGAAGGATCATTTTAAATGATTAAAAATATGTGTTAAATAGCATCTTTTAGACGGTATTCTAAAAAATATTATTTAAAAAGAACATTATTTTTGTCTAATGTATTTATTACCATAGATATATGTAAAGATAGTATGTGTTAAGATTAACTTATATTCAGTTTTATCATGCAATGCCAAATGCAGCCCACACTAGCTGCTTTTTGTTTTTTAATCTCAACCAACATTAACCAACTCCAATGCAAAGAAAACCTTAGTCTTACTGGTGAGTAAAACTCAGACATAGTTGTGGTTTAGAAAGTCTGTGCACTGTAATACCTCTATTTTGTTTTTGTGTATTTAATGTTGCTCAACACTGTACTGTATACGTGGAGAAATGTTATATGTGTGTTCTTTTTGTTATAATATCCATAGTGGCTTTCACTGTTACATGTCTATATGTTCTACCCCTGTCTGACTATACTATTATTATTCATCCATGGCACATTATACTACATCTTATGTAGTTTCACTTTCTTTTTCACCACCCAGAAGCACTGGTCTGCTGGGTTTACCACATCCCTGATACATTTTCCTAAAAGAATAATATATAAAAATAAAGATTACATGTATAAAAGGGGTTAATGTGTATTGAATGGTTTGTGTAAAAAAGTAGACAACACCTGAGGTAACCAGGAGGAGGTGCTGTATTGCTACAGTGTTGTCTGAGGAGACATTTCTCCAGTGGTACAGATGTTGATCTTAATATAATAGCAGTGGATGGTAAGTTTGTTATTATAGAAAGCACTAATGACACAAGGAAACTGATTTTGGTTATTCAATAGGATGTAGCACTTGGCGGAGTATATTCACTAAACCTAATAGCTCACATTTGTCTTGTTGAGCTGGAATGTTTGAAAAGAGACACTAAAACATGTCCTCATGGTCATTAATGTCCTCTTAGAAGCATATACATTTCAACATGTTATATGCTCATGGGAAAACATGCCACATCGATCTCCTTCCATGCTTATTAAAAAGTAATGTGATTTTCATTGAGTTTATTTGCTGTGCTATGAAGACGTGACCGGACAGCCCGTTTCTGATTACACGTGATATAAACTCCTTATAAGAAAACATTTGTCATGGACTGGGTTCTGAAACATGGATTTGACGGTCCTTACTTTAAATCTCAAAACAGCACAAAAAACATCACGGGAATCTGATTGTAGAAGCTCTGCCAAGGATCCAATTTGAGAACTGTTCTGTTTGGCTGAAACCCAGAGAGGCCTGGACACAACATAGCCTCATCTTCACTGCCAGTCTGAGACCTGTTTCTCTTAAAATGGTTATGGTTAGGACTTTGGCATGGGCTGCTAATGCTAATGCCACTGTCCTGGTTGACCTGGTAATTTCCCTGCTGTGCTGTGGCTGCAAACTAATAGGCTAGATGTTCAAGCAGGTGACAGTATGATGTTGACGCCAAGCACATTTACATAAAGCATAGACCTTAGTCAAGGAAGTGCCATATTTATTTTTTGATGGGAATGGAATGGAGGCTGTGAAGTACAGTGCATTCAATGGATTGTACGGTTGTTTAAAAATTTGATTGTTCAGCTAACAAATCGTCTTTCTGGGAAAAAAAATTGCAGAAGACAAAAACTCCATGATGCAGTTTTAAACATTGTGAGTTGTGAAAATGATGTGATCTAGAACCTTTACAGTGTGTGCCATTGTAAAGACTGTATCCCTCACAGCCTTGTTTTCATCTGTGACTCCCTGAGGTGAAAATCAAGTTTTTAATGTTTATACACCGATCAGGCATAACATTATGACAGGTGAAGTGAATAACACTGATTATCTCTTAATCACGGCACCTGTTAGTGGGTGGGATATATTAGAACATTTTGTCCTCAAAGTTGATGTATTAGAAGCAGGAAAAATGGGCAAGCGTAAGGATTTAAGCGAGTTTGACACGGGCCAAATTGTGATGGCTAGATGACTGAGTCAGAGCATCTCCAAAACTGCAGCTCTTGTGGGATGTTCCCGGTCTGCAGTGGTCAGTATCTATCAAAAGTGGTCCAAGGAAGGAACAGTGGTGAACCGGCGACAGGGTCATGGGCGGACAAAGCTCATTGATGCACGTGGGGAGCGAAGGCTGGCCCATGTGGTCTGATCAAACAGACGAGCTACTGTAGCTCAAATTGCTCAAGAAGTTAATGCTGTTCTGATAGAAAGGTGTCAGAATACACAGTGCATCGCAGTTTGTTACATATGGGGCTGCATAGCTGCAGACCAGTCAGGGTGCCCATGCTGACCCCTGTTCACCTCCGAAAGCGCCAACAGTAAGCACGTAAGCATCAGAACTGGACTACGGAGCAATGGAAGAAGGTGGCTTGGTCTGATGAATCACTTTTTCTTTTACATCACGTGGATGGCTGGGTGCGTGTGCATCGCTTACCTGGGAAACACATGGCACCAGGATGCACTATGGGAAAAAGTTCTGCTGGGAAACCTTGGGTTCTGCCATCCATGTGGATGTTACTTTGACCTCAAAAACGCGGTTTGAAACCGCCGGTGTTTCTTACATCACAAACTTCCTTATAACCAATCACGTCAATGTGCCGGTGGCATATCATTAACTAGCAGGGGAGTCTCAAGAGAAGTCAGGTTATACCGGTATACTGTATTTTTCTGTTTATATGAAAAATCGGGTACATTTAGCAATATAGTGGGTGAATTATGTATATTATTTATGTTACGAATTTATGATGAACTATATGCCTTTCTCCACTGATGTTCTGAGTTGTTCAAAACGTTTCTAAGGATGCTGATTTTTAGAAGGCAGACAACACATTATTAGCTGTTTGATAACGTAGTCAAGCTAAAGGCTAATCATATTAATTACCGTTATGTGTCTGACATTCAAAAGAGCGATACATAAAACGCATTACCATTCTGATACATCGACTTGTAGACAAGCCTGTATGAGTCAGTGGAGGCTGGGCTCATTTGCATATGCACAGGAAAAAACATTTACATATGTCATTTTGGTGATCAAATCTAAAAGTTTTAAGGGATAAAATTCTTGACTACAAGGGGACTTTAAATTCAATATGCCATCCCTGACTATGGTCTATAGCTACCAAATGCCATTTCCACCAAAATAGTTATTGTCAGTAGTGACTTATAACCTTCATTAAGATACAAAAAAAAAAAGTTTCTCAGACTGTCCCGGCCAGTTACTCAATAATGAGGGGATAATGCAGCAATAGTATTTTTTTTGTGATTTTATTGAGTTAATAATAATTACAGTAACTATGGGAGTATGGCAGATGCTGGTTACCATAATAATATTTTATGACAATATAACAGTCTAATAGTAGTTTTTTATATCATATATAAGATCAAATTAAACATTGAATTACACCAACAAAAGTAGTTTTTAAAAACAACAAAGCATGAAAAATGACACTTACATTAAAATTACACTGACCCAGAAGACAAAACAATCAACTTCTGCAAGACCAGCATTTCATCTCATAAGATGTTTTCCAGTTGGGTCAGTGTAATTTTATTGTAAGTGTCATTTTTCATGCTTTGTTGTTTTGCAGCTTCATGTAGTTTGTTGTTTTTAAAAAACTATTTTTGCAAGAGGTTTTTTTTAATTTTTTTATTTTTAACTAAGATGCAACAAATTGTGTTGGGGACTATATATATACCAGATAAAAGTGTAATATGAAACTGATCTATTAGGCTACTTATGGATGGTGGAAAGCGCAGGAAAACTGCTGCCAAATGCTTTGAAGTGATGAAGCTCAGCAAAGGCGGAGTCTGAACTGCTGCACATTTTATAAAATGTGGAGTCAGGACTCGTGTAATTCCTTCAGTGCCCTTTCAGCAGCAGGATCACACTTGAAGACTAAATTGGAAAGCACGCTGAAACCTGCTCCAGTCCATTACAGGTAGGGGTTAGAAGCATAGTGCTTCATTTTAGCCTTTGAAAATGTTTCTTAATTGAAATAGACATGCTTTCATTTATAATTATGTTTTGAACACATAAAAAACATGCTTCTGATGCCAACATAATTTACTGGTAATTAAATTTGTTGCCTTTGCAAGACTCTTGGGGTGGACAAATGAATTGTATGAAGAATGTTCTGTTTTCCCCTGGCACTTGTTCCCTTGTCAAGAACATCTGTAGACTCCCCTTTGCTTTTAAATTGCAGTTTCCAAGTAAATTGGAGGGTCTCCCCACAAATTCACTAACTACTAGTTGCTTTTAGCATGAGCTCATCCAGCCTTTGGATCTTTCTAATGAGATTTCTTTTTTACATTTAACAACCAGCTTTCCTAGTACACCTGCATCACACTACTTTAAAATTGTTTCTGCTCATTGTATAGAGGGGAGACCAGGGCTAGTTATCACATTCTTTAGTCCAGTGAATATTTCTTAGTGTAGGTGGCAGTATAGGCACAAACCATAAAGTCTTTGCTGCAAAAAAAGCTCTTAGACATTTCCACTGTTATATCCCAGGAAAATAGATGCTATTCACACTCTGACCAATAGTGAAGCATACATTTGAATAATAATAATAATAATTTTAGCCAAAATATTTATTCTCCCCCCCCCATTTAATTATTATTATTTGTTATTTATTATATGTTATTTCCCAGGAAAGTAGATACTACACACTGACCAATAGTGAGGCATGTTCTTATGCTGTATGGGGTAAGTTGTCACAGTTGAACCTGGCATTAAGAAGCCTATTATAGGTTTTAAAACATTAAAAAATGTATTTTAATATATATATATATATATATCATACAAAAATATAGATTTATATTTTCTTAATTATATTTATTTTAATAATATTAATTTAATTACATTTTAATAATAATAAATTTAGCCCAAAATTTTTTAAATATTAAATAAATACATAAAAATAATAATGGCCATTAATAAATTTCTTCTAAAAATGTAATAAATAATAACAATAATTACGTTTATTAAATGTAAGTCTGCTATGTTTTTAAATAATAATAAAATAATAATTAATATTATTTACAATCATTTAATTTCTTATGCATAATGAAAAATTTGCACAAAAAATATTTAATGGTGAATGCATGTGATGCAACTTAACTATTAAACAGTCTTGCAGTTTAAGATTGAGTAAATAAACCATTACAGACATTTTTGTTTTTTTGAGAATGTCTCAGTATTATAACCCAGAGTGCAGATCTGGTGACAGATGAAGCAGTGTCTGGAATGCACAGCGGCAGTGTGTGTGTTATGTGCAGCTGAACAGAATCTGGAGGCAATTCAGCACACAGCGATAACAGGGCCTTGGCACAGGCTGCGGGCAGGATGTTAGGAGTACTGCCCTATGCTTCCGGAGTGGGATGGGATCAAGCTTGGGAATGCTGCTGGCCCTCAGTGCCCAGACTCAGGGGGGAAATCAGAGAGCAAGGGATGCTGGGTCAGCATCCAACAACATGAAAAGACATTGATATTCAAACTGGTTGCTTTGGTTGGCAGAAATTCCAGTTTAATAAAATTCCATTTAAAAATCACAATCACCTATTAAATTTTCTGTCCAAACCTCCTATCAGCTTAATCCTGACACCGGTTTTGAGTGAATTGGACATGAACCAGACTATGCACTTAAAGTAATCTATAGTTATTTCAGTTGTGCTAGAAGCTGGATTTGGACCTTTAGCACCGTTCGTATAGTTAAATATATAAAGAGACACAATCCCTTTGACAGCTCATTTAATACAGTTCATTGCTGCCAGATGTTGAAAAGCAGGTAATTTGAAGACAAATTTTCCATAGAGCTGCCTTGAATTATGCAGCAAACATTTTTTGGGGATGGAATTATATATATTGGTGCTGGAGTGTACCACTTAACCAAAGATAATGGACAATTGGCACATGTAGAATTCCCAAGGCATGAGGTCAGAGTAAGATGAATCTGAACTTTCTTAGGGTAGGTCCATCAAAAATATGTATGGGGAAGTTTGCAGCTGTTTTGTGTGCGAGGCCGAAATCCCAAATTCCGTTTTGAGGTTTAGTCCTTGAATTTGTTCCATCGCAACATACTGTTTATCATACGTTATCCAGGCGTCTAGCTGTGGAAAAGCTTTGACGCTGGAGAGCGCGTGTGCCAAGTCAGGTCTTTTCCTTACATGGTATAAGCCACTAGGCATGAGACCATCTCCTTCTCGACACATGTGGATCTGTCTGGCCATGATCAATGTCTTGTTGCCCAGGAAATTTGGAATGTGTTTAACTGCAGTTAAGCTTCCTTTTCAAGCATCTCAGTGTTCTGTAGTCCACCTCCTTTGTGCTCTCAAGACCAATTTGTACACTGAGGATTTTACTTGGAAAATTTTTTACATAGTTAAAAGTGGAATCATTCTTACCTTTTGGGGTTGTTTTGCTAAATAAAGAGATGGAATGAATATTATTGCTCACCATTCTTGGTCATAGTCGGCAACCTGTCCAATAGCGCGTTAAAACATTTAAGCTGCTTTTATATTTACTTCAATATGGCATGTGGTTATTTGTGCACTCAGTATTTAGGTCTAAATTTATGATTGATGTATTTGAATTGCATGTAAAATTTCCAACCATTTGGATTACACTTTTAACATGAACTAAGTAATAAACTTAATGTAATGCATATTTGTCAGCCATACTGTCACACACAGAAGAGGACAGATGAGGTAAGTTAGTTAACAAGTCTTTATTGTACGAGTGAACTGAGCGGGAATGCAACACGTAATTCAAAAGGCAGTAGATGGTTTTTTGGTGACTTAGCTGGCTTGTGATACGGTGTTCGCTGTGCAGGTGAAGGACTTGTGCAGGATGCTGGTGAAATGGGTGAACAGATGATCTTGGCAGGTGAAGATGAACGGATATGGGCAAACAGAAGAAAGGTTAGGCAATTCTGGTAGGTTCTCAGGTGAATATTTCAGGTAGGTCATGTGTGCATGTCATAGACAAGACAATAGTGAGGTGGAAGGTGACTGCTTAAATACAAGTTGTGATGAGGGTGATTGCTGGCAGGTGCGGGTGATGGTGGAGTGTGTGCAGTTGGGGAGCAGAGAGGATTATGGGAAGTGTAGTGCAGATGCGCTGAGCGAGCTGGTGACTGTGACACATACGTATATTTGTAACGAAGTGATCCACTGGAGGCAAGTTGAAGTGAGAACCCAAGTGCAGTTTATTTAAATATGAACATATACAAAACAAACGATGACTTAAACTTAACTTGAACCATGAACAGACACTCACCAACAGCGGGTTACATATAACAAAGGTAGACAAGGGAACATGGCAAACATGAGGGCTTAAATATACAAGGATTAATGACTAAACAAGACACGCCTGTGAACAATCAAGACAATGAACCAATGACAGAACTGAACTAAGAACCCACATGACTAAATCAACCAATGACAACATGACACGAGACTAGGGAAGCACATGACATGATCACATGAGGGCACAATGAAATCACTTGACAACGAACATAACAAGAACATGAAACAGAACCAACACTAGACATTACAGATCCCCCCCTTCGAAGGGCGGCTCCCGACGCCCAACAGAACCAACACAAAACATACAAGAGTCCAGGAGGGTGGTGGAGCGGAGGAGGACTTGGGGGAGGGATGGTGGGCCAGGCCCATGCAAGGGGACAGGACATGGACCCTGGTAAGGCAGAGACGGGCCTGGGAGCATGGGTGGACCTGGGCCATGGAGCAGTTCAGAAAGCCATGGAGGCGCAGGGAGTTCAGGAAGCCATGGCGGCGCAGGGAGTTCAAGGGACCATGGCGGTGCAGGAAGTTCAAGGGACCACAGAGGCGTGGCCTACTGCCCCCCCCCAAAAAAAAAAAAATTCTTGGGTGGAGCTATGGGGTCATGGCCTGGAGCCATCTCTGGACGCTGGTCAGGGGCTGGAGCCATCTCTGGACGCTGGTCACGGGCTGGAGCCCTCTCTGGATGCTGGTCACGGGCTGGAGCCCTCTCTGGACGCTGGTCATGGGCTGGAGCCCTCTCTGGACGCTGGTCATGGGCTGGAGCCCCTCATCCACAATTCCCACAGTAAAACATGAGCCACTTAAAAACAAGGCATGGTCAATATATTCCTCCAGGGACCAGTGTATTTTCCCCCCTGGGAGCTAGCTAGGAGCAAATGGGCTCATTTAGCCCAAAACGAAAAATGTCCTTTAGCGCCAGGTCATTAAAAATCAACCAAGTGACAGAGTTCACAAAATTCCTCCACGTAGTCCTCGATGTATCGAGGCCCTTGACGGAGTTGCAGGAGACGAAAAACTGCTGGGTTCATTGTTGAAGGTCTAGCTTTCTGTAACGAAGTGATCCACTGGAGGCAAGTTGAAGTGAGAACCCAAGTGCAGTTTATTTAAATATGAACATATACAAAACAAACAATGACTTGACTTGACTTGACTTGACTTGACTTGACTTGACTTGACTTGACTTGACTTGACTTGACTTGACTTGACTTGACTTGACTTGACTTGACCCTTAGACACTCGCCAACAGCAGGTTACATATAACAAAGGTAGACAAGTGAACATGGCAAACATGAGGGCTTAAATACACAAGGACTAATGACTAAACAAGACACACCTGTGAACAATCAAGACAATGAACCAATGACAGAACTGAACTAAGAACCCACATGAATAAATCAACCAATGACAACATGACACAAGAGACTAGGGAAGCACATGACATGATCACATGAGGGCACAATGGAATCACATGACAACAGGAAACATGACAATGAACATAACAAGAACATGAACATGAAACAGAACCAACACACTAGACATTACTAAACAGGTAGGATTTCTGTAATATTACTAATAAACTGAATGTATTTAAATAAACAATAACCAGGTTTATATATTTATCATCAATAAATCCAACTTGTTCCAGTCATACATTTAACTGAATATTTCTTGTTATAAAGGGGCTATATGTAGAATTCAGAAGCCCTCGTTATAAGCGACACCGGTGGCTGTTAAGTGAACTGCAGCCAGCAACTTACTGCTTGTGCACATGGAACATACAAGTACGGAGCCCCTCAAAGGACAAAAAATATGAGATGAGAGGAAAAGATATATTTGAATGCGTTTGCATTCAATGACTCAAAATACACACAGCGAAGTTCTTTTTCGTTCTTTGCTTAGAAGTAAAAAGAAGTTGGAAATACCTATTGTTAACGAACATCCCAACGCCAGCCGAGCTGAGGGCGACGTTTAAATTAGTATATAAATATGTATATAAATATTGCATGCCTTCCTCTCAATAACAAAATAAACACAACAAAAAATGACATTGGTGAGAAAACAACAGTTAAGAAAGCATCTGATCGTAGCAATGTAGATATGTCTGAACAAGCTCTGCAATTTACAGGCAGCATGTCGACAGATAAGGTCATTAATATTACATTGTTATAACTGTGTAATTATAAAGTATATTTGAGACTGTAGACTATATAGATCTTGCTATGTGAGACTATAGTTTGAATTAATCCTATTTATTTGCATGACACAGTGACAT
Source organism: Coreius guichenoti (assembly GCA_039654105.1). NCBI lineage: Eukaryota > Metazoa > Chordata > Actinopteri > Cypriniformes > Gobionidae > Coreius > Coreius guichenoti. Next base: position 16,574,401 of record CM077191.1, read on the forward strand.
TGCAAGTACAGAATAGCTCTTTCGGCATTACCCTGAACATTGTATAAGCATTCATTTCATGTGTCATTGAACGGAAGAGAGGCTCTCGGGAGCACACGTAAACGTTACATCCAAAAACATCCCGAGTCCTTCACATAAAAATCAGTCCTAAAGGCTTTCACAGACAAACAATAGGAAGTTGGGGAAGGTCTCATTTTTTAAGTTTCATTACAAGCTGTTCACACATGGCAATAAAAAGACAATTAATACATTAAATTCTTACATATAGCCCCTTTAACCAGGTTCATACTTTTTAAATTAAAAACTTTAAATGTTTTCACAATGAATAGATTTATGCTGTTTCAGAGCAATTTTCATAAATTGAAAATATAATTATTAAAATAAAATAGATGCAAATAGTTAATAATAAACCATGCCATTATTTTCTGAGTGCAGAAATCTTACCTGTTTCATTTATGTCTGACTGACAAATATGCATCAAATTAAGTTTATTAGTTTGTTTATATTAAAACTGTTTCCCAAAGGGAAAAGGAAATTTTATATGAAATTCAAATGAATAAATCTTAAATTTTGAGCGTAGGAAGCACAGATCTGATTATAATCAAAAACATTCTTACTTGACTCACGCAGCTTGAGGGGGTCTGCTGGAATGCATTAAATAGACAGAAGTCTGCAAATGTTTCCTCTTTGCATGCTAGTCAGAGTTTAAGGGAAGGAACTTTGAGAGCCCAAATGCCTGCAATATTTTGAAAGAATCTATAGTAATGCAGTGGTTCAAAGTTTGTACTTCACCTACTTCACCATATGGCCGCAAGTATGTGCACACGACAGTCAAATGTGCTTGTTGAGCTTTCCGTTTCAAAATCATTAGAATTAAGTTGGTCCCCCTGCTTGCACTGTAAAAATGAGCAACTGCAAACAGTTAATATGTAAGGTATAAATAGCTAAAACTAGGGCAAACTCATCCTGACATCACAAGACAATTCCTAAACTTTAAAATAAAAACTAAAACAGGAGATCGCTAGAGAATAATATAACACAACTACTAACATAGACTAGACCGGAAAACGAAAAACAGGAAACTGAGGGTTTAAATACAGGGGATGACTGACTGAAACAGAACAGGTGTAAACTAATTAAGAACCAAGGAAACTAACTAGCAAATCAGGCAGGCAAACCAGAAACAGAACACAGAGAAAACAAAACCAAAAAAGAATACACGTGATATTAAACCCCCCTCCCGGAAGGCATGTCCCTGGGGGGGGTTCTGGAGGAAGATTAGGGGCATGTGAATGGCTGTGAACTGATGAGAGTGACGATGGGAGAAACCAGGGTGGCAATGACGGACAATGGGAGAAACCAGGGTGGCAATGACGGTGGAAGGAGCCGGGGAGGATCCAGGAGCAGAAGTAGTGAGATGGGAACCCAGAGGACAGCCAGGATGACGTCCCATGGCGAAGTCGAAGGAGGGAGGAGCCATGGTTGACGACACCAGGGGGACGACTGGCAGAGACAAAGTCAATGGAAGTGGAGCCCTAGGCACAGATAGAGAGCAGATTGGACTGGGCGACACAGATGGTCCTGGAGGTCAAGGCGGAGCCACAGCAACGAGAGTGTTTGGAGCCAGAGTGCCTGAGGTGAAGCAGGAGGGACGAGAGAGCCCGGTGGAGCTGCAAGGACGATGGTCTCTGGTGGAGCTGAGGGAGGGAGGAGCTAAAGTAGAGCTGAGAGGCCAACAGGCCGAGGTGGAGTGATGGGATCACCGGCTGCCGGGGATCCACTTGCCTGGGCGACGCTAAAGATCTGAAGACTCGAGGCAAATCCACACAACAGACGTTACTGAGATGCCGAGGGGCTTATGGGAACCAGCGGAGGGGGGACTAACGAACTGGCTGATTTTGGAAGAGGCGGGAGAGGGAGGCTGGGCGGAATCAGCGGGGTCGCAGGAGACTCTGAACTGGACGGAACCAGCAGAAAACACAGGAGACTTCATGGTGGATGGGACCAGCAGGGATGGGAGATTAAGGTAAGCATCCTTTTCTAAGTCATTAAATATTGCAGAGGTCAGCTTCAGGTCACCCTCAGTGGTGGGGTCTTCTTCCATTCCCTCAAACTCAACTAGCAATCCCACGGGGACGAAGTTGCCAGCTCACACACCTGGTCAGACTCACAGACTCCGGGGCGAAGGCTGGCTCAGTCCTCTTGTCTGGCTCTGGCTCGTGCATCGTGGCAGGCTCAAGCCCTCCATCTGTGGTGGGCTCTGGCATCGTATCCGTGCTGCGGGGTGATGGCTGGCTGGGCTCTGGGTTCAGAGTTCGGCTGGAAATGATCTCCGCTGAGCATATAGTGTTTGCCGGTCTATTGTTTTCCAGCACCCACTCCACAAAATCTGAGAAATTCCCCCGAGAACCCACACCTGATAGGCATGCTTTCGTTTCCGCGTTTAAACTTGTGAGGTAGAATGTGCACAAGGAACGGTCCAGGAAGTTTGTTAAGCAAGCCAGTTGTAAAAATCTCCAGGTAAAAAAACTGCTGCTCCTGGTCCATACAGAACAGTTGGACTGCCTGTAAGTCCATTCTGTATAGGTCTGGTCTTCTGTCAGGGGGTATATACATACATATATATGTATGTATAATATGACCATATAACTTAACACAACTTTCTTGTTATGCTGGTAATTATAGAAATGTATACATTATATGTATCATATAATGATATATGATGGGATTATTCTGAAACATACGGTTTTCTGTTCTACAAGGGACACAGGTGGAGCTACCCTTAATTCAGGAGGAAATGGGCAGGCCAGGGAGAGAGAGAGAGAGAATGACTCATTTAGATGATCGAGACCCTACAGTTTAGGACTCTGAGGACAATTTGTGCTCCAGTGCCTCAGGGGTGCACTAAATAATGCCATTGCCATTTAACAGCTGGTGTACAGAAATGAGAGGCATCACTGCATGTGGCCTATTTAAGACATCAAGAGTCATGACTAATCATGGGTATCCAAGTATTTTTGTTGCTTCTGATCATTTAAAAGGACCAGGATGTCATGATGCAGGCATGTATTTCTCAACTTACTCTGTTATGATATTAGTAATCATGCATTGCTGCAGCAATTCAAACTTATAAAAAAAAAATCACAACGCGTAATTGTCTTGATTGCTCCAGGAGTTTGCTTGATATATTAGTTTGGGAATAAAAGCTTACATTGTCATATTCTTTATTAGTTGTGCTTGCTAATACACTGTACCTTTCGAAAAACAATAAAAGACAAGCATGTCTTTGTGCTTGATGTGGTATACACTAGTTATTTATAGATTCTAGTCTTGCACTCTAAACTGAAGCCCATGTTAGTTTTACAGGGAGAGCATCTTTAGCCATGTTTGGTTAAGCAATGCCTCACCAGTAAGCAGCAACTCCATCCTGTTACACGTCATGGCACAAAAGCCTTCACATATTTATCTGGTCTGAATTTTACGATCCTAGCCATTGATTCAGCACACTGATTGGGGATCCCCCATTCTGTGCATCTGGAGATTGGTGTGACGGAAGTAGAGGAGTGAATGGAGAGGGCTTGATTCACTGCCAGTGTACAGCTGCTTCTACTGCTAAGGGCATGTTGTTCTTGATGTGATTTGAGGTTTTGGTGTAATTGCCAGTACTAATGCTAATTACACATCAAAAAGACGGGTTTAAGAAAAACATCTCACTGCCTTCTTTTGATGGTGTTCACTAAAATGACAGACATGCCATAAATTAAATATTTCATCTTGTCCTCAGAAGTTGTCCAGATAAGTTGTAGATGAGCAAATTATCTTTTATTCTGGTTTATTGTTTAACTTCAGTGGGTGCACTGGCAGGAGAAGTGAGTGGGAAATGATTCAAGACTTTACTCCAACACAAGCTAGGCTTTATATAACAAAAAAGTAAGAGGTATTGTACAGCAAATAAAATAAAATAAAATAAAGTGTCAACCTAATGGGAAGTTAATACTGTATTATTTTTTATTTTTCAAAGTATCAGTATTTCTTTTTACATGAAAATATATAGCTACCTTATATATTATTATATATGTTGAGGTCCGTGGTATCAAAAAAAGTTTAACCCTTATCCTTCCCTTAGGTCATTTTGACCCGAAACAAAAAAAAAATAAAAATTGAGTGTTCATCGGAGTGGTCCAAGACCCTAGGACTTTTGTTGCACTTGAACCACGAATACACACACAAAAAATTGACTGGATTCGAGGAGTTTTGTGGTTGAAATTAAAAAAAGTAACAAATCCTTCCCTCGCGGGTCAATTTGACCCCCTTAGGAATGAATGGAATGCGAGAAAAAAAATGCTAAAACTTTAGCAAAAAAAGATTTTATAATGTCTACATGTGTATCTGAATGCATACTAAAGAAAAAACTGCCTTTAGGACCCAGCGGAACAGCTCATTTGCTCTATATAGAGCTATAAGGCCATCTAGTGGCAAGAGTGTAGGAAAAATCATATTATATATATTTTTTTTCCACAAGACATCCACAAAGACATGCAATGTAAGATATTTTGAGCTAAATTAAAAGGGTTATACATGAAATTGTGAGTTATATTTTGAATTTAAGTTGAAAGAATGTGAAGAATGTGCTTAAATCATTATTTATTGATAAAATCTAGTAATTTAAAGGTAAATAAAATAAAAAATAAAAATTGTCCAAAAAAATATGAAATAAGCTTTCTGGGCGAAAACATTTTTTAGGGCTTCAGGTCATTTTGACCAGCGAGGGAAGGATGCTGCATTATCCTACTTATTACATGTCTACTTAAAAAAATAAAACATTATTTGACATACAAATTTAATTTCAGTTGAAATTATTTTATTATATGAGAAGGGACCACAGAGTGATGCAAGAGAGATGAAACTATAGCACAGGTACGTGGTAAATCCTAATGTAATAATCCTTTCTCATGCACTGTAGCTACAGGTCTGAATAAGTGAATAAATCAAATGGAAAGCAGGTACTCTAACAGTGACTAGAAAATCGTTTCAGCATCTTGCACAGCTCTCGTTGGTTTTGGCTAGGACGTAGATCCCACCCTGATGTGTATTTTGGCTTCACACATTTGTCCTGTCCGCACGTAATAAAGCTTTATAGAAAACCCACAAGACAGCTCGTTATGTCATTGTAAACGGCTTCACCCAGTCTTACCTGGGTGGTTGCTCTGGCTCCAGAATGCTGACTTCCTGACACACAGGCTTCCATTACGAGCTTAAGATATGGTATATAAATCTTTTTAATGCATTTGAACATCATTGTCAGTCTGTACTGTAAAAGTTCTAGTGAGATTAATTTCATAAGCTTTTTTTTTCATCTGTTTGCGCTTTAGAGCAAAAACATTATGTTGGTCATTCACTGGTCTACAGTGCATTCAAACACTCTGGGTAAAGAATGAAAACCATGAAGAGGGCAAATTGCCCAGGACCTGGAATCAGTCACAGATGTGTAAATTAGAATATGTTCTCCATCTCTGTCATGTGGAAATCATTTGTGGACTCGACGATACCTTGTGGTAGGAAGACTGGACAGTGAAAGGGAGTCTGGGAAATGTGTAACATGCTTGCTGTACCGTTCTGTAATTTCTGCAAGTATAAGGCAATTTTCAACCTGCTTTGTATTGTTACAGTGTCGGTAGTGCATGAAAATTTGTCATTCTATGTATTACCTGTACTGAAAAATTCACGTTTATTTGTCACCAAATGTCTGCCGGATGACGTACTTTTGACAGTTTAAGGGCTTTTGTGAAAACTAAAGATTATACTTCCACATTTTTGTATCCACACCCACAGACAGTCGGATTGACAGAGGGGTTATTAACAACAGTTATTGTAAGGGTAGGTTTATCACCGAAAATTGTATGGTACTTTGTCTACTCTTTAAACAGCATTATGGTAAAAATGGAACACTATGGCATAGTGACAGAACAGCAGTTTCTTTCAGTTTTTCCCCTCTGTTTGTCATCCCATTTGAAATGTTCACTACAAACACAGAGGTTTTTCATATTTTCCATTGTAGCTTTGCAGCCTTTAGCCACTGCCTACATCCTTCTTGCCCCCTCGATTCTTCACTGGAAACCGAAAGTAATTTACTCCTGTTTACTCCTCGTTTACTCTTTGAATTCATGCACCCGAGAACAATACAAGCTGACACTATTATAACTAAGTTTGCACTTATCTAAGTTTGCTAAGAAGTATTTCCCACTAAAGCAAGACGATATTTGGCGGTATCCATAGTAGACTGATGGTAGTGGCCCTGGACAGCAACATGCCCAGTGTATTATGGGTGTTGAAGTTTTTTCCTACCTATTTGGCAAAAGGGTAAACAACAGCCTTTTTTCTGTTTTCTCTAGTCAGGTAGCACCCATTTAAAAAATATCACCTTTCTACTGTATAGGCAGGCACATTTTATTGAAAGCCCATTTAAGATGAAGTGAACAGAAAGTGGAAATTGGGTCTAAAAAAATTCCTTCTGCTTTTATTAACCTTTATACAGTGGGGAGAACAAGTATTTGATACACTGCCGATTTTGCAGGTTTTCCTACTTACAAAGCATGTAGAGGTCTGTAATTTTTTATCATAGGTACTCTTCAACTGTGAGAGACGGAATCTAAAACAAAAATCCAGAAAATCACATTGTATGATTTTTAAATAATTAATTTGCATTTTATTGCATGACATAAGTATTTGATCACCTACCAACCAGTAAGAATTCCGGCTCTCACAGACCTGTTAGTTTTTCTTTAAGAAGCCCTCCTGTTCTCCACTCATTACCTGTATTAACTGCACCTGTTTGAACTCGTTACCTGTATAAAGACACCTGTCCACACACTCAATCAAACAGACTCAAACCTCTCCACAATGGCCAAGACCAGATAGCTGTGTAAGGACATCAGGGATAAAATTGTAGACCTGCACAAGGCTGGGATGGGCTACAGGACAATAGGCAAGCAGCTTGGTGAGAAGGCAACAACTGTTGGCGCAATTATTAGAAAATGGAAGAAGTTCAAGATGACGGTCAATCTCCCTTGGTCTGGGGCACCATGCAAGATCTCACCTCGTGGGGCATCAACGATCATGAGGAAGGTAAGGGATCAGCCCAGAACTACACGGCAGGACCTGGTCAATGACCTGAAGAGAGCTGGGACCACAGTCTCAAAGAAAACCATTAGTAACACACTACGCCGTCATGGATTAAAATCCTGCAGCGCACGCAAGGTCCCCCTGCTCAAACCAGCGCATGTCCAGGCCTGTCTGAAGTTTGCCAATGACCATCTGGATGATCCAGAGGAGGAATGGGAGAAGGGCATGTGGTCTGATGAGACAAAAATAGAGCTTTTTGGTCTAAACTCCACTCGCCATGTTTGGAGGAAGAAGAAGGATGAGTACAACCCCAAGAACACCATCCCAACCGTGAAGCATGGAGGTGGAAACATCATTCTTTGGGGATGCTTTTCTGCAAAGAGGACAGGACAACTGCACCGTATTGAGGGGAGGATGAATGGGGCCATGTATCGCGAGATCTTGGCCAACAACCTCCTTCCCTCAGTAAGAGCATTGAAGATGGGTCGTGGCTGGGTCTTCCAGCATGACAACGACCCGAAACACACAGCCAGGGCAACTAAGGAGTGGCTCCGTAAGAAGCATCTCAAGGTCCTGGAGTGGCCTAGCCAGTCTCCAGACCTGAACCCAATAGAAAATCTTTGGAGGGAGCTGAAAGTCCGTATTGCCCAGCGACAGCCCCGAAACCTGAAGGATCTGGAGAAGGTCTGTATGGAGGAGTGGGCCAAAATCCCTGCTGCAGTGTGTGCAAACCTGGTCAAGAACTACAGGAAACGTATGATCTCTGTAATTGCAAACAAAGGTTTCTGTACCAAATATTAAGTTATGCTTTTCTGATGTATCAAATACTTATGTCATGCAATAAAATGCAAATTAATTACTTAAAAATCATACAATGTGATTTTCTGGATTTTTAGATTCCGTCTCTCACAGTTGAAGAGTACCTATGATAAAAATTACAGACTTCTACATGCTTTGTAACTGGGCAAACCTGCAAAATCGGCAGTGTATCAAATACTTGTTCTCCCCACTGTATCAGCTATTTTGCATAAAAATTCCTGAATTCTTCAATGTCTCCATTAGATCCTGAAGTTTTTATCCTAACAGAAGTATGTTTTCAAATATATATTACAAAAAAATAGTATTCTGCTACAGAGATGCAGTGGGTTTCAAAAGTTTCAGACCAGATTGAAAATCTAAAAAAAATTTCATTAAAGCTGATAAACAGTGCAAGTTTTAGTTATAAAATAAGATTTTATATAATAATAATTACATTTAAATTATTCATATATAAATAAAATTAAACATTTTTGTTCAGATTTTTGTTTGATGTAATGACAGAAAGCTGATATTATAAAGTTATTTTGTAAACTAAAGAAGTCAAGTCACCTTTATTTATATAGTACTATACAGATTATAGCAGGAAAATTATGCATTTCGGCGGTTGTTCAGTTCAGTGTTGATTCACTAAAGATCATCAATTATTAAATTAGTTAATTTTATCTATAAAGATAAAATCATTGTCCAGCTCAGTTCAGTTCTCATACAACAGCGTCAGTACAGTCAGATCAGTAATATTGTTGAGTATTAAGCGTCCCCAACTAAGCAAGCCAGAGGCGACAGTGGCAAGGAACCCAAACTCCATCAGGTGACAGAATGGAGAAAAAAAACCTTGGGAGAAACCAGGCTCAGTCGGGGGCAAGTTCTCCTTTGACCCCACTTAATAAAATATTTTCCTAATGAAAGATTACAGGGACTTAAATTTCTGCAAACTCATGCATAAAATTTTCACCAATTAATTTTTAACAATTAAATGGCCTTTTCTACCGAGGTTTATATAGACCAATTCTTGTCCACTGGTTCCTTTACAAGACAACTGCACAAATTTAATTTGTAAAACTGGCAAAAGTGTTGAAAATTGCCTTTCGGTTGCATTTGATGAATGCGGGGAGAAGTGTTCAATTGAACTTCGATCAATTCACTAATCTACCACTGTGGTCACTAAAACTTTCACACATCACGTTATTCAAAAAGCCCAATGCAAATGTAGGAAATTGCATACATATTGTCTTATGCGTAGGTGCAATACATCAACCCAGTGGTCAAAGCACATCAGCCTTCTGTTGACAGATGTGACGGGTTGTAGGCAGGGGTTAAGAGGGTTCAGGAAAGCCGTATGCGTCTATCACCCAGAAAGCCCTCACATGAGGTCACTATTATAGGACTTTTTCAGTTTATACACATATGGAGACTCTTTGGACTGGTGCAAGAGCCTTGTTCCTCTGCCTCTGGAGGAGAGCCAAAACAAACACTCCTGCAGCTACAGTGGAAGCAGCCATCCAAAAAGTCCACTCACCTCTAGCCTGCTGGGCGGTTTCTGTCTGGCCCAGCAATCCACACATGTGATATGGAGAGAAGAACACAGAACAGGCTTTGTGACACCACCAACCTAATTGTTCCCACATCGATGCAAAGGTATTATAATATAAAATGGAGGCTGGTGTCTTGCAGAGAGATGACTATAAAATCCTTAACAGAATTATTCGAGCAGGATCCCCGTCACGGATGCTTGAAGTGCCCTCTTACCAACCTGAACCCCACTGTATTCAAATTCAAAGGCTTCAACACTATAGAAGACTAGGAGTGACACTCAAAAATAAAATGAAGGAATAAGTTATCAATTTTAATTCATATTTTAAAATGCAATTAAATAATTTATAACAATAAATTAATAAATCATTTTTAAATAAAAAATAAATGGATATATCTGTAGGATGTGTATAAGGGAAACTATTAGCTCAAAGGAAATTATTAATTAATTCATAGGGAATTTTGAAAGAGTCACTGATTTTACGGCCGAGCAAATGACTCGTCCAGTATTCATTTGAACAGGCCGTAACTATCAACTCTGCAGCGGATATAAATATCCAAACAATAGTGAAACACTATTTAACAGCCAGGTAACATAGATCAGCAGTTTAAGACATTAAATTCGTAAGCACATAACACAAGAACACTTATCTTTAAATACAAACAAAACTTTATTGTTATTCTAACATATAAAACTAATACCTAGCACAAACACACACACACACACACACACACATTCACACGAGTTACAGAAATAAGGAAAGTGGGGAAAGAATGAGTTTTAAGAGAGTGAAATGATTAAATCCCAAGTTTCTAGCAATATATGCATTTATAACACATGACCTGAACGAACCAACAATCATTAATTTAACCCTCCTATTGTTTCTTAGGCGGGGTTATTAAATTTGATATCAATGCACCAGTTCAGTTAGAATCTGGAGGTTACTTGTGTTTGTGTTTCGTATCTTCTTTGAATGTGGATTCCCTCCTTCTTGGTCCTGGCTGCAGGGGTTTCCCAGGTTCTTTGATTCGCTGACGGCCTTGTCGTGTCTTTGATCGACGTCTTGGGAAGCCAATCACGTGGCGTGTTGGCGGATGGATGGAAAGTCTCGTGGATGTTGTTTGAAGTTAGCTTTGCTGTAGAATCATTGATTGAAAACTTAAATTAGAACACGAGACTCAACGGAAAGAAAAGAAACTAAGTAAAAGAAAGGAAAGTGAGACAAGAGTATTTAGATTGCTTGAATTATATTGTTAACCCATTTTCTCTGATCTTGATCTGCCTCGATCGTCTTCGTCCGATCATCTATTCGTCATGTCATTGTCTCTGTCTTTGTCTTTTTCTTCTTTGTCTAATTCTTTACTCGTGTTCTGAGATTTTAAACTTGTTGTCTCCTAACTTCCCGCTCTAAGCAGAGAGTGCATTTAGACATGATTTCTTATTATAAGAACACGATACATTCTACACAGATTTCAATCAAGCCATCTTCTGAATTATGAGCATACAATCATACTGATACCAAGCAAGGCACACTTTCAATCAACCATTCAATAGTTATAACAATTACATAAATTGTGAGTGATATATATGCATAATGGTCACGTGTATTGGTTATAGACATGATACAGAATTATGCAGTAGAAGGCTGTTTGAATGCAAGTCCGGCTATCATCCTTTTTGAATGATTTGATGCAGTTTATATGTAACAACAGTCTCTGTGGGTTTTCCTGTGGGTTTTAACCATGTCACACTCTCAGAGTTCATTTAAAGGTCGTTGAGAAGAAGGGGATCTGTTTTAGCTCTTTGTCTTGGGGATCAAACAACCTCTGCCGTTATCTTGGCGTGGCCTAAAGTTTGCAAGGCCATAAAGTACTTAGCTGGGGGTTTGGTTAGCTTGGTGCAGACTGAACGGAGCCCACTTCTTTTAAGGCCATCGATTGTTGATTTGTTGAGTTGAGTTTTGTGTGGAATTATGTTTGAACGAATCATCTGGAAGATTCATTTGTGTCTGGTGCGCCCTCAAATCCTACATATCTTACTGTCCAATGACAGTCTGCCTTACATCTACTGTACTTTCTTTGAATGGCATGTGGCAGAGGGGGTGGCTCTTAAAATTGAGTCAAAAGATGATTAGTTGCCCCTACGAGTGAATAGAGTGGTGCAGGTATGACGTAATTTTGTAGTCCAACCATCAGTTAGCATCACACTGGTTCCCTCAACAAAAACCCAATATGATTTTTCCAGTCACCAGAAGTAAAAAGCCTCTCATGCCAGCGACCCGCACAGAGTGGGGCGAGAAGGACCTTAGGAGTTACATTGGTTCCATGACCTGGATGGGAGTGAGGTTTAGGGGGGTTAGTGTAATGGAGGCCAGCTAGTGAGAGCTGTACAGGTAAAACCTCACTCCCCTGATCTCAAGAGGCACACTAGCGACTGACGCTAGACGCTGCATTCTTTACCGTCCTTGTTAGAGTGCCCACCTCCCATGCCGGCGACCCGGGTTTGAGGCCCGCACAGAGCGGGCGAGTAGGACCTGAGATCTTTATATTAACTGACTATCTATTAATGCAATGCGAATGAAAGTGTGAGATCTCTCTGTGGTTTACATTACGGACAGTTTAACGTGAATTGGAATGTGTGCAAAGGATTGTGGGTGATTGGTGGATGCGCCTAGATATGCACCCCTAATTTTCACAAATTCTGTTTGGAGCTGCTAAAACACTGAATTACCAAGTTATAATATATTTAATACCAACAATTAACAGTTTTTTGTTTATATTGGTGAAGGCACTTGGGTCTTGGCGGATTGCTGATCAACTCTATCTAAACTCTATCTATGAAACTCCATCTACCCTCCATGCACAATATGATTTTTGGCTTTGTCTTTACTATCAGTTTTCATTATTTCATGGAATGTAAACGAATGTGCACTGTTTAACTGACATTTGCCACTTCCTTAGCTCTGTTTAGCAGCTGTGTTGGGCATACAATCAGAAAACATAAAAGCATGATTTATTTTAATGAAATTCTCTCAAAAATGGCAGAAGACCAGCAAATGCTATACATCAAGACAGAAAATTGTATATGAAAAAATGTATATACATATATTTAAAAAATAAAATACAGTACATTCTGTATATGAAGGCCCTGCAGATGGCTTATAAATTATTATAAATTATATATAAATGATACGAATATTGTATGGAGAAAGGTGAGAGAATAGAATGTGGAATATATTACAATTTATAATATTATTTCCATTAGTAAAGAAGATTAGTGGCAAAGTTGAATGTGTGGCAAAGTTTGCTGGTAGTTGCTTCAGGGAAATTAGATCAAGAAACTGGAATGTTGTGGTTCTGGTAATTTATAAGCCAAACAGCTGACAGGGAGCGTCTTGACTTTAAATTACGAGTGATCAGAACAGTTCAAAATCTTTATAAATCCCACACTGTCTGACTGTCTTTCTCTCTCTCAGCTTGCGCCCAAAGAGCTCTGTGTGAATCATCATGGACGAGGATTTTGAGCGTCGCAGAGAGTTACGGAGACAAAAGCGAGAAGAAATGCAGAGGGAGGCAGAGAAGTAAGTTACATGTGTTAATTTACACACTGTCTTTACCTCATTTTTTTGAAACGTTGAATTTGCTGTCAATCGATTTCATTATCATTCATCATTTTTAGATGATGCAATAAAATTTAGATCACTGTCATCCTGATGATGAGTTTAATACTATTTTAAGCCACAGGAGTGCTGTCTGTAATACTCTGGCCAAGCTGGAAAGGCCTGTGTCTGCGTGGTCCAAACAACTGTGCCTCTGCTCGCCTCTCTATTCCTTATAAAGGTTGATGTGCTTGTAAATGTCTTCCTATGTTTACGGTGCTTTGCTACAGTTGAGGGGTCGGTAGAGTAAATCCAGATAATATCTGATTTTAGACAGACGCACATTGGATAGATATTTTTAAGAGCGCAATGGTTTCTTTTGGACAAAGAATGGTTTGACTGGCAGGTGGGATGTACACTCAAAGTTTTACTGCAAAACCTAAGATAAAGAAACTAGAAATTATATTTAAGAAAATAAAGTATATTTTTCTCTAATTATAATTGTTGTAATGCAAAATATTAGATTAAATCTCATTATCATTACTGTAATGAAGTAATGATATATTATTAAAAATGATAAATTATTTCTAATAATGGTAGTTATTACCATTTAACCAGGTTGTTGTACTGCCTAATTTATGCTGATTTAAATAAAAATACATTTGTTATAGTAATTTTGGTAACACTTTACAAAAAGGTTTCATTTGTTTACATTAGTTAACATAAACTAACGATGAAAAATACTTATAAAGCATTTATTAATCTTAGTTAATGTTAATTTCAACATTTAGTAACATTATTAAAATCAAAAGTTGTATATGTTAATATTATTTCATGGACTTGAGATAACATAAACTAACAATGAAGAGTTGTATTTTTATGAACCAACATTAACAAAGATTAATAAATACTGTATGCATGGCTCATTGAAGTTAATGTTAGTTAATGCATTAATTAACGTTACTAATGGGACCTTATTTTTAAGTGTTACTATTTTCCAATGAGAATCACCTTTAAGAATATAGTAAAACAGGCTTAATTTTCTTTAAAGAAAATATTATTTTTTATAATAAAATGTATAATGTAAAATATTTGCATTTTTTATATGCATTTTGTAAAATTGGCCAAATTATCTGTGTAAGACTTTAAATATAATTTCATGTTGCTTTTAGTGGATACAATGCATCTGACTAAAAGAGAAATGGCATGCAATTGCATTATAGGTTTTTTGTACACAATAAATGTCAATTATTCTGTGTTTACGCTGGGTTTGTTTAAACCAGATTAGATTTATTCATGTGCAACTGTTTTTACACAAGCCTTCTGTGGAAATCTGTCTTTATTTCAGGAACCACTTAAAGTGCTAACCAGCAGCAAACATCAACGTTCTTGTGTAATATGAAAAGTATGGACATTTAAAATGGTCATTTAAGGCCTGCAAAACTTAATTCTCTTCATATTAATTCTTGAAATACATAAGTTTGGATCACACTTTAGGGTCCAATTCTCACTATTAACTAACTATTAACTACAACTTTGCCTCAATAAACTCCTAATTACTGCTTATTAATAATTAGTAAGATAGTTAAGTTTAGGTATTGGGTATGATTAAGGGATGTAAAATAAGGTCATGCAGAATAAGGCATTAATATGTGCTTTATAAGTAATAATAAACAGACAATATCCTAGTAATATGCAGGCTAATAAGCAACTAGTTAATAGTGAGAATTTGACCCTAAACTAAAGTGTTACCAAAGTTTGTATTATCATGGGTAATGTGCGCTGTGGGTTTGGCAGGCCAGGTTTGTTCAGAGTGTTTATAGTTCAAGATGACTTGGCCCACTCATAGACTGAGAACTGCAGTTTCTCCATCCCTCTATAACTCCCACTGTCCAGGGTTCCATTTAAGGACTGATCCGCAGATGTGTACTATTGGAGATGACAGATGCTTTACTGCTCTTTGTGAGGGGTAATACTCATTCCAGAGAACAGCATGTACTAATGTTACACATGACTGTCAACACATCTGATCATATTTTAGCATAGCTTGGAATTAACAGTTTTGTATTGTTTTTGTAATTGTGGTTAATGGACGGTGTCCTTGGCAAGGCTGCGGAAGATGCTCTAATGATAACATACACAGTTAGTCTCACATTTTCCATGTTTTCTGTTTCTGCAATTGCAATATTTAGGGTCTAGAAGATTACAGTGTTTACAGCGAGATTTTTTTCTTTTTATACAAAAGTCTTTACAATATATATTCAGATAAAGAAGAATAACACTCTCTATTGATTTATTTTAATTTATTAAAAATACATGACAAATTCATTTCATATAGAAAGACTGACACTTTTTCAATGATAAGCATGTTTTTAATTTCTTAAAATTCATTTGGATATTCTTTTGATGGCATAAAGTCAAAAAAAGTCTTGGAAAGAATTTTTAGAAGATTTTATTCTATATATTTCTTTCTAAAGCTACTTTTTGTAATGTCTATTTGATGCTTTTCTCATTTAACACAATAATGACTTTAAATTATCTTTTTAGGGTAATTTCAAGGCCAAATTTGATATGCGATTAATTTGCAATTAATTAGATTTAGAATGTTAATTTTAATATATATATATATATATATATATATATATATATATGTGCTGTCAAGCATTTAAAATGTTTAATTTAATTAATGACGATGTGCCGATTAAATAATATTAATTATAATAATAAGATTAAACAAATTAATTGCATATCAAATATGGCTTAGAAATTACCCCAAAAAGATCATTTTTAGTCATTATTGTGTTAAATGAGAAAAGCATCAAATAGACATTACAAAAAGTAACTTTAGAAAGAAATATTTTATTTGATTCAACAGAATTTATTACACAAAAACTTTTAGGCTACAACGGCCACGATTTTTTTTTTCAGAAGCTGAATTGGTTTTTAGATATATTTACTGATCGTTTATTGCAGCTCAGATGTGGCATGAATATATCTACTATATATATATATACTCTTTTTTTAATGTACTATTAAAAATTTGACCTTTTATTTGTGTGGTGTAACTCCAAAAACACAATGATATTTATGAATTAGCATTTCATTACATTTCTAAAAAAATACTTTCTACCTAGAAAAATATATTTAAAAACATTCTAATTCTAAATTCTAAAACAAATTCAAAAAAATGGTTAAAACTATATAAAACAAACATGAATACGATTATTTCTTAGAACCTGGCATGTTTTAAAAGATTTTTCCTTTTCATTATCGTAGATGCTCTTATTTGTCTTTGACCCGGTGGTCTCAGCTCATTAAACTATGAGAAAATAGACTGTCAAAAAATTACACATACATTTAAAAAAAAAAATTAAAAAAACTTTTAAGCTTCATTGTGGCAACAATCAGATGTAAAAAGATCAAACCTTAGATAAAAATCACTTTCAAATCCAGTTGATACCCAAGCCAAATCCACCACGCTTTCTTAATAAAAGCCTTTCATCTGGAGAAATAATGAATTCTGACACTTTCTGCTTTTTTGTGTGCATGTTAAACTCTGAATGAGGGCGATATATTTCTCTTCTGCACAATCCTTCACTTCTGCTGCACAATGTCATATTTCAGTCTGGTCTCAGAAATTGTTCAGTGCATATGTGCTGGAATGACCCAGAGAAAAACTTTATTGAGATGGATGAGTCTCAAGAAAGAAACCTCAAGGCATTTCTACCACATCCACTGGCTTTGTAGTGGAGAAAACAAACTTTATTGGAATCATATCTGGAAAAGAAATATTCTCTATGAAAATTATTGATGCTAAAGAATCTAAACTCCCCCAAATCCCAGCTGCCTGTCATGGTTTCCAGTTCAAAACAGCAACGGAGAGAACCCGTATATTTATGTCAAAGGAAGTGATCATGGCACCGCCAATAAATCATTTGTGCTTGATTAAACGCTCACCAGATGCGTCAGCATATTTTCTGAATGTGTTTGCTCATTCAGTTTTACCACTTCAGAACGATGGCATCATAATTCTGTCAAATTTAATTTTCAAACATCCAAGTATCAACTAGACTGTCAAGAAATGGTGTGTGGCTTCGAATTCATATACAGTATGAATTATATGGATTCATTCTTCATTCATTTTGTGCCACAATGGCAGGGTCAAAAAAGAATTTCACACTATTGTATCAGTTCTTTGACATAACACTTTACCAATCATTCACTGATGCATATTTAGAGGATGCATAAAGGTGAAGGTCACATGATGAATTAATGGTCATCATAAGTGGCCTTTCTATAGTAGGGAAACAGCCCTGGTTATCTTTTACAGGGTTGTCAATACGATGTCTCTCTGCAGCAGGTTCAGGAAACTCCACAGACTTTGGAATGTTTTGACTGCTGCTTTTATTCCAAGATTCAGCCATAATGTTTCAGTATCTGTCGGGAGTGTGAGCTTTCTCCCTCCATCTCTCATTGCATTTCATCTGCAGCACTGGAGGTCTGAAAGCTATTGTATTAATCCAGAAACACTTCTTACAGAAGACATACTGTATTCTTCCAAGAAAATCAAAGATACTCCATCTGACTGTCTTTTTGGATGACCTTTTACAAATGGAACTCCTTGAGAGGATCGGATTGTTTCGGATTTCCGCTTTTGGTCTCGAGACGGAGAAACAAAATTGCGGTCCCTGTTATGGGTTTCTCTCTACCATCTACAACATCTGCAAATGATTGGGAAGGGAAGTGAAGAGGAGAAGGGGAAAAAAAAATCAAACCCATCCTCATCAATTGGCCATTTTTTAAGTGCTCTCACTGCCTTATAAATACCAACATGCCATGACAAACTCAAGCCAGGCCGGACTCACTCAACTTCAGCAGCAAGAAGGAGAATTTGAGTTTTTTGAGAGTGGGTGCAACATCTGAGACCGACAATGAGGCAGCTCTAAGGGGAAAAAGCACATTTGGCATCTAAGTTTACAATCTGGCTAATTTACCATGACGCTAGGATGCTAACAAAGCTTTCCCCTCAGATTGCAGTCCAAACCTCTCTCTGTATACTCCCATGCCTCAAAGATTTCATTACAGTTGAGGTTTTCGGGTCTGACCGGTATCTTAAGCAAGCTGGTAAACCAAACATAAATAAACACAAGAAACTGTTTATATGAATCTCAGGGTCTTAAAAATGGTACAACAAAAAATTTATATGTATTGGCATGTGCATTGCCGTGTTTTTTTTATATGTAACATGGTTATACTATTTAAATGCTGTATATGAATATAATAAATATTGTATATTGAAGAACATTTAGAGGACGCTAGAGGACGAAGGCCATATGATGAATTAAAAATTACAAGTGGCCTTTCCATAGTAATACAGGGACTTCTGGGAACATTTTTCTAGTTTTTTTATAATAAATTATGAAATGACTTGTATTTTGTATTTACAAATAGTACTTTATTGTAAAAGTACATACAGTGCATCCGGAAAGTATTCACAGCGTTTCACTTTTTCCACATTTTGTTATGTTACAGCCTTATTCCAAAATGGATTAAATTCATTATTTTTTTCCTCAATTCTACCACATTCAATACCATTCACACATTCACATTCAATTCAATACCACATAATGACAATGTGAAAGAAGTTTGTTTGAAATCTTTGCAAACTTATTAAAAATAAAAAACTAAAAGAATAACATGTACATAAGTATTCACTGCCTTTGCTCAATACTTTCTTGAAGCACCTTTGGCACCAATTACAGCCTCAAGTCTTTTTGAGTATGATGCTACAAGCTTGGCACACCTATTTTTGGGCAGTTTCTCTCATTCTTTTTTGCAGGACCTCTAAAGCTCCATCAGGTTGGATGGGGAGCGTCGGTGCACAGCCATTTTCAGATCTCTCCAGAGATGTTCAACCGGGTTCAAGTCTGGGGTCTGGCTGGGCCACTCAAGGACATTCACAGAGTTGTCCCGTAGCCACTCCTTTGTTATCTTGGCTGTGTGCTTAGGGTCGTTGTCCTGTTGGAAGATGAACCGTCGCCCCAGTCTGAGGTTCAGAGTGCTCTGGAGCAGGTTTTCATCAAAGATGTCTCTGTACATTGCTGCATTCATCTTTCCCTCGATCCTGACTAGTCTCCCAGTTCCTGCCGCTAAAAAACATCCCCACAGCATGATGCTGCCACCACCATGCTTCACTGTAGGGATGGTATTGGCCAGGTGATGAGCGGTGCCTGGTTTCCTCCAAACATTAAGGCTGTCATGTGCCGTCTGGCCACTCTACCATACAGGCCTGAATGGTGGAGTGCTGCAGAGATGGTTGTTCTTCTGGAAGGTTCTCCTCTCCCCACAGAGAAACACTGGAGCTCTGTCAGAGTGACCATCGGGTTCTTGGTCACCTCCCTGACTAAGGCCCTTCTCCCCCGATCGCTCAGTTTGGCCGGGCGGCCAGCTCTAGGAAGAGGCCTGGTGGTTCCAAACTTCTTCCATTTACGGATGATGGAGGCCACTATGCTCATTGGGACCTTCAATGCTGCAGGAGTTGTTCTGTACCCTTCCCCAGATCTGTGTCTCGGAGGTCTACAGACAATTCCTTGGACTTCATGGCTTGGTTTGTGCTCTGACATGCACTGTTAACTGTGGGACCTTATATAGACAGGTGTGTGCCTTTCCAAATCATGTCCAATCAACTGAATTTACCACAGGTGGACTCCAATCAAGTTGTAGAAACATCTCAAGGATGATCAGTGGAAACAGGAAGCACCTGAGCTCAATTTTGAGTGTCATGGCAAAAGGCTGTGAACACTTATGTACATGTGATTTTTTTGTTTTTTATTTTTAATAAATTTGCAAAGATTTCAAACAAACTTCTTTCACGTTGCCATTATGGGGTATTGTTTGTAGAATTGAGGGGAAAATAATGAATTGAATCCATTTTGGAATAAGGCTGTAACATAACAAAATGTGGAAAAAGTGAATACTTTCCGGATGCACTGTATACTGTCTTGTTGAAGATAATATAGATTTTCACCTTAAATTATATAGTAATTTATACTTTTTACTTTCAAAAAATATTTAAAATATTTTTTCAGTAATTAAAAGTTATTAAAATAAAAAAATATTTAAATAATACATTTTAATTTAAATAGTATTTTTAAGTGTATTAATAAAATTATTAAATATAAATAATTTAATAATAATAACAATACATTTTAACTAGATAGGTACATTTTCTGCATAAATGCTATTTATGCACATATGACTCAAAAATGAATTTCTATTTTAGCTTAAAAATCTGATCATATTTTTTAGTAGACTGTAGATTCAAGCTCACATTTGGTTGTATAATCATTATTGACTCTTCAGGGTGATTTCGCATGCTCTTTCAGTGCTGAGCCAAAAAGCATTCATATATCTGTCAGTATTGTCTGTCTGCATTCATACTGAAGAATGAGAGTCTTAACTCACATGTCTGTGTCCCACCGCCTCTACAGGATGAACTCTCATGATGATGATGAGGAAGCGGCCCGGGAGCGTCGGAGACGAGCCCGCCAGGAACGCCTGCGCAATATGGAGAATGATGAGTTGAGTAACAATACAACAGAAACAAACAGGTAGATCCATCCAAAACCTTTTTTTTTTCATGCATTTTGTTCAAAAAAAGCTGTCGTATTATGAAACCCTACACATGCTGGAAAAATATATATATAAATATTGTGGCCATGAATTAAGAATTCATTCCCTTGTTTTATTAATTAATTCCCTCGTTTTAGTTAAATCGTGGCTAGAAATTAAGAATTTGTTCCCTTGTTTTACTAAATCATGGCCACATTGTAATAATTTGTTTCTTTGTTTCAGTTAAATCAAAATGTGGGGAATGAATTAGTACAACATGGTCATGATTTACTAAAACGAGGGAATGAATGACATATATATTTGACATATATATTTTTGTCCAAATGTCATGTTTGGGGCTCTGTACTGCATAAAAAAATGAAAACCTTTTAAAATGCTTGACCTAAAAAGCTTTTGACCTAAAGTTTAATGCTTAAATGCTTGAAATAACTTGAAATTACCTTTGTAGACAAATATAAGTTGCGCCTGAATTTTGTGTATTTTTTTAAATCCTGAAATTAAACAAAAAAATTAAATGTAAAAACCTAATTATAAACTTAATTAAAGCTGCAAGCAGCGATGAAAGGGCACTAGGAATGCGCCATATCGGCTCTGATACCGCCATTATTTGCCGGATCGGGTATCGGTCAGACAGGACCGATTCAAATCCGATACTGTGCGTATAATATTCTGTGTTATTGTTAAGCCCCAGTGCCCCACAAAAGACATAAAAACATTATAAAGCATCATCAACGCTTCTTGCACTATATTGCACCATTCAGCTTTCAAACTGCGAGTCGCGTTCGGTTACGACAGTCAACACGATGAAACTCTCTCCAAGATGATTCAATGTTCCTGTTATTATGCTTGATCTGTAGATAACGGTTAATGGTTTCGCATAAAATGACTTTATCTTGCTGGACTTTATTGCTGCTAAATCGTGTTACTTTCTGCCGGGTGTCTGTTAGATCACAACACTAGACTAGAGATTGAATTGTTCTTCACACGCACGGTAACTGAAAATTTAAACTGTTAAAAGAAAAGGCTCAATAAAATATTGCATAGATAGATACACTAAGCATCGATAAATCTTCCCTTTGTGTTTTGAACTTTTCAATGCGGACGGAGCGCTGCGACTCTGTGTTGCTTCAAGCGCATCATCCTGCGCACGGGATGCGCATACACGCTTTGTGCCGCTCTGTATTGGAGCCTTTCGTATTATAATACTTTTGCGCTATAAAAGATTATTAATAGCCTTTCTTGTTCTGCCCTATCTATAATATGTTGCTGCCTCATTAAAAAGCTGTGCTATACATTTAAAATAAATGTCTTTTAATTTCTTAGTATATAGGCCCTATTTCTATAAATATATTTACTTGCTTTTTATAAATGTATTTTACAACAACGTGTAACATTTTACCAGATTTAGTGCTACACTTATTCACTTTTATTTGATCCCCACTAAATGTTTAGATTTTATACAATTATTGTGCACTCACGATTTTTCTAGAGTCACTTTTGCTGCTGAATTATCCACTAATCTAGTTTATAGTAGTATTTTTGTCATAGATTGTGATTATATATATTTTTAATTTGTTGTTTTTCTTTATAATGAAGTTGTCTGTATTTAGTAGATTGTTTAACACACAAAAGAGTGATTATCAGTTCAACACACTGAGGTATAGAAATTCTACATTGAATTTTTAAACAAAACTGTGCTGGTATCGGATTGGTATCGGTATCAGCCGATACTCAGAATTTTTGGTATCGGATCGGATCGGTTCTGAAAAAATGGTATCGTGCATCCCTACCTCGCACCCGGGGCCACCGCCACCCAGTGGCCTTAGGAAAACAGTGAATAGTGGGTGACATGCATTTAAGCGGGTAAATATAGGAGAAATATGGCAAAGTAATTTCGATGTGCCAGACTTCCTGCTGCCAGCAGGTGGAGCTTTGACTGTAACTGAATATTGCCATGTAGATGTCTTCGGGTCAGGACTCTAATAAAACGTGAAGTTTGGGGCAGATCCGACATTGTATGCCTAAGTTACAACAACTTCATGTTTCATGGCGAAACATCAAACTTTGTCAGGTCGCCACGGACATGCCCTTCAGTGACAAATCAAGATCTTCGCAAAGGAGTTCGTTAAAGTACAACGTCTGGAAATGGCAAAAACTGCAAAAATTTTGCAGAGAAAATTCAAAATATTTCACTTCCTGTTGGGTTTTCAGGTTTTGCTCCCAGGGACTTTTTGTAGGCATTGGGCTGTTACGTGTGTCTACCGAATTTCATACTTGTACGTGAAACTAAACGCGAACAGTGCTTAATTGAAATTTTTGTAGGTGGCACTATCGAGCCATTTTGCCACGCCTAATTCTGAAACTCATATCAGACGTAAATTTTCACCACTTCTGATGCGTGTGCAAAGTGTCATGAGTTTTTGAGCATGTTTAGGCTCTCAAAAATGCGATTCATTTTGGTGAAGAACAATAATAGACCGAGCAATTCCAATAGGGTCCTCACACCAATAGGGCCCTAACTAAAGCCTGATATAAAATCCAAAATATTTGTATAATTCCAAAAGCACTTGGCTACACTGATAATGGTGTTGTTTTCAGTACAGAGACGTCCTCATTGATCTCTAGTTCTGCTCCAGCTGAGGATGATGACCAGGCTCTCTTGGAGAGGATCGCCAAGAGAGAGGAGCGGAGACAGAAAAGGATGAAGGAAGCTTTGGAGAGACAGAAGGAACTTGATCCCACCATCACAGATGAAACTCTCACCACCGCCACAGAGGACGAGCCAAGTCATAGAAACGGCAAACAAGAGTCCTCCCAAAATGACGTTCCTTCAACAGAAACCAATACCTGGAAGGAAAAGGAAGAGATAAAAGAGGAGGAAAAGATAGAGGAAAGCAACGTGGAGGTTGAGGAGACTATTGCAGTAAAGGAGGATCCAATGTCATTCACAGCAGCAGATGAACCCAAAGAATCTTCTGAGAATATAGACAAACCAGAAGAGGAAGACAGACCACAGAGGTCCTACCTCAGAGAACAGGTAATTTCCTCAACATTTTTTGCTGTCATTCCATCTTATTATGAAGGTTCAGCGTTGCATTTCATGTGGTTTCTGCATTATTAGTTATTATTAGTTCTGCATTATAGTTTCTGTTTATTTTGACACTTCATTTGTTATAGGAATCCATGGAGGAGAAACCCAAAGAACCAGTGGTACCAAATGAGGTATGAGGTTCTTAAAAGTTGAGTTTATAACAAAAAAATGGTGAATGCCTTTGAATTGAAATATTTGTCTGCAATTATTTGAAATTATTTGTTATATTTTTAGGAAGAATCTGTCAGTGAAAATATAGGGACTGAAGAACAAACAAATGCAGATTTAGCAAGTGCAGATTTAGAAAAGAAAGAGGTAGAATCTGAAAGTCTGATATCAATAAATGAGCCAGCAAAAGAGGACAAAATAGAGGTGGAAGTCATAGCGGACCCAGCTACACCACAGATTGAGAAGGAA
Organism: Coreius guichenoti; assembly: GCA_039654105.1. Taxonomy (NCBI): domain Eukaryota; kingdom Metazoa; phylum Chordata; class Actinopteri; order Cypriniformes; family Gobionidae; genus Coreius; species Coreius guichenoti. Next base: position 16,598,611 of record CM077191.1, read on the forward strand.
AAGCTAGTGCAGAAAGAAGAACATGTAAAGGAACCTGAAGAAAAACCTGTGGAGGTGAAGGTTCGAATTCAAGATGAAGCTCCAGAGAAGAAGGAGGGTGAGAAACCTATGAAAGAGCAAGAGAAACCCCATGTAGCTGTTGAAGAAACACCAAAAAAATCATTGAGGGAAGTTGAGGTGAAAGCCAAAACCCCAAAGAAAGAAGAGGAGAAACCACAACTGAAGAGGGAGGCTGAAGAAAAACCATCAACACCAAAGAAGAAGGTTGAGGAGAAACCTGTGACTCCAAAGAAAGAGGTTGAGGAAAAGCCTAAATGGAAGAAAGAGGCTGAAAAAACGAAGGCCAAACTTGAAGAAAAAGTCAAATCAAAGAAGGAGGAGGTATTCGCCTCTTACCCTGAGTGATGCATAGAAATCACAGACGTATGCACAGCTCACGCTTTTAATGCGCTTTTCAGTTTGACTGGATGGACACAGTGTGAATCTCATGAAACCTGTGAAGAACATGTCCAGGTCATTTCACCCCCTATAAAGGATTTTTCATTCTTTTAAATCTTAACAGTCCTAAAAATAAGCTATCAAAATCCTTTTGATTTTGCGGTGAAATGTCACCTGGACATGTTTTCATAAAATGAACCTGTTTGCAATCACATATCACTTTGCTTTATACATGTATATGCAGTTCTGAAAATGCAATATTTGTGTCAAGACTGCCTAGTGTTGCTCTATTTGTGTTGTGTAACTTGCATGCAGTGTGGTCAATTCTCCATGCAATATCTACTGATTGCTATGTTAGAAAAATTACTTGTTCAAACTAATGACTGAAATTAAGGTGCCTGTTTTTGTCTCTCTTTAGGTTGTGGAGGAAAAGCCAAAACCTTCCTTTTTACGTGACAGAGTAAGTTAAGGGTGCAAATAGCACCACAGCTGTACCAGGACATTTGAGTTTGACAGAAGGACAGCTCAACCTGAGAATAAACAATAAAGCTAATTCATTGTTTCTCCATTCACAGCTGAAAGTGTCAACAAAGCCGCAAGATGTAGCTGAAAACACAGCCAAAGCCAAGAAACCAGAGAAGACACTAAGGCACAGAGAGATTCATTTGTCATAGACTTTTTATAGTTTTTGCGTTTTTGGAGAGCCACAATGAGTATAAAGTAATTTTTTCTTTACATTTTAGTCCAACCAGCTTGCGTTCTCCTGAAACAGAGAAGCAGGATCCCATTGCCAAGCTGGAGGCAGAACGCAAGCTGCAGGAGCTGAAGCGCCGGCGGAACGAGACGGACAGCGAGGTGCTGGAGAAGATGAAGCAGAAGCAGCAAATGGCCGAGGTCGAGCTGGAGGAGCTGAAGAAGAAGAGGGAGGAGAGGAAGAAGATTCTGGAGGAGGAGGAGAAGCAGAAGAAACTGCAGCTGGCTGAAAAGAAAGCCAAAGAGGAGGTAGAAAAAAAGTCAAATATGGCTGATTTGCATATTAATTCTGCTTACTAAAAGTACTGTGCTGCTGGTGGGTATGTCATTTTAAGTATACATTCAGTATTTAGTTAACTTCATACTAATGCATAAAAGCATATACAAATCTGGTGAACATAAGTTAACTAGCCTAAGAAAAATTGTTTTTTAATGGGATGGCGGACAGCAGTGTGAGTAAAATAATAGATGCCCCAGCCACGTATAAGTCCAAAGTCTGGAAAACCTGCACTTAACCTTTTCACAGGCATTTTGTTTTCATAGTTAGATATCTTGATGTATCATTATAGGATTATCTAGCAATACATTGATTATCGCAGAATTGCTGTATTGTGATATTATCGGTACCGTGAGCCATGTATCGTGTATCGTATCGTGAGGTACCTTGTGATTCCCACCCCTATTTAATAGTGCGTGCAAACACGTCTATTGTTGTTGCCATCTCCAGTAGTTTGTTGTCGATCTATCTCATCAGTTTCTTTTTTGCCTGTGAAACAGCGGGCCGGGCCAGTGTTGCCACCTTGTGAACAAACTAATTAGTGCACAAAAAATTCAATGTGATGGCTGCAAAGAGCCTGATTTCACCAAGTACAACATGTTCCTGGATCATCATCTTTGTTGATCCTGGAACAAAACTCTAATCAACCAATCAGATTTGAGTTTATGTCAAGAGTTTATAGTTTTTGTCAAGTTTAGGCTTACAACCAGGGTTAGGTAGGTGCTTCAACATTCACCTATCATTTTAGGGATAACTTATGGGTAGGGTTAGGACTAAATTTTCAGACAGGAATGTTGTTCCAAGATCAACAAAATATGTTGACCCAGGAACACATCTAACTCTGCAAAATCAGGACGTGCGATGGCTGCACAAGTACAGTATGCGTTTACTATGCTGATGATGAAATTTGCATCATGTGGACAATAGCGTATGCATAAAAACTGAAGAATACTTTGGGCTTAAGGGGCCATTGGACAATATAAAAACAATGTAAAAGTAGCACAATGGAATACAAAAACATGTTCTGTGTTAACGGCCCATTATACACTTTTTTGTGATAAGTATAATGTGGCCCTTGTCTTCTTCTCTCCACTAAAATGAACAGGAAGAGAGGAGGAAGATGAAGGAAGAGATTGAGCGAAGGAGAGCAGAGGCAGCCGAGAAAAAAAAACAGAAAGAGGAGTCGAAAGAAGGGAGCAAAGCACCGTTCATTGCTCCAAAGGGCGCCTCTACAAAAGTCAGTGGCTCTCTGACCTATTCAAGTGACACTTAAGTGCCATAGTATTACCATGTTTTTGGGCATGGTACTATTGTAATAGGTTTTATGTGATACTATATATGTATATTTGTTTCATTTGTCTGACAGATTGGTGAGAAAGCAGAATTTCTGAACAAATCTGCTCTAAAAAGGTAAGAAGTAATGTTATAGTATGTGTTTTCTCAACAGTTAAACACATAGTGGGGTCTGGGATATACTGAGTTGATACTGTTTTTTTATTTACACCAGTCCGGTGAAGACGTCACACACTCCATTAGTTTGCAAGATTGGAAACAGACTGGAGCAGTACACTTCTGCTGTTCAGGTGAGGAATAGTGAACACTAGAGCGGCCATCTCTCGTTTATGACTCAGAATGAGACTCTTTATCTGTTCACCAGACCAAAGAAGTGACCAGATCACCCAAATCTCCTGTGGACGTACCTGTGGCTGAAGGACTGCGGAGCATCAAGAGTATGTGGGAGAAGGGGAATGTGGTTAATGCCACCCCGAGTCCTGCAAGCCCCCCAGCGGTCACCAAGGTACAAGAGGAGACAAACTGTTTTAGTACATGACTGCTGAAAGAAGCTGATAAAGCAGGATTACTTTGTCTGAAAACAGAAGTATAAATTCCTGCTAACTGTCCGATCAGGAAACAGCTGGTCTGAACATCGGCGTGGCTGGACGCATTAACAGCTGGAAAACCAAGACTCCAGAGCCGAAGCCCACTGAACCGAAACCAGACCCTGAACCAGAAAAACCACCTGCCAAAACAGTAAGTCTTTGTTTTATCTATCTATCTATCTATCTATCTATCTATCTATCTATCTATCTATCTATCTATCTATCTATCTATCTATCTATCTGTCTGTCTATTTATCTGTCTTATTTATATACAGTTATAGTATTTATTGACATTTTAAAAATCTTTGTGAGGTGCTTTTGTCATTATTTCTTTAATAATTCTATATAGGTTTAATTAATTTTGATACCAGTTTTAGTTTTAGTAATTTTAGTACTTCTATTTACTTATTTCAGTTACATGCCAAGGCAACAATTTTAATGTTTAAGCTTTATAACTTTTTCATGTAAGTTTTTGTTACAGCTTTATTTCAATTAGTGACATCTTTATGGTTGTTTAATGCCACCTGTTGGACAAAGTGGAAATAAAACCTGGTGAGAGATTTGTGAACTTAAAGCCAAAGCCAAGATACAGAGCAGATTTTAAAATGGACTAATGTTCTTGTCAGCCCTAGTAATATTTTAGAGTTTGACTGTGACTTAAAACATAAAAACGAGTGTCTTTGTAGAAATCAGTGAAAGGTCAAGTGTTGAAACTCGCTCTGTACTGATGTAGAAGGTCTCCAGTCTTCTTTCCTGAGCTATATTTCACTCATGGCTTTATGTTTATTTTAAGCATCTCTTACCAGTCTTCAAGATCACAATCACTCATACTGTAACACTCATACATTAAAAGTGAATGGGAGACTAATTATTTAAGAAGGAGACACTGAGCACAATGACTTGCACCATTAGACGACCCTCTCTGTAGAGATTTTACCTACTTTGATAGATGCGGTTGGATTCTACAATAGGCAATATACACTCACCTAAAGGATTATTAGGAACACCATACTAATACTGTGTTTGACCCCCTTTCGCCTTCAGAACTGCCTTAATTCTACGTGGCATTGATTCAACAAGGTGCTGAAAGCATTCTTTAGAAATGTTGGCCCATATTGATAGGATAGCATCTTGCAGTTGATGGAGATTTGTGGGATGCACATCCAGGGCACGAAGCTCCCGTTCCACCACATCCCAAAGATGCTCTATTGGGTTGAGATCTGGTGACTGTGGGGGCCATTTTAGTACAGTGAACTCATTGTCATGTTCAAGAAACCAATTTGAAATGATTCGAGCTTTGTGACATGGTGCATTATCCTGCTGGAAGTAGCCATCAGAGGATGGGTACATGGTGGTCATAAAGGGACGGACATGGTCAGAAACAATGCTCAGGTAGGCCGAGGCATTTAAACGATGCCCAATTGGCACTAAGGGGCCTAAAGTGTGCCAAGAAAACATCCCCCACACCATTACACCACCACCACCAGCCTGCACAGTGGTAACAAGGCATGATGGATCCATGTTCTCATTCTGTTTACGCCAAATTCTGACTCTACCATCTGAATGTCTCAACAGAAATCGAGACTCATCAGACCAGGCAACATTTTTCCAGTCTTCAACTGTCCAATTTTGGTGAGCTCGTGCAAATTGTAGCCTCTTTTTCCTATTTGTAGTGGAGATGAGTGGTACCCGGTGGGGTCTTCTGCTGTTGTAGCCCATCCGCCTCAAGGTTGTGCGTGTTGTGGCTTCACAAATGCTTTGCTGCATACCTCGGTTGTAACGAGTGGTTATTTCAGTCAAAGTTGCTCTTCTATCAGCTTGAATCAGTCGGCCCATTCTCCTCTGACCTCTAGCATCAACAAGGCATTTTCGCCCACAGGACTGCCGCATACTGGATGTTTTTCCCTTTTCACACCATTCTTTGTAAACTCTAGAAGTGGTTGTGTGTGAAAATCCCAGTAACTGAGCAGATTGTGAAATACTCAGACCGGCCCGTCTGGCACCAACAACCATGCCACGCTCAAAATTGCTTAAATCACCTTTCTTTCCCATTCTGACATTCAGTTTGGAGTTCAGGAGATTGTCTTGACCAGGACCACACCCCTAAATGCATTGAAGCAACTGCCATGTGATTGGTTGATTAGATAATTGCATTAATGAGAAATTGAACAGGTGTTCCTAATAATCCTTTAGGTGAGTGTATACTATAATTCAAAACTGACTGTGTCCTAATATTTGATATTCTTGATGCTGCTCTGCTGCACTCCATTACGCACCGCTCTGTTTGTTGTTAGGGTGACAAAAAGTTTTAAAAGTTACATTTTTAGGCTGGTCTGCCTTAGCGGTCTAACAGCACTCAATCAATGTCAACATAATTAAGGTGATGGCCAATCAAATCAAAGAAGTCGGGCCTGACCGTTCACAGAAGACGAGTGCCAATTGTAGCATGACGCTTTAGTTTTAACTGTGAAAGAGTGCGAGGTAAGATGCAAGTAGCTAAAGATTTAATATTCAACAACTGTTGAATGTACAACCAACAGAAATATCTAATGCAATCTATTCAATTCTTCTATGAATATATATGCTATAATTTACATATAAGACATGGTTTTATGGCCTTGGGGAGAACATTAGACTTACATTTACATGTAAAGGGTGGTTTCACATGGGTTGTGTAAGTAAACTCTCTTATATTCTGTATGGTACAGGGTGGCCCTCCAGTGAGTCTTTAGTGTATTGCATTTGACCATCTTCTGGTTTAGATTTAAGAATTACAGCAATCATTTTTTTTCTAATAAAATATTTGCTTTTTTATTTTATAAAATATTTATTTTATTTTATTTATTTTACTTGTTCTTTATTAGAAACAGCATATTCTAACACAAAAAATAGTTGATGAAAAAGGCAGCAAATTAAAAGAAACAGTAAACATAAATTGAAGAAATAAAAAAGGGTGTGAGGGAATGAATAGAAAACTAGAGCAAAAATGCAAATCCTTAACTCAAGCACACACACACACATACACACACAAACACAAAAAAAACACGACAGAATTATAGATATGCATATGATTGTATGTACATTTCTACCCTCTCCTATGTGGCTTGTTGGTCATTGTTATTTAATATACCTGAAATTGGGCTCCATCTTGCCACAAAAGTATTCAACTGAAGTCTAAGGGAGTAAGTTATGTCTTCCATTCCATAAATCACTTGGACTATTTTGACCCACTGACCCACCCACTGTGGGAAAATATTTGCTTTCTAATAAAAACATGTAAATATAATTATTTATTATTTTATTATATATAATTATATTTATTTATAATTAAATACAACTTAAAAAATATAGAAATATAATTATAGAAAAATTCTGATACAACCCCAGTGTACATGTAACTACTACAAGTACACACTCCCTTTTTTTGTATTATCTATGTTATGTATTTTTTTAATGTGTTTTAATTTATTTTGTTTAGCACTTTGGTCAGTTTTGATGTGCTTAAGTGTGCTGTAAATATAAATTGTACTTACTTACTGAAATATAGACAAAATACTGTATATATATATATATATATATATATATATATATATACACTGTATGTATATATATATATATATATATATATATTTCTATATTTGATTATTATATTTGGGTACCACAGGATGTACCTTGGGCATTTTGGGTATGTACCACGATAGTGTCATTGAATTCATTGAAGTACTTTGGTGTACCATGTAAATATCGTAGCACATGTGGTAATCATTTTGTATGGTTTTACCATCTGGCACAGTATTTTTTTTTTAAATAGTACTGTGCTATATTTACTGATTTTATCTGTATCTCCTTCCCACTCCTCTAGCTGTGGCCTTTTCTTCTCCTTTTCCCTTTTCTGTCACACTGCTGTTTTCCCTCTGCTTCTATTCAATCCCCCTCTAGAAAGGTAAACTTTATTACAGGAAACATATATAAAAAAGCCATTAACAACCTATTTGCAAATCTAATGGAGGATGATTTGTAATTTTGTGTTTTGACAGGACCAGAAGCCAGCTGATGTCACTAAACCACGTGGCCCATGGGAAACAAAGAGCTCCACACCTGCCAAGGTGAGCTGAGTGGGTTGAAATATAATGTGATGTTCAATCCATCAAAGTTAGTTATTTCATTTACTGATTGTTTCCCTTGACCAGCCCAGAAAAGCCTTTGACAGAATGTGAGGTATAACAGGAAGCATCAAAGTCGTGTCTGATACCTGTTGATTTTATGGATTGTTATTCACTTTACACAAATTATTGGCTCATCTACCCTCTTTACAATTAGCTAGCATGTCTTTAGGTAGCTGAATATACGTGAAAGATTTGTCACAGGCCTTTTTTGGACAAAAAGACCTTTCATCTCAGTGGTTCATTTTATACTGTATATGATAATGGTCCATCAGCACCACTGTATCCCATCATCCCCTTCTCAGATATTGTGACAGAAATATTCTGTCAGATTAGGATCAAATAAGTATGCTTGCTTATTTTCTCATTTTTAATTCCCCCCTCAATGTTATTAACAGTTGCTCATTTAATAGTACAAAAAATATAGAAATATAAAAATAGCGACTAATTCGTATGAATTTGTACAATCTCATTCGTACAATCTGTTTATGCCCCAGTAAAGTTTATGTTCAGGGGTGGGCCTTCGCGATTAATTTTTTTCTAAAAATGTTACGTTTTCATGTTTCACATCGTACAAATTCACATAAAATAAGTTTAAAACACCTAAAGAAAATCACACTCTTGTATTGCTTTTTGTCCTAGGTGTTCGCAGCCAAAAGTAAATTCTTCACAAACGGTAAGTGACTGTAGTTTTTTGTTTTTCTCTCTCATTCAGTTCCAAATGTCAACTTTTTTTTTATATTTGGTAAAGTGATTGTTCATCTAAAAATTAAAATTCTGTCATCACTTGCTCACCCTCATATTCATCCAAAAGGCAAATATTGTGAAGAATGCGAACTGTTTTTGTCCATACAATGAAAATCAAATGGGGTCCAAAAAAACAACAACATACTGTATGTCTCCATTGACTTTCACTGGACCAAAAAGACATTTTTCAAAGTGTCTTCACTCCACTGAATAGATTTGCTCCCTAAAAAGGGTGGAGCAGTGGAGGGTGTTTTAACTGACGGCGCAATGACAGCAAATGTCTGAAGTCATAACCCTAACTGGCCAGCGCAGTCGTAAATCTCTCATTCACATATCATGCCAGACTATATTTAAAGCCCCGACCTTGCTCTCCTGCATTGGTACTCGATGGACCGCCGGCGTGTCATGCATAATTCCAGCGTGTTCATTTCACCCAGCACCTCCCGTGTAGCATTGTGCAGCAGGACGCCCGTGACGCGTCGCATTCCCTGCCGCAGCTGTTCTGTTGTGCCACTGCATGGACGTGAATCACTGGATTACCATGATGTCACACAGCAAAGCAGTTTAGTATTTAGAGTTACAGAAGGGATAAAAGTATCACATTATGTCACATTAACCGCCTTAGCACCCAAATCGAGCACATATTCTGACAGGGATCCTGTTTTTATGGTTTATTATTATTAATTAAAAGATACTCCCTGGTCTTTCAGCTGAACCTGTCATTGAGAGTCACATAGATGACAATGTATTAGATATTTGTCGCACTTATGGCACAACTTGAGACCTCTGAGCATGTCACTCGTGTGTATTTGTCTGGGTCACGGCACTAACGCGCTAACTCACTAACTGGGAACAGGTGCGGATGGTTGGTCTATTTGCTTTCGTGTATTTGAGGAAGTGTTGAAAAAGCCTGCTGAGTTATACACATGACATATGTAGAGCAAATGTAACTCTCTTGTACTGTCTCTTTGCTTACTCATTAGCACATTAACAACGTATTCCCTTATGTTCTACAGGAACAAGAAAATAAGGACATCCGAATGACCCCAGATCAGTCGAAATGGAAGACGCTTGCATAAAATGTGCATCATTTTGCAGCTTCAGGACCTAGATTTTACAAGTGGCAACCCAACACAGTACAAAATAAAAATCATACAAAAATGTCGGTTACACTTTATTTTAAGGCGTCCATGTTACAGTGTAATTAAACATTTAAGTACTGAGTATTAATTAACTACATGTACTAGGATTGGGGTTTGATTTAGGGTTAGTTGCATATAATTATGCATAATTTAAAGTTATACTACAGTAACTACATGTAACGTGTAACAAGGACACTGTAAAATAAATTGTTACCAAAATGTCTTTAAAATTGAACATATAAATTAATTACAATTGCCATGAATCACACAGGCGCAATAATACACATTGAAGTATTAGTGTTACTATCAAACATTAACAAGTGACAGGTGCATTTACGCCAAAACTAGAGTTTGATTGGACGCAAGTGTTTAAGCGGAAAGTGTTTTCACCTCCCTTTTAAACATTGATAAGCCTTATTTATTTTGCTATCCTAACTATGCATGATTATATGGTTAGTTGCAAATTATTAATTGCATTTAGAATCATTTTTTTCCTGCTGTTCACAACGCTATAAGATGAAAACAAATTTTAACGAAAATCAAATTTGTGCATTTGTAAACTATATAAACATTTTATATTTGTTACATCTGAAAATAGTTAAAGGGTTAGTTCACCCAAAAATGAAATTTCTGTCATTAATTACTCAAGACCTTCGTTCATCTTCGGAACACAAAATGAAGACATTTTTGATGACATCCGAGAGCTTTCTGGCCTCCCATAGACTGCAACGCTACTACCACTTTCAAACTCTAGAAAGGTAATAAAGACATCTTTAAAACAGTCCATGTGACTACAATGGTTCAATCTTAATTTTATGAAGCGACGAGAATGCTTTTTGTGTGCAAAAACCCCCCCCAAAATAACAACTTTATTCAACAATTTCTTCTCTTCCGTGTCAGTCTCCGGAAGCATTGTCTATGGGGGGGTCAGAAAGCGCACGGATTTCATCAAAAATATCTTAATTTGTGTTCTGAAGATGAACAAAGGTCTTATAGGTTTGGAACGACATGAGGGTGAGTAATTAATGACAGAAATTTCATTTTTGGGTGAACTAACCCTTTAATAATAAACAATTATCATACAACTACTACCGGTAACCATTAGAACTAATAGATGCGGTCACATTAGCGACAATTTTGAGAGAAAATTGTCAATTTTCAATAGTGTAGCAATGTATGAAGCACCACTCACACAGAAGTCACTTTCAAACCAGCTTTCTGTTGGGCAACGCGGTGAATTCGAAACTGAACCTGTTGCGGAACTGCCTTCATGAAATCTTTTGCACTTTCCAGATTGCGTGGATTTCTATTGAAATGACTGGATTTTGCCCGAGAAAATTCAGAACAACAGTAAATGTGACTGCACCTTTAGGTGCATTTAGCCTTGATTCAAAAAAATGTTTTGAATACTACAGATGTTTCAGATGACCTGTTGAATTTACACTCATGATATAATGCTTTGTAACATGTTGTGGTTTAGGTGTATGATTATGCTTTGTTGATGCTGCTTTTGCCTGACTTTTATTCATATGCTTTGCACTTGGAGTCTCAAAGTCATGCTATGAACACTATAAGACAGTAATACAATTCTTACAGATACAGCATTATAAAGTATTTTGGTAGCAATATAGCTCAACTCTTTCAAAATATCAATAACATATTTGAAATATTTCCTACTGTAACAGTTCAAATGGTCAGTGATGATCGCAACAACTGTGCAATTATTGTATTATCAAGCAAGCTTTCACAATAAAGTAAAGATTCATGCACACATTGTCTCTGCGTCTTTTCTGTTCTGCACTCATTGTCATCTGAGACAAGCCGTCTGATTCTTTATCTGAATGGATTGGATTTCACGGGGTGACAAAACGAGGCTGACTATGAGCAGGTCAAAGAGAATGTTTGGTTTTAGAACTTCACTGAAATGCATCTGACAGTCTAACAATAGACGAAGGCTTTCAGCACAAGCCAATGAGAGGACATTGTGGTCACGTGGTGTGTTAGTATGTTAGCCTTGAGACTAAGGCCCGGTGCTCTAACGCACTCTATAAGAGAGTTGCTCCATCTCTGATAACAAGAAACGACCCAGGTAAGATTTACGAGATGCATCAGTATATTCAGTACATTCTTCCAAACCCCTTCCTTATATAGGAGTAATGAGCAAGATGTATTTTGGCATTTTTGTGTTGCATATAAAAATGTTTGTTGTTGCTTAATAATCTTTGACATTGTTTATAGTCATGTCTGACACAGAAGATGTGATGGATGAGGGGGCTCAGTGAGTAACAGTGTTTTACTCCTAAGTTTTTTTTGTAATTCTGCAAATATTATGATTTGTTATGATAAAAAAAGCTATCAATCTTGCAATTAATTCCATGTGCATTGTATTTTCACTTATAAATCTTTTTTTCTTTGTGTTTGTGTGTTTTATCTAATTTTATAAAAGGGAGGAAGGTATTGTATCACAATGTCTATATATTATTTATTATAATGCCAGTGGCTATTTACATACATTTACATTGGTATATTGTTTACACCAAGTATAATTACAAATAGCATATACACAGTGTTAATAAAAGCAATGTTTTTTGTATTAAAGGTAAATTATCTGCCTATATTATAAAAACTGTAACTTTTTTTTCATTTTCAATTGTTTATTGTAACTGTTCTATTCAACTGCTGTTAAAATCATATCTTTCTCCAACTATAGTCGACGACCCAAAAGCCAAACCAAAGTAAGTTCCATTATTCTCTTGTATGCATCATTATATATCCAGATTAAACTGTTTTAGTTTTTTAAAATGTCTTTTAAAATCTTTTATCTTCAGGTATCTATCAAATATCCAAGCACCAAAGATCCCAGAGGGAGACAAAGTAGATTTTGATGTAAGTAGGATATTTTCCTCTCTGTTACGCTCTCTTTAAACGCACACCTCTCACTTGTAAACTCTATAATCTGTATCATTTCTCTCTCTCTCGCTCTCTCTCTCTGTGTGTGTGTGTGTGTGTGTGTGTGTGTGTGTGTGTGTGTGTGTGTGTGTGTGTGTGTGTGTGTGCAGGACATCCAAAAAAAGCGTCAGGAGAAGGATTTAACAGAACTACAGTCTCTTATAGAGGCTCATTTCCTCCAGAGACAGAAAGATGAAGAGGAACTCATTGCTCTGGTCAATAGAATCGTGAGTGTTTCCTCATAAATGTTGTTTATTTCTGATCTAAAACAGAAATTCTTAGCTTTGCATACTTTATTATTTTATTTTGTTAAATATAAATATAAAAAAGAGGCAGAACTACATTAATGAGATAAACATCTCGCAGATCCTGCAAGAGGTACATAAAATTATGAGCAGAATTATGTAAATATGTGTTTTAACAGGAGAAGAGGCGAGCAGAGAGGGCCGAGCAGCAGCGAGAAAGATCTGAGAGAGAGAAAGAGCGTCAGGCCAGACTCGCTGTGAGTTCCTGTCAAATTCTGACTTTCAACACCTGCCGTCTTCTGTACAAACACCTGCCAAACCAGGGCCACGGACCCCCAAATATACTCATAAAAATGTAAAAGGCAGTTATATATTTTCAAATATACTGTCCCCGGACATCAGTTTGAAAACCCCTGTGACAAACCACACCAGCGCCTACTGGAACATCTTTCCACCAATGAGCCTAAACTAAAGAAGCCTTAAATTTACACTTTTGAATTAACTTTGTGGAGGATATTACCAAAATCCACCCTATATTGTCAAAGTCAAAGTAATCTTGCATACTGTTGAATAATTTCTAATTTGTCCAGTCATTGAAGTAAAACAATGAACCACAGGCTCATACTAGAGATGAAACCTATGGTCTAAACTGTTGACAGGAAGAGAGAGAGAGGAAGGAGCTGGAAGAGCAGAGAAAGAAGCATGATGAAGATGCCAAGAAGAAGAAAGCTCTCACTAACATGACCCAGCAGTACGGCGGCGTACAGCAAAGGGTCAGTGTTATTCTCAGAATATTGTCAAGTAACATGATCATTTTATGCAGATTCTTCCACTAATATTATAATTATTGCTGAACTAAAGGGCGAAGGACGCAAAGGTGGCAAGAAACAGACGGAAAGGGAGAAAAAGAAGAAGATCCTGGCTGACCGCAGAAAACCACTGAACGTTGACCACCTGAGTGACGACAAACTCAAGTAGGATAGTTTTTCATATGCATATTCTTGACATCCCTATACTGTCTTTCATAAAAACACCCCAAGTGATTGACATGCCTAAAATTTTCTTAATTTCTAACAGTATTTTTCTTTTGTTGTTGTTGTTAAAGACAGACCTGGAAACAGGCCTACAGGAAATAGTTCATTACTTAGAACTAGAATATATGAAAATATTTATATAGAATTATAGAAATAGAATGTCAGAGAACCCTTAAAATAGTACGCACGGAACGCGAGGAATGGAATGGCATTTGAGATGCGTTTTTTACTAGTTACTTTTACTGCAGAAACTACACAACCAGTCTCAAATCACCATTGTATAACTATAGCCTAGTGGCAATGAACGCGTTTTTGCGTTAAAAACGCAAGGAATGGGAAAGAACGTAGTCTTGGGACGCGTTTTTCGAACTAGTTATTATTACAGCAGAAACTACACTATTACCATCAAAGCAACATTTAGGAAAACTTAGTTGGCGTTCGCACTGAACGCGTTCTTGCGTTTAAAACGCGAAGAATTTGAAAGAACGTAGTCTTGCGACGAGTTTTTCGAATTTTAATCCCAAAAAGGCGCTGAAAAATATCGAAAACAACACGCTTTCTGTGTGAACCTACCTTAATATTTCTGTTACTCGTTGCAGGGATAAAGCCAATGAGTTGTGGCAGTGGCTGATGGAGCTGGAAGCAGAAAAATACGATCTCAACGAGAAACTGAAACGCCAGAAATATGATGTAAGTGGTATCTAAACTTCTTTTACTTACTTTTAAGTTGCTTATGGGGCTTTTGGCGCCATTTTATTGGTTTTGCAGCAATTAACAGTTTAACAAAATCCTGTTCACTTTCAACGACTGGAGCTTGGACTGAGGTGTTCATTATCACTGTATCCTGTTAGCACTTGTCATGTTTCTGTCTCTCACAGATAAATCAGCTCCTTTCCCGCGTCCAGGATCACCAGAGGTAAGAATCACAAGCTTGAAATCTCACTAACCGCCATAAGTGTTGAGTCATTCGGTTTTAAATCCAAAAAACTATTTTAAACTCGTTTTTTTTTTAATCTCTTAGTGCCAAAGGACGCGGCAAAGGCAAGATGGGAGGAAGGCTGAGATAGATGCTGACAGCAGATATGAGAGGAATTTGTCCTCGTGCATTAGTTTGGAGATATTTTAAAAGTCATTGTTCTGAACATACGAAAAAGCCCTGGTTGTACATTTTAGCTTATTATTATTATTATTATTATTATTTACATTTATTCATTCTGCAGACGCATTATATTTGCCATGAATAAATGTTATCACTGACTGTTCATTTTAGTGTACTCAATTAGTGATGTTAATTATGTTAATTAATAAATTATGATATCTGTAAAGAAAAAATATATATAGCTGCAACATTTTATTATAAATGTATAATAAATACAATATTTATTATGTTGCAGTGCACCATAAAATGAACTGTTATGTGTGACAATCATATATGCAGAAAAACACCAACATTGCATTAAACTACATAAATCTCAAAGTTTGACTCATTATTATTTTATATGACCAACAATGGAAAAACGTTAACAAATTATGCTATGAAATTAAAGGTGCACTCAGTAATTTTTCACATTTACACAAAAGAGTAGTATGATCCTGCATCTTTCCGATGTAATACCCATGTTGACTGCCTTATTGGACAGCAAAACAAAATATTTTTAAGAAATCCAATCATACCAAATGAAGCTACAACATAATGACAAAGCCTTTGATCTGTTTATATCACTACCTTTAATTTAGGCTACATCAGGGACACATGGTCCTTTAACAGGCCGCACACGTTACCTGCAGCGTACATGGTAGCTTACATACATGAAAGAGATCACTGAATGGGACGGTGTGCAGGTGTGACGTGATATGTGCTGCCCTCAATGTAGTTCAAGAAGAGTCCGTTGCACACATAAAACTATATTCAATACACACTAACTGACACCAGTGCATTTTTCAAGTTGGCTGTCTGTGAAATCCAGACAGAACAGAGACAGTGCTGACCGCAGGTACTGCAGACCACAGGGTTCGAGCAAAAGCGAAAGGGGCTGTACATCAGCGTAGGACTTCACCACAGGTGTGTTTCACGGATCTCTGCGATCACCTGACTGGCTCTCTGCAAGGCCTATGGGCAGAGGAGAGGATGAGAGTTTAAAATACGATAAAATTTTTTAAAAGTTATATATAATTCAAAGTTGAATTAAATGCTTAGTAATGCAGAGTAACATCTACATCAATATGAATTGTCATTCATTTAATAATAGCAAAACTTTAAAAAAAAAAATTATTAAAAAAGGAATTTTTTTTTTTATAAATTAATAAAAATGAATTACTATTAATATAAAAGCTATTCTGCATTACTAAACATTTTTACATTAATACATATTATTCTTAAGATTTATATGTTCTACAATCAAATAATTATTAAATAATTATTATTAATATTAATAATTAATATTAATGTAAAGGCTACTCTGCATTACTAAACCTTATACATCAATATACATTATTATTACTAAATATATATTGATAATTATTACTGTTTAATTATTATTTACTATTAAATAATACATTATTAGAATCATTATTAAATTAATAATTCATATTAATATAAAGGCAACTCTGCATTACTAAACATTTTTACATTAATATACATTACTATTACAAATGAAATAATAATAATAATTATTATTATTATTATTATTATTAAATAAATTGTTACTATTATTAAATTAACAATTTATTGTAAAGGCTACTCTGCAATACTAAATATTTTGCATTAATATTATTACTAATATATATTAATTTATTATTATTAAATTATGTAATAATATTACTTACTATTAAATAATAATAATCATTATTAGCATTATTAAATTCAAAATAATGAATAAATACTAATGTAAAGCATTACTAAACATTTTTACATTAATATACATTATTATATATAAATGAGTGACGTTACTTTAAGCATATCTGCGGCCTCATTGCGGCGCTGGGCCATGTCCTCTGACTCCGTGAGAAGGTCATCCAGCAGGGCGGGTTTATACAGCTGCCCCACCAGCTCGCTCTGTAAGCTGTCCTTTACATGGTTCACCAGGAAGTGCATCACAGCCTTTGGTACACTGAAGAGATGGAGAAACAGAGTGAGCATTCTGCTTGAAACATTAAACTAGAAACTCATATACAGTATGTGGTTCCTCCATAATCTCTAATAGAGGTTAAATACTGTTTCTACATACCTGTCCTGGATGTTTTTACGGACAATGAGAAAATAAGACTTGATGAGCCTCTCGATGACCTCGCAGTCCCTCTGTTCACGAGCAGACAGTTTCCGAGCAACTGGCACAGGCTGGTGAGAGATCAGAACAAATCAACACTAATTCATTGCTCTCAAAGACACCACAAATGCTTATGGGTGTTTATCTACTTTTGCATGCTTTTAAGTCATTTCTGTAGCATAATCAAAAGTATGTGTTTTATGGACTCACTACATCAAGTAGGTTCACTGCGTGTCCTCTCTGAGGGCTTGCGGGGATGGAGCTCTGTAGTTTATTCCTGTCTTCGCCCTGGCCTTCCTCTCCCTTCTTCAACATGCCTCTCCAGGTCCCTGTCCCACCTTCCTGCTCCCCCTGTGCTCCTCCGGCCATCTGATACACATAAACATGAAGAACAAGAGAGGATGAGCACCCACTAGTGTTTAATGCACCATCCCATGCAGTCCATCTGTGTTTTATGTATTGGTTTAGGCTTCGAACTTCGAGCTTTGTACACAACAGTTCACACATAAAACACAGATTTTGCCCACAAACTGAAAAGATACAACTGTAAAATACAATTGCAGTTGTAGAGGGTCTTCAAAATCAACCTAAAAATCACAACAGAAGTTTGAGAAGGTCCCGATCAGTAAAGCCAAAACTGCTGTCAGTTTAGTGGTTGGTGACCATGCAGTCAGGGTTATAGGTCAGGGGGAGCAGATTGAGTGGGTTGAAAATCCACTCCATGCTTTGCCCCTACATACAGGGGGCGCCACACACCTTAGGCCCATCGCCCTCAGCAGGCGGCTGCTCGGTGGGCGACACTGACTGCCCACCAGGACCTTTTAAGGACTACAAAGAGACACAGGAAGAGAAGAGACTAGTCAGCTAGAGGAAAGCAGCAGATTTTAGTCCGATTCGAATCAAAACTGCAAGAAAAAGCAGCAAGACTTTGGTTTATGAAACAAACTAATTTCCAGAGAGAAAAAAAGAGACAAAAGAACATTGCAAATAGCAGCCCGTTGCATTTTCCTGTGAGAAAAGGCAGTTCTCTGATAGCTCAAGATTTAACATCATACCTTATCACGAGGCACCGCTGAGGGAAGCTCTCTCATTCGGTTACGTCTCTGCTCCTGTTTATGAAGACAACAAATATCAATCTCACACTCAAATATTTTCCAATCAATACATTTCAGTCATAAATCTAAATTAAATCATCAAAATGTCAGTAAACCTCAATGTTGTTGTTCATGACCCCACAAGCATCTGCGAAGTCTGGGTGTTTTGTGTTGATATAAGCCAACTCAATCGCCACAAGATTGTGAACCTGGAGCAGAGAGCAAACGCAACTTTAGAGAAGAAATATATGCACATAATCTGCCCGAGGGAGCTGGTTCATAATATATAAAAGAATAAAAGCATGAGAGAAAACAAACAGAGATCGACCGATATATCGGTTTCCCGATATTTAAGCATTTTCACATAATCGGGTATCGGCGCCATCTTGTGGAAGTTTTGAGAATTGCGCGCAAGACCGCCATTAAAGCACTGCGTCTGAGGGGAGATGAGTCAACAACGGTGTTCAAAGGTAAAATAACTATTTAACATAACAGCCAGTAATGCACAAATGAGATATGCACAAATAAGATTAGGCTATGAATAAGGCTATGTAGTTTAAACTTGGCGCTAAAAATAGAGACGAACTCACGAAGTCACGTAATCCGTCATGTCCCAATAAGACCTAACTTTACATGAATGAAATAAAACAGCCATGAATGAGTGCATGTTGGAATAAAAGCGCTGAATTTAATTCCCTCTCTCTGTCTGTGCTCATCTCGTCGCGTTCAGCCGTTCACTCACCGGGTTGATGCTCCAGCACGGCCACCACAAGATCCGTTAGTTTAAAACTCCTTAAATTATATTAACGTCTACTATATAGCATTTATATAATAAACATCTAAGTAATTACAGCTCTGTGGAAATGAATTATCAGGCCTATCTCCGCGAGAGACGTTCTGTGTAAACGCACAGATGAAAACAGCGCTCTGTCATCAGCAGTTATTTCATAATCTAGACAAAAACATTATTAATAATTCTGATAACGTGCTGATGAGATGGACTCTGTAATAGCGATGATTTATTCGAGGTTTTGTTTATTTTTCTGACAATGGTTGCGTATTCCAGAGAATATTCCAGCGCGTTCTGTTCTCTTCAGCCTATCAAACAACACAGATAAACTGTAGTTTAAAACGAATGCTTATATTTACTGTATGCTTATATTAATGGGGAGTTGATAGACTCACCTGTCATTTATTTATGTTCTCCATTTGAAAACATTAGACTTTGTAAATGTATTTTGCCTGTTGTTAATATGCTGTTGTTATAAATAAAAAGATGCAACAGCAGTGATGTTAAAAAGACACTTTAGTGACAGTGTGTGTGTGTGTGTGTGTGTGTGTGTGTATATATATATATTATATATTTTTTTTTTTGCACTATTTCAAACTCTATTGATGTAGAAGTGTGTTTTATATGTAAGAAGGGAGTGAAATTGCAAAAAAGTGTTAAATAAAACAGCTTGTTTAGTTCAGTGCTGTTGTTATAATGGTCAAAAACAGAAATAACAATAAATAAATATCGGTTCTCGGGGGCATAAACATGCAAATAATCAGTATCGGTATCGATAATAAAAAACCAATATCGGTCGATCACTACAAACAAAACAAACCATCTCATTGGTGACTGGTAGCCTCTTCCTGAGCAGAGAGGTGACCACTTCTACTATGGCATCATGGAGCTTTGGAAACCTAAGCAACTCCTGGCAAAAAAAGAGAAGATAACAATTAGTATATAGAAGATAATAAATAATAATAGTTACATAAAAAAAAAAAACATTTTTTAAAAATAAATAAATATTCGCAAACAATCCCCAAACAAATTAAAACAATGCTGATAATAAATCAACAGTATAACTTAAAAAAATAAAAAATTAAAAAAGGTAAAACAATGCTGATAAACCCAGCAATTATATTTGAGTGTTGGACACAAAACCAGTCATAAGGGTACATTTTTTGAAATTGAGATTTATACATCATATGAAAGCTGAATAAATAAGCTTTCCACTGATGTATGTTTTGTTGGGATAGGAAACTATTTGGCCGAGATCCAACTATTTGAAAATCTGGAATCTGAGGGTGCAAAAAAAATCTAAATATTGAGAAAATCGCCTTTAAAGCTGTCCAAATGAAAATTTAGAAAATTTACAAAATATCTTGACATGATCTTTACTTAATATACGAATGATTTTTGGCATAAAAGAAAAATCGATAATTTTGACCCATACAATGTACACTCACCTAAAGGATTATTAGGAACACCATACTAATACTGTGTTTGACCCCCTTTCGCCTTCAGAACTGCCTTAATTCTACGTGGCATTGATTCAACAAGGTGCTGAAAGCATTCTTTAGAAATGTTGGCCCATATTGATAGGATAGCATCTTGCAGTTGATGGAGATTTGTGGGATGCACATCCAGGGCACGAAGCTCCCGTTCCACCACATCCCAAAGATGCTCTATTGGGTTGAGATCTGGTGACTGTGGGGGCCATTTTAGTACAGTGAACTCATTGTCATGTTCAAGAAACCAATTTGAAATGATTCGAGCTTTGTGACATGGTGCATTATCCTGCTGGAAGTAGCCATCAGAGGATGGGTACATGGTGGTCATAAAGGGATGGACATGGTCAGAAACAATGCTCAGGTAGGCCGTGGCATTTAAACGATGCCCAATTGGCACTAAGGGGCCTAAAGTGTGCCAAGAAAACATCCCCCACACCATTACACCACCACCACCAGCCTGCACAGTGGTAACAAGGCATGATGGATCCATGTTCTCATTCTGTTTACGCCAAATTCTGACTCTACCATCTGAATGTCTCAACAGAAATCGAGACTCATCAGACCAGGCAACATTTTTCCAGTCTTCAACTGTCCAATTTTGGTGAGCTCGTGCAAATTGTAGCCTCTTTTTCCTATTTGTAGTGGAGATGAGTGGTACCCGGTGGGGTCTTCTGCTGTTGTAGCCCATCCGCCTCAAGGTTGTGCGTGTTGTGGCTTCACAAATGCTTTGCTGCATACCTCGGTTGTAACGAGTGGTTATTTCAGTCAAAGTTGCTCTTCTATCAGCTTGAATCAGTCGGCCCATTCTCCTCTGACCTCTAGCATCAACAAGGCATTTTCGCCCACAGGACTGCCGCATACTGGATGTTTTTCCCTTTTCACACCATTCTTTGTAAACTCTAGAAATGCGTGAAAATCCCAGTAACTGAGCAGATTGTGAAATACTCAGACCGGCCCGTCTGGCACCAACAACCATGCCACGCTCAAAATTGCTTAAATCACCTTTCTTTCCCATTCTGACATTCAGTTTGGAGTTCAGGAGATTGTCTTGACCAGGACCACACCCCTAAATGCATTGAAGCAACTGCCATGTGATTGGTTGATTAGATAATTGCATTAATGAGAAATTGAACAGATGTTGCTAATAATCCTTTAGGTGAGTGTATTGTTGGCTATTGCCACAAATATACCCGTGCGACTTATGACTGGTTTTGTTGTCCAGGGTCACAAATATAAAACGTATACTGATTTCATTTTCTTTTTCAAGTTTTTTTTTTTTAAATAAACACATTTAAATGTAATAGGCTGCAAACAAAATTGATACATTTAAAAATCAACATACTATTTAAATTTATGCAATATTTACTAAAAAAAACAGACACTAGGTAGGACAAATTTGTTAAGCACAGGAACGTCAGCAATGGCGTTAATTTCAATATTACCAAATACTGGCTTAATCATCACTAAAGGTCCGTTCACACCAAGAACGATAACTATAACAAAAACTATATTAGCGTCCACACCAACAGACCTACAATAAACATTCTGTTTATTCTAAGAGCGTGCTGCAGTTTTATCAACTGCCACTTAAACCTCAAGCTCTTACAAGCTCTGGATACTGTTTAGAATTCAGTGTTTTTATTGTTCATCAGCTGTTGTAAGTTATTTTGTTCCCGTTATTGTAGTTATAACTGTGATGTGGACTTTGCTCTTCACAATTATTAAAACTTTATAGTTATCGTTCTTGATGTGAACAGGCCTCAGAGTCGGCATGAAACAGAAGTTGTGAAAGTCTTTTCTTCCTATTGTGACATGTTTTAAGTGAAGCAGCTTTTCAAATGAGAAAAACGGGACTTGATTTTGTCCATGGGGAATTGATTGGATGGTTGTGGTTTGCTATTGGTCGATCTCATGTGAGTGACAGGTTGTCCCGCCCTCACACCAGTAAACACATCATCAGAGAAGAGATGTTGCTGCAAGTGGGAGGGGAAGTTATTTTTAATTAAAGATTACGAGGGCACATGAATTTAAAAAATAATGATGTACACGGATAAATCGTTTTTAATAATATCCATAAAAAAACAACAATTGCCCATTTTGATTTCATGGTGACTTTAACTAATGTGTTGTATAACAACAGTGGAAAATTGTTTTTCTTTTTTTGCTAGGGGAAAAAAAAGTGAGACGTGATGCAACAGGCAAAGATAAGCATGTGTATGCAGGCCGAAAACTGATTGATGAAATGCACACACACACACGTCTGCAGTCTACCTGAGTGCTGTAGTTGCTACAGTGCTGAATGATCCTCTGCATCTCCTCATGCACCAGCTCCACACAGCGCAGACTGGGCTCCTCCAGACGCTTCACCTGCCTCTTCACCAGCAGCTCAAACGACACCTCAGGCACAAACAGAGCAGGACGTGGACCCTGAAGAAACACAAGAACTACATTACAGGCTACAGAAACACCTGAAACTGCTGCCATATGTGATCTAACTTGAGATGTAATGGTATGAAAATTTCATATCACGATTATAGTGACCAAAATGATCACAGTTATCAATATTATCACTGTATTCTTCAAATGTGCTGAAAATGTTCAAAAACTACTGATACACACACTAAAATCATTTCAAGTTTTATATCGAAACCTAACAATAAGTGAACAGTCAGTGATAAAATAATAATAAATAAACTACAAGCAATAACACAAAGCCAGGTCAAACAGTAGTATTCAGGTAAATAATCAAACGTAAAATAAAACTGCATTATCGTCACTGTATAAATCAAATATAGGGTAATCCTTGTTAAAGCTAGTGTGCAATGTTTACAGCCAGTGTGAAAGTTGCTCGTGACAATTGATAGAATTGATCGAGCCAGTTCTGCATCGTCACCAAAGTTTATTTGCGCATGAAAGCCAGTGCTGCACTGGAAATGATGAAATGATCTGCACCTAAATCTAACTCCACAGTGTTATACAAGAGCTTCTTTAAGTGGGGCAGTCGTGGCCTAATGGTTGGAGAGTCTGACTGGTAACACAAAGGTTGCAGGATTCGATTCTCAATACCAGCAGAAAATGACTGAGGAGCCCTTGAGCATGGCACCTAACCCCCAATCACCACTGCTCCGGGTGTCCACAGTTTGCAGTGTGTGTGTGTGTGTGTGTTCACTACTCCTAATGTGTGTGCAACTTGGATGGGTTAAATGCAGAGGACAAATTCCGAGTATGGGTTACCATACTTGGCCTTCACATGTCACTTTCTTTCAAGTATTGAATTGAGTTCTCTTTTACATCTTCTTGCACTTAAATGGTTTAAAATCGATTAAATGTTTAAACTGGCAAGACAAACTTTCATGACAAAGGCCGTAGGACCTTCGTTCATCTTCGGAACACAAATGAAGATATTTCTGAGGGAATCCGAGAGCTCTCTGACCCCTCGTAGACAGCAACACAACGACCACTTTTAAGGCCCATAAAGGTAGTAAAAACAGTTAAGGTTGTTAAAATAGTCCATATGACTACGGTGGTTCAACCTTAATGTTATGAAGTGACGAGAATACTTTTTGTGCGCAAAAAACAAACAACAATAACGACTTTATTCAACAATTTCGTTCTAGCCTGTTCTAGGCTAGAACAAAATTGTTGAATAAAGTTGTTATTTTGTTTGTTTTTGCGCACAAAAAGTATTCTTGTGGCTTCATAAAATTAAGGTTAAACCACTGGAGTCACATGGACTATTTTAACGATGTCTTTACTACCTTTCTGGACCTTGAAAGTGTTAATTACATTGCTGTGTATGGAAGGGGTCAGAAAGCTCTCGGATTTCATCAAAAATATCTTCAATTGTGTTCCGAAGATGAACGAAGGTCTTACGGGTTTGGAACGACATGAGGGTGAGTAATTAATGACACATTTTTAATTTTTGGGTGAACTAACCCTTTAACTTGCTTAATGCTGGACTATTTACAGTGAGTTTTTCAAATCACGGTAATCAAATACTTTTTTAATGATAATAATCATTAAAATGAATTTAATACTATCCGTCACAAATTTTATTGTGGCTTATTCTCAAACTGGTAACCGTTTCATTCCTAGATCTAACTCCACGGTGTTATACAAGATCTTCAAGTCACTGTAGTATTTAAAGGTCCCTCAGAGGAGTTGTGCTAAAATAGAAATCTGCAGACTCTGAGCAGACTGTAGCACAATGCAGTGCACCGCAGACTGCAGTCTTCATTTTGTATCCATATAAAAGCAAAAGGATGTAGAAGTGTCTACACAACCTACCGTAGCATTCCTAATAGCTGTAAGGACATCTATGGTTGTAAGTCCTCCAAGAGGGTCGACTGACTCCAGTGTCCTACCAAACGTCTCATGGAAAATATAACAAATTCTTGCACCACCACACCTAAAAAATGAGCACAAACAACTACGGTTAGCACTAGCACTGTAGTTAGCTTTATTTCAGTAACTGAAGGAAAGGGGGAACTAACAGTTCAGTGGTCTCAATGTATTTGGCCGTCCCTTCAATAGTGTTGCAGTACTCTGTGGCGAACTTTGTGATGAGCTGCAACAGGGTGGCGCTCTTGTCGTCCACCGGCTCGCCGTAGCTGCTGAGCAGGGACTGATACTGGGCTGCTAGAACGTTAATACGCGTCTTCAGCTCTGGTAAACAGTCCCTAATATGATGCATCAATAACCTGATGGGGGAAAACAGGATTTTAATACTTTAAAGGCAGATATGCTCAGCAAAATTAACAAAATGTGATGTTTCAAGCAGAAACTCTCACCTATTTAATGTTCTGGCAAGATATTTGGTTCCGTTTCTGCTGGCGAGGGAGGGGTATTTCTTCTGCAGGAAGGCATACTCATCACGAATGGAGTCCGCCACACATTTCTTATTATTGATGTCCAGCTGACTCCTATATAAAGACATTCAATCATATTTTCAACAAAAAAAAAAGTGTGTGTATATACACAAACATATACTGTATTTA
The DNA here is from genome assembly GCA_039654105.1 of Coreius guichenoti. Classification (NCBI taxonomy): domain Eukaryota; kingdom Metazoa; phylum Chordata; class Actinopteri; order Cypriniformes; family Gobionidae; genus Coreius; species Coreius guichenoti. Next base: position 16,623,879 of record CM077191.1, read on the forward strand.
CATACAGCAGCCTAATAAACCAGTTGCTGTGATGTCTGTCATTAATGTTCATTAAAGAACAAAAGGTAACAGAGAAAATTGTAGCTTTAATAAGGATTAATCTATATTTAATTTATTATTTATGCAGTGCAGGCTGTTTGATAACTTTATTCAATTTCTGTATATTTCCTAACTGTTAGACAGGTAGGAAGGCCACAGGTAAATATGACATTTATCATAATTGGTTTAAATTAAAAGTTGTTATTTTTTTAAAAGCCTAATAAAGGTTGAAATTGATAGCTTTCAATTATAGCTACTGTAATGTTGAATGTCTATCATTAATGTTAAAAAAAAAAAAAAAAATCTTCATAGACACATCAGTAACAGTATTAGTATCAGTGAGACTGGCCATCATTCATAAAAAGATGCCATTAAAACAAATATTTAAAAAATACTGTCTTTAAGTTGTTTCTACAATAATTTGGAGAGTAACTGTGAAATTATTACAATATAAAAATATTGAGATTAATCACGATTAATTAAAGAAAAAATGTGCGATTAATTAGTAATTTTTTGTAATCGATTGACAGCACTAATATATATATATATATATATATATTTTTTTTTTTAGATTTATAATATTAAATTTTATTTATATATTTATTTATTTTTTTTTTTTTACCTGTTGACCACTCCAATCAGTCCTAGTTTGACAGGAATGACTCTGCCCATTAGTACATCCATTGCATCAGTACCAGCATCCATCAGATCTAGTTTAGTCACCACAGCCAGTGTTCTGCGACCTGACAGTAGGAAAAAATGAAAATGCTGTGTTTAAAAACAAAAACTGCATCACACAGCTATGCAGAGAAACATCACATCACACAAAGTGAAAGATACAGATATTGTGTGCAAAAATAATGCACAAGTACAGTAAAAAAAAAAAGACGTAAATATGCTGACCATCTGTATCCACCTCACGGGCCACTTTCAGCGCTTCAGAGGTGGCCATGTCTGTGTTTGCCGCAGTGACAGCTAAAATAATGCAGTTGGGATTACTGATGTATTTTAGGATCAGTTCACGGATCTGCAGCTCGATATCTTTGGGCTGGTCTCCCACTGGGACCTGAACATGAATATATCAGTGTCAGCGTCAAAAAAATCATCCACAAACAGAATATTCAAACAGGCCAAGCTGTGCTTTTGAATAAAACACCTTTGTGATGCCAGGCAGATCCACCAGCGTGAGATTGACAACATGTGGTGAAAAGATTTTCAGATGTATTGGCTCATCACTAATCCCCTGTGAAACAATGACACAAGATGTATTTGTAAGAACCTCAACATTCTGTTTTGGTCAAAATGCAGAGCGTAATGCCAATAGAAACTACACTACAGTTCAAAAGTTTTGGTTTTGATAGAAGTCTCTTATGCTCACCAAGGCTGCATTTATTTGATCAAAAATACAGTAATATTGTGAAATATTTGCACAATTTAAAACAACAGTTTTCTATTTGAAAGTATTTTAAAAAGTAATTTATTCCAGTGATGCAAAGCTAAATTTTCAGCATCATTACTCCAGTCTTGTATCACATGATCCTTCAGAAATCATTCTAATATGCTGATTTGGTGCAAAAGAAACATTTCTTATTATCAATGCTTAATATTTTTGTGGAAACTGTAATACATTTTTTCAGGATTCTCTAATGAATAGAACGTTTTAAAGAACAGTATTTTTTAAATTAGAAACCTTTTGTAACATTATAAATGTATTTAATGAAAAAAACTTACCACAAAATGTTAAATGGTAGTGTATATACAGGGTTAGAAATAAACCATCATCTGATGTAGTTCTTTAAGGACTTTTCCATACCTTGTTATTGCCAGAAATTCTTTCCGTTTCAGTTTCGATTTCTTGCCTGATTTCATCAAAATCTGTGTAGACCTAAAAGGCAGAGACACAATATAAACAATCATGATATCTCACTTCACAGAGATTTAAATCAAACTTCTATAACATTAAAGAGAACAAGAAACACCAGGGAATGGCATTAATGTAACCTGACGTGTGTCTGTACTCCTGTATTCTCCTGTGATCATTTGGACCACCACGCTCTTGATGTTCATGAATTAAAGGACTTGTTCTTCAACTGTCAAACAATCAAACAAACTTGCTGCACTGGCGTTTGTAGCACATAAAGGTGTCTGACGGCCAGAATGACTGAAAACCTACCTACAACCTACATTGTCTCTTTGATGTAACAACTTTTCCACTGGGACTTACTCAAATGTGAGGTGTTGGATGATCCCAATTTAAAACATTGGGTCTGCATATGTATAGAAGTATGAACGATCATGAAAAAAATAATGATTAAAGTGCCCATATTATGCTTTTTTGGATATTAACTTTCATGCAGAGTGTAATATAGCTGTTTGTAAATGTAAAAAGTCTGCAAAGTTTCAAAGATCAAAGAGCACATCAAATGGAGTTATTGTCTCTTCAAAAGAAAGAACCGATTCTGAACTGGCTGAAACGAGTCGCCAGTAATTCCTGTCTTACTTCCTACACAAACCTACAAAGGTTTGTAACAAATTTGCATAATGCCATTCCTTTTCATTGGCTGCCCGTTAACAATGTCTACTTCGACTCGTCCTCAAACACTGTAGTTGTAGCTGAGGCCTGGATGAGTTTGGTTTGTGTTGTCGACATGATGCCGTTTTCTGCACTGCGAAAGCAAATACACTTGTATGCACTTCAAAAGGATGAGGGCTGGAATTAATACGGTAAAATCGACGCCGTTGTAACTGTTAGAATCACTGTGTACACAAGTGCTGAGGAAGCCTCCAGATAAATAGCCATTTTGTTTCCGGCACGCGCTGTAAGCGGTAGACCAATCACAACAGACTGGGCCATCTGACCAATCAGAGCAGAGCAGGCTCTCAGAAAGTAGGGGTTTAGAGAGACCGAATCCTTAGTCAAACTGTTTCAGACACCGTGAGAAAAGAGGTTGATGCTGCAATGTATATTATGAGAAAATTTAAGTGTTTTTTTTTTTTTTATCTTGGATGCATGTAAAACTATTTTGTAAAACAAAATTGGGAATACAATAGCATAACTGGGGCACTTTAATAGCTTTTGTAGTAAAATGTATTCTAAAATTACAACAAAAAAAACTCAAATCTCTTCCCGGTCACTCTCTTACGCTATTCACTGTTGGGCTATTCACAAAGTACAGTGCTTCCAGGTTTTACAGCAAAACGCTGGCTCACTATTGGCCGAGCACGATCCCATGATTACATGCATGCGTTGTGGTGCTTACATGAATCGCGTAGGAGACTGGCACGTAAAAGAGATTGTTGAATAAAGTCGTTATTTTTGTTTGTTTTTGCGCACAAAAAGTATTCTCGTCGCTTCATAATATTAAGGTTGAACCACTGTAGTCACATGGACTATTTTAACAATGTCTTTACTACCTTTCTAGCTAATAATAGCATTAGAACGAGACGTTCATGAGAAGTTCTCCTGTGTGTATAATTACTAAACCACGCAAAATATAGTCAATGAGAACTATTATTATTATTTAGAATTGTTCATAATGAACTCCTAAAAAAGGTTAAAAGGGCCACACACATTTGACCTTAGCTGCTGACGTACTGATTGTGAATTCTTTGTCCAAACATCTATTGTACTGCTTTCCATACCTTGTTTTTGGTGTGTAGAAATTTCCCCCACTCGTCTCCATCCACTCCTGTGGGAAAAATGTTGACGACATTATGTAAACTTTCACTTTCTTCAAAGAGTTTACTCTGCCAAGTAGGATAGGCTTTTGTTCCACATCAATATATAATTTCTATTTTTTAAAGCACAATGACAGCAAATTAAACAAAACTGCTACAAAACAAAGGCAAAGTGCAGCGCATTGTGGGAAGCACAGCCTACCTAACTCAAACTAAAACACACTATTCTAATAAAGACTTTGACTCTTCACAATAAATAGTAGTTGTTGACTGTTAGTTTTTAGTGAGACATTTTGCAGTGTGATATGGTTTATATAACTTTTTCACGGTTTGCAGGGTGTGTGTGTGTGTGTGTGTGTGTGTGTGTGTGTGTGTGTGTGTGTGTGTGTGTGTGTGTGTTCACGACTGTAACTTGGATGGGTTAAATGCAGAGGACAAATTCCGAGTATGGGTTACCATACTTGGCCTTCATGTCATGTCACTGTCACTGTGAGACCCAAGTCGTTCATACTCGCCACTTCAATCTGAAACTGAAACTAGATTGTATTCTACATTCGTCAGTCTGGGTTTCTTTAAGCCAGTGGTTTTCAAACCTGTCTTGAAGCACCCCCAACCTAGCCTCTACCTAGTCTCTACTAACTAGCTGATGAGTTGAATCAGGTGTATTAGACAAGGAATTGCTCCAGGACAGGTTTGAAAACCAACTAAGCCATTGCATTGGCAGCGTAACCAAAGCTTATAAATGGAAGCAGGATGAGATAAACACAAAGCTGCTCAACACAAGCAAAAGGGCAAGAAACAAGAAAAAGGAGACCTTTGTAAAGGCGCCCATTTTTCCAGGCATTGGGCTCTGTGTTTAAAGAGAGATGACAGAGTGTTAGCCTGCAGCAATGCAGTCTTTATAGGACTCTAGCGTAGCTAAAACTACACAAATGCAGAGATGCCCATGCTAAAAGCTTCATCTCAAATATATAGCAGATTCTTACGGACTGGATTCTTTGTGTACTGAAAGTTCACACATTTTATTTAAAGAAACCGCACACAGGGATAAACTAGCTCGGATCACTATGTTTTCCTTTCTCTTTTGACTTAACTTGGCACATGACGACCTAACAAGTACCTGACACCACTGTACGCCCATTGATTGAGCAACTAAATTAGAAACAAAGTAGCACGTACATTCCCACAAACAAAAACTGCAGGTCATTAATTCATGCTTTAATAGTACATACCATTCTCCTCGCCTGTCTTTCTTCTGTCCTCCGGGTCTACGTGCACCAGCTGGAGGATGAGAGGCCTGCGGGTGACGATGCCCGTCCCGCGGGGCAGAAGGTCTCTGCCAACCAAACTCTCCAGCACAGAGCTTTTGCCGCTGCTCTGGAAATCAGATGCACCACACAAAACACACAAGTCAGTACTGACTAAATCTATCTGGACTGTCAATTACTGAACATTTACTTCCTAAAAACATGTTTAGAGCAGAACTTGTACCTAGAGAGCCTAACCTTATAGACCTTATGTAGCCCCGCCTCTTTTCAGCTTAGCGCTCATTGTGTTCTGTCTTCCGGTTTGTATTTCCAAACCATGAAGGATCTTACGGATTTATGAATGAACCGCCCGTTTTAAAATCTTCCCAGTCTACTGTCATTTGTTATGACATTACAATGCTCATGATAACTTTCGTTAACTCTTTAATAAGTAAATCCATTTCACCAGCTAATTCCTCTTCAACAGCAATGCCATAGAAATGTACAGAGCTAGCAAAAACGGAAGTTCAAACACAAAATTCTAAAGATGCCTGCAAGCTTGTTTCTCTGGCGCATACATAATCTTTATCATGAATTTCTAAGGCCTCTAAATTATCAACATGATCAAAAACCTTTTGTACACAATCTGCTACATGCCTTCTGTCGTCTGATTGATAGTTTTTACTTTTCAGCAAGTAAAAGGCCTTTTAGCATCATTCTAAAAATGCCCCCTTTCAGGTAAACATCAGAATAACTTATATTTGTTAGTAATATTTCAAGATTTACATTTACTGGACTGAAGTAAATTAGGCTTACTTATTTATCCATATATCATTTTTCAGGAAAATTATGTTAAAATGTAACTAGCAAAAATAGGAAACATCAGGCTTTTAAGGAAGTTTTATTTGTAAAATCTCCCAATCATCATTATATTGAATTGCATTATTATATGTTTTGCACCATAATAAAAAAATACAGCGCTTTGATCATACAACTAAGCATTTAAATATCGTCTTAATACTAAGACATATTATTGGGAGATATAGAGTGACAAATGATATTTATACACATTTTATGTAAGAATCTTAAAAAGCTATCAGAATTTCATCCTACTTTTTTGCCATATAATTAACATCTACACCAAACTGCATATTTTTGCATATTCTCTATATTCTCAACATATTGAGCCATAAAATTCTGATACATAATATAAAACACATACGCAAACCTTTTTTTTCCCAGATTTCTTTTCAGACATTCACTTTGTCTAAATTTTCAATAAAACGTTGAAGATATGAGTTGAAGTATGACATTTGAAATGTGGCATCTTTACTTACCCCAGACCATTTGAGGCAATCATATCTTAGGACTAACATGTCCACAAAAACAATACACTATCTTTAAAATCCGAGGGAAATGATAGGTTGGTAACCTGTATGGTAACCTTTTCGGACTATTATTTCATATGTTAGGTTTTAAAGGGACAGCAACACTTTCTTGGGCACCCAGACAGCTATATCCTCTTAAGCGGTCTGTGAAAGTCTCTGCTTTAAGACTCTTTAAACTTATTATACCTTAAGTGTGTGTGTGTGGCAGATGGTAGGAAACTCTTCTACTTGATGAGTCAGTCTCTGGTTTGCTTACATTAAAGGTCTATATTACAACACTATTATGCATGCAATATTTCTCACAGTGATATGATGCAGATATTTACTGTAATGTCAGATGGATAAGATCCACAATCCTTTTCACCTTAGTACTAATCTGCCCATTTTGTCCTTCATACAGTGAGTCCTGCAGCCGTTGAGTCCAAACATGTTGCCTGAACTGTCAAGTTCAGACCGACCATGGCGCATCTCATCATGTGTTAGTGTTAGCTACTGTACTGAGACCAACACAGCTCTATAATTTACTTTATGATATTGCTCACGCTGTTAAAACAAACACATTCCTAGCAGTAGACATTTTCACATAATATGCTTGAGAGGTCAATTATTAAAATAGGAATGAGTAAAGTTAGCACTCATAAGAAATGCTTAAGTTAGCACGCTAGTTAACTTAGCAGGATAGCGCAGATGACATTATTTGAAAGCTAGTTCATTAAAGATTTTGATTTTATTGTCTTAATGGTCAGTACATTTAAAACGACATTCTTTTATTTGTCGTTGACCTTGCCATATATAAGAAATGTCGCAAGAAAAAAAAAATAACATAGCTAATAATAATAGGCTGTGTTTCAAAATGAGTGACCTGCATAGCTAGGTGCTTCATATGCGCCCTCGAACTTTCGTTTTCATTCCGAACTTTAATGCCCAAAAAGCAGTCTAGGTAGGTAACTCACTAGGTTTTGAGACACCGCGATAAACCTGTATATGTCTGAATGGAAACAGTAACTAAAATATTACCTGCGTTCCCACCACCGCAATCTGAGGCAGCTGGATAATATCCGCCCCGACTGTGTTAAAAACATCCTGGAGTTTATTAATGACAGGAATAAGAGCCTCCATCGCGTTGACGATCTCTTCCCCTGTCAAAATGAATGAGCTAAGGCGACTACCGCGGCTAAACACGGCACAAAGTCATCCAATGTCCCTCACTGTGGCACCATGAAGCAGCCCGGCCGCGGAAAAACTGCGCACACTGGTGCATTGTGGGACTTGTAGTTTTAGGCGGCACAACAGCTGTTGACCCACTTTTGAAATTTCTGGAAATAAACTACATTACCAGGCATTGTTCTAAGTGGATGCGACGAGGCAACCGTAACTATGGGGTGCAACAAAAATATTTTGGAGCATCGCGTAAAACATGTTTTGGGTGAGGTAGCACAAAACATAATTAAAGTACCAATATTACATAAATTATGACATGTAGCCACGTGATGTTATTAATACGGTTATCTGACAGCAACAACACATCTATTTTTATAATATATACACACCAAGAGAAATGTTCATTAATACACACATTTTTAACTTGAAGTGGATAAATTATTAAAAGTTAAATACAAAATGTAAAAATGGTATAAAAAACAAAATAAATAGAAAGAAAATAATGCCACTTAAATTATCTATCAATATCTTGTTTTTGTTTTTTTTAATTAATAATATTAAATTTTTAATATTTTTACGGTAGGAAATTTACAAAATATCTTCATGGAACATGATCTTTACTTAATATCCTAATGATTTTTGGCATAAAAGAAAAATCGATAATTTTGACCCATAAAATGTATTTTTGGCTATTGCCACAAATATACCCCTGCGACTTATCACTGGTTTTGTGGTCCAGGGTCACATATACAAAACACTTCAGTATCATTTAAAGTCATAAAATATTATTTAAAAAATGGGTTCAGAGCAAAACCATTTCAATGCGCGTTTATCAAACTTATCCAATAATATTAATAATTGTATAACATATACCTTTTTCTTGTTCTACCCCATGGCCATTGAAATATATGACATATTCTACATATGTATATTGCAATCAAAATGTTATATCAGTTCAAGTTTACTAAAAATGCTCCTGTATCGCAACGGCACAGCAATAAATATTTGTGTTTTATAAAAATCCTAAAGCAAAGGGTCCTCAAACAAATAGTTTTGAACATGATTTATTGATAACCCAAGTACACATACATATGGGTTCAAATTTTCATCCATAGGATTAAAATAAAGAAAGTGCCAGATGAGTCTACCGAGACTCATAACAGAACAACCATGTCAGCGGGTAACAGTTAAACCAACATAAGAGCTGCCTTTAAATATTGCACATGGGATTATTCAACAAAACAGGTCACAGGTGATGTCATACAGGAACACAGCTGGGCTATACATCGTATTTACAAAAAAAAAAAAAACGTCAGGCAAGTGCTAAGTTGGTACATTCCCCTTGTTTCTTTTTAGGGGTAACACTGCCATATACATATGTTTTGTTACAAACATAAAATAGTTCAGCCAAAATACACTTTGACTTAGAGAACAATGGCAGACTTGTACTTTCCTAAAACAAAAGCGGTTTACAAACCCAACCGGATAACTGATGTACATGACAAAAACAGAGGCCTACTTTCTCTCAGCCATGCAAACTATAATACACACAAGGTCATAAGAGTGCTCCAATCTGATTACAATAAACTGAATCTACCACAATGAGTGGGAAAGGCACCTCTCTATCCAACAAGTGTGAGTTTGAAAGAAACTACTTCAACTATATCATTCACAGCAATGCAGCAAACATTTGTTTAGCTTCACATACAAATAAAAGAGCAGTTCATGAAGATGCAAACCCAGTGTTCAGCACCAAAACAACATGGATAAGTAGAGAAGTTAATGGAAGAGCTAAATGGTCTGTCATGATTCAAGATTTCAGCACATTCATTCTTTCAATATAACGGGATATATTGAATTTTAGTGCATATAACAACTTGTTTCATATGATCAAGAAAGTGCGATTTCAACATAAATGCACACTAGAGCGTCATCAAATAGTTTGTCATCAATAAACTAATGATCATTTTTTTATGTTTTGGTGCTGCAGGGATGAAATCAAACTCATAAAAAGCCTAAAATTAGACTTTGAGGCTATTAAGAGGCCACTATCCAATGTAGTGTCAATTGTAGATGTCAATCAAACCAACTGAAACTCCAAATGCATCTTAAATAACAGATCAGTCACTGGTAAAATCAAACCCCACTCATCATCACAGCAGCAAATTAATAACTCAATCAAAATCAGACATAAAAACACAAGTGTGATGGTCTGAGCTCTGATGTTCAGGACGAGGTGCAGTCCGTGTACGTGGTGACCATGTTTCCTCGTCGCTGAGTCACCGTTCTGCAGTGTTGTTTGGTTGTGCCCTGAAACCTGCTCTCTGTTCTTTTTATGTGTCGGTCAAATGTAAACATCTTCTCCATATCTTCAAACATGTCCTCGAAGACTCCGGTACTAAAAGTGCCCTGGAAGTGTCTCTTGTGGCGGTTGTGTGCTTGCTGGTGGGCCTTGAAGTGCTCGTCAAAGTGCCGTTTTTGGCGAGCGTGCCTGTTTTGGCTATAGATGTCGAAGTCTTTGAACATGTCGTCGAAGTTGAAGTCAAAGGAATGATGAAAACGCTGCCCTCCGTTCACGTCTTCACTGCTGAACGCATTGTCCCCTAACTGGTCATACTCTCGCCTTCTTTTCTCATCCGATAGGGTTTCATATGCTGCAGAATGAGTTTTCAAAAATTATGCATTACAGATATCTGATATATTACAGATTATATATTACAAATACAGGATCTTTGCTCATGAACATGCTATTTAATTGTAGATCACTATATTAAGTTGTTAATCAAGCAGAATACATTACCAGTCAAAAGTTTGGAAAAATTAAGAGTAGTCGGTACCGATACCACCAAAAGTACACGGTACTCGATACCACGTTAAAAAAATTAATAATAATACTTAAACGTTAACTTTTTTATAGATATTTTTTAAAAGAAATTACAATTATCTCACCAAACTGTTTGCTCACTCAATGTATTTGTGTTTTTATAAGGTAACTTGTTGCAATAGTCAGTAATAAAACAAGAATAAATAAACACATTAGAAGCAGTAGCATAAATAAATACAATAGAATAAAGATACAAATTAAACAATGCTGTATATTTTTTCAGGTAGGTCTAACAGTAGTATTCAAGTAAAAATAGGCCGAAAAATTGAAAAATCAAATATAAAAGAACTCTGAAAAGTCATAACTGTATAAGTTAAATATAGACTAATCCTTATTTAAGCTTTTCTTTTGTCGTTTGATTATCATTAATACAGACAGCCACCAGTAGACAGTATCAGGTTTTAAAGGCTGCTATCACTAATACCTAATGGACGGAGACGATATGCTGTTAACATTCACATAACCAATGCGAATATTCGCCAAGACGGCATTTTGACCTAACTGTGTGTGTATTGGAACCTGATTGGAACGTTTATGTGTAGGCTAATAATCCGCGAAAATCTGACACTTGCGCGAGAGGCGGATATGTGTGTGCGCGCTTTGGTTGAGAGCACACTGACTGAAGACCGTCTCTCAGAAAGCGCGCGAGTACTTTATAGTTTAAATTAAATCGCTTGAATTTATAAACTGGCATGATATAAAACGATGTGCGTTAAAGTCTTGTATTGCACCGTGCATCTCGCTTGCAGAGCAAAAGCAAGGTGGATACTATGAAGCCATTTGCGCATTTTGCGAGAGAGAGAGCGAGAGAGAGAGAGAGAGAGAGAGAGAGAGATGCGTTACCGCTGTTTGTGAAATTACGTCGCACAGTAAATTTTAAAATTACTGATTTGCTCTGATAATCTGTTTGGGTTTAATCTACATGGTAAAGTGTATAAATGTATTTACGGTACTGTAGAAAAACAAGTACCGTCAGGATTTTAAAATGTTGATACCGAAGTATCGGTTCTCGTGACATCCTATAGCACCAATTACAATTGATTATAACTTTTTAAAACAAACACATAAAAACATAACAGCTTCAAAATTCGCATTTTTGATATTATATGGGTATTTATTCCTATCATGGCAAAGCTGTAATATCTATAATGTTACAAAAAAATTCTATTTCAAATAAATGCTGTTCTTTTGAACTTTCTATTCATCAAAGCAGAATTCTAAAAAAAAATGTATCACATTTTACATAAAAACTGATAACAGCGATAATAACCATTATTAATACTTGAGCACCAATAACAATTGATTATAACTTTTTTAAATAAACATGACAGCTTCAAAATTCGCGTTTTCGATATGGATGTGTGTAATTTACGTAACAAAACGTCCAAGTATCATCAAGTTATATTTACCACAGTTCTTATTTTACTCATAAATTGAAAAACCATATTATAAAACTACATAGGAAAATCTCAAAGCAACTACTTTAAAATAGAAAACTATTCTTTTAAACTTTACTAATATTTCACAATATTACTGTAAATAAATACAGCCTTGGTGAGAATAAGAGACATTAAAAAACATTTTTTAAAAAAGTAATTATTCCAAACTTTTGACTAGTGTATTTAACCTACCTTCTGCAATCTCTCGAAATTTGGTTTCCGCATCAGGGCTCTTGTTCTTGTCTGGGTGATATTTCATGGCAAGCTTGTGAAAAGCTTTTTTGATCTGACGGTCGGAAGCGTCTTTTGGCACACCGAGAATGTCATAGTAGTCTTTTCTGGCCAGTATAAGTTCTGTTATCATCAGGACGCACACTGCGAACATCAGTGTCGACTGTGCCGTGGCCATGCTTCTGGCTGCTTGACAAGATGATGGAAGAGAGAGGAGAATTTTGTCAGTTGGACCTGTCTAAAGTTAACAATGAATTAATATCTAAACATCTATACCTCTTTATAACAATGTATTATTACATTAAAATTAATCTGTGATTTATTTTAGGGAATAAAATAAAATAAACAAAGGCAAAGTTACTTCATTGTACAGTGGAAATCATCCATAGAATTTTACATAATATTCATGATGCTGTGTTTATGCTTTTACAGAAATTTTAGCTTTACCAATGCACCACGCCCCCTTGATTAACAATAGTTTTGCTGTTTTAAACATTTCTTTAAATTGAAAAATAATTATTCACATATTTATTTAATAACCATTTATTAAATATAATATAATTGTTTTTATTAGAATGTTTAGAATATTGCGTTTGCCAGCGTATGAACAATATTCTGTACATTTCTACGATTTTTTGCAGTATTTAGTTTTTTACTATATTTTCTTTATATCGTTTCATTTCTTAAGAATGATAAAACCCCCGCAATACGCCTTTCGAAACCAACTTTCATAAAACTGATGAACTCATTTAGCCCGCTTGCTAACATGAACATGAAGTATCATCTAATCCCGTCGCATTATCAACACGAGCTTTTTAAATATATTCGCACTATGAAAACATGCCATATAAATGAATACGATGAATAATGAGACGTGAATTCAGGCATATTTTAGAGAACGTACTTACTGTTCCTGACAGCACCGATGAAAATGATCAAAACTGATACTGGTGTTTTCAATATTTGGGCCGTACAACACGACTCGCAATCCTATTGGTGCAGCTCTGTACCACGTGATCTTTACACGAACTAAACACCAACAAAATCACTGTTGCGTTGTATTTACGCAGAGCAAATAGGCAGATATCCTATTACATATAATCAAAGTTTTCTAAACTAAACTCTTATTCCTGATTTTATTTACACAAGGGCAAAAGAAAAACGTGTTTTTAGTATAATAAAAAAACATTTAAGAAGTGATTCTGTTTCAGTTAAAAAGTAGAGTAGGCATAAAAATTAAAATATGTATTCAGTGTAATTAGAATTATGTCTCAGATAAAAGAAAAAAAAGACTGGGTAATTTCAAAAATACGGTAGTGCTTAAGATTGTAGTAAGACAGACATGTTGTCTTTTTTTCTTTTTTAATGATTTACAAATATAGGGTACATTAGGATGAGCAAAACAATAAAGTAAATAAAGAAATATTTTTTTAAATATTAACACATTTTTATTTTATTTTACTTTATTATTTTTCAAAAATAATATTATTTTAGGTATTGTTGAACTTTTGACTTTAAAATTAGAAACAAAGTCTTATTTTTAAGTAGCATATTAATTAAATAATATTCCTTATGGCAAGACATGCCATAAGTGGAGTTTTTTTTAAATAAAACATTTTCAAAACAAAGTTGAAAGCTGGGTATTATGTTATCCCTAATAAACGAACAGAAATCTGACCAAAAACAAGCCTCTATCAATATCATAATTAAATGTGTTTACAATGTTTATGTTTATATATTATACATTCTTGGTTTTTATTTTTACATTTATTTATTTTATATGTATATTTATTTTACATTAAATATTTATGAGGCAGTTTTCAAATTTGTTTCCAGATATGACAGGCTTATGACAACATCTGCAAATCTTGGCCATGATGTCATTACGTTTCCCACAATGCCTCAGCAGCAAAACAACGCACGCGCCGTGCGCATTTCTCAAGCGTCTCTCAAAGATGGCGGGTGTCCCCGATCCACTGGAAGATATGCTGTACTCCGAAGTGGACGAAAAAGCCGTCAGTGACCTCGTAGGCTCGTTAGAATCGCAGTTGGGTGGACAAAACAAGGCGGTGGGTCCTCAAGGCGACATCAGGAGACCATCAAACGCGCTAAATCCACACTTGGGGAAATTACTGCCCGCCCAAGTAGGAACAACACTGGAGCAGCAGCGGCAGCCACAGCGAAACCAGGAGGGAAACTCTCAAGAAAACGGTCCGGACAGGATACCGGCGTCCAGTTCTGTCCCCTCCACCGCGAACCTGCCCAGCACCTCCGCGAATTTAGTTACAGCCGCGAACCGGGTGCAATATCATTCATCAAATCCATCAACTTGTTCAAGTGACGCAGCACCAACAGACTCTCATCCCAATACAAATCACATTGCGTCTGCTGTCCGGACGGTTCCCGCCAGAATACAGACTGTGAACGGAAGCAGTGGCACGTTAAACTCTTCTGTTATCGCTTCCGCGCCTGCTTCTGTAAACGGTATTGACATTGGTTCAGGTGTAGGTAATGGTAAAAGCAACATGTCTGCTCCTACTAGTACAAATACTGCTTTTGTGTCCGCTCAGCCCAACAGCACACTGCCACATGCGAATGTGTCACTAGATAGTCAAGCAAACCCCACCATTGCATTGCACAGGCCTCCTAACACCATCACAAGTGTCGTACACAACGGAGGTGACCCTAAAGTCTCAGGATTGCCCATCCAGGGCACTGGTCTTGTCTCCACCTCTGTGGCATTCACAAACACAGAGCCCAAATCTGACCCTCAAAACCAGATTAAAGCCATCGTCCCGAACCAGCTACCTGGGACTCCTGTAGGGTTGCACCCCAGCACGCCCACTCAAATTATTGTGTCGTCCAGTGCAGTGGTGACCTCACTTCCTGTGGCAAGCACGCCCTCTGTCCTTGCAAAGCCAGCAACAACCACTCTCGTAGGACAGCCTACGACCCTGTTGAGACCTGGTACGCCCGCTCAAGTGACGGCGACCGTGGCGGCCCCGCAGCGACCAGGGGCACCTACGACCCAGCTGATTGTCAGGCCGCAGCAACAAACTACTATTCAGTTACCGCCAGGATTCACCATACCACCAGGTAACAGCTCGGGAGTAGTCCGGCTGCGAAACAAAATGATTCACCCAAAAATGGAAATTTTGTCATTTATTCACCTTAATGTCATTTGACAAACGTGTATGACATTCTTTCTTCTGTGGAACACAAAGAAGATATTTTTAGGAATGTTTTTGTGCACATAATGAAAGTAAATGGGGTCCAAAACAAAATAACATTGGACCCCATTTACTGTCATTGAACGGCCAAAAATCTAAAGGTTGCGCATTTTCGCTGGCGAAGTCCAGTCATTTCAGTAGGAATACACATGATTGGGAATTTCACTTGAGGGTGAAAAATTTTGCAAAAAGTTCAAGTTGGATTTGCAGTGTTTACCAACAAAAACTGCTTGGTTTGAAAGTGACTTCTGTGTAAGATGTGCTTCATACATCGCATCATTATTGGCATTTTTTGCCTACAGCTTTGCCGAAATTTCTGAAATGGGACCTCACCTTAAGACGTTTTCTTTTATGTTCCACAGACCACAGGAAGTCATTGGTATAGAACAACATAGGAGTAAATGAACTATCCCTTTAAGTTTTGTTAACTATTGCTAATACTTTTTGTGGCTGTTGTTATTGCTGCTATGTGATTTGTTTATTCATTTTTCTCTGTGTTCTTCTTAAGGTATGGTGCTGGTACGTACAGAGGCCGGTCAGCTGGCATTGGTTCCTCAGCAGGTCCTGGCCCAGGCCAAAGCTCAGAACCAAAATAAAGCCACCATGTCACCGAGACCTGCTACACCCACTGCTGGAGCGGCTTTCAGAGTCACCACACCTGTTGCCCAGGTATGAGCAAGATATCCTTGTTGGATAACACATGAATAATAATATTGCAGACGATTTAGGTATTAAATTAAGACTAAAGTTGCGGTCACATGCGGGGGGGGGGCTCACAAACTGTTGTTGTAGGGAAAATATCTATCTGAAAAGTCTTATAAAAGGACAAAAAAGCAGCATATATGTAGTACATGTAACTTCTGAAGCCGTATGGAAGCTTTGTATGATGAAGTAAAAAATTCACAGATAATTTTTACATTGGCTTGACAACAAACACTGTTATTTCAGCAGTGGTTCATAACCAAACATCATGACATCATATGTGGCATACTTATGGCCCTATTAAAATTCCGTTTTATTTTTTTCCAAAAACCATTTTAATGGTTAAATTAAAATTTAGTCATCAAAAAGCATGTCTAATTAATTGAAATCATGAAACTTTTATACAATTTAACAATTTCTTAAAAGCATTTTTTGGGGCCCTATGAAATACGTTTGAATTTTTTCCTCAAATTCCGTTTTACATTTTAGCAAATTCTGTTTTAAGTTTTCTGGATTCCATTTTTAATGGTTTAATTATATTTTAATAACCAAAAAGCATGTCTAGTGAATTAAATTCATAAAAACATTTATTAAAAGAGAAATTTATTTCTATGAAACATTTTGTTTTTGTTTTTTTCAGAAATTTTGTGTTGTGTATTTAAATTTTTCTGGCAATCAAATGAAGGCATAAAACATTAATTTATATTTTAATCATATGACATTAAGCAAACTTTTTTGTCAAATAAAGTGCTCCACTACAGAGCTTTACTGGTAAAATTAAAACATGGCAGGAAATTGTGATTATTCCTTAAAAATAAAGTTATGAATGAAGAACTTTTGAGTTTCTGTGTGTTTTTGATATGACGATAGTTTTTTTCAAATGAAACGGTAAAATGCTCATGAAGTGACTCTCAGAGCTGTTCTGGAGATGAAGTTTATGCATTCATGTCCTCATATGTGAGGCAGAGGCTGAAAACACCACGAGTGTCATGCTTCTGTGTGTGTGTGATAAATGAAACTGCTCGTCTGCGCCATTCATTCACACAGACACACGCAGAACATGCAGGATTCATAGTCTTTTTGCGGTTTAATATTCACAGACACTGGTGTACATCACAAATTGATTTAAGTGTACTGACACATTCCGTGACATTCTGCTTATAAAGTAAATTCAGTTTTTATTAATGGATTCCGCGATTCCATCTGCGTTTTGTCTTTTTGCTTTTTTTGGTGTTTTTGTCCTTTTTAAAGTCAGTGGTAACTAAGAACTTTCATTGAATGGCAAATATGTATTTGTTTTAAGTTTTGAAATAATATGTGTCTATTTTGTTGAAAAAATGATGACGTGCATTTGGAACAATGTAAAGTTGAGTACATGTGTCGCTTTTGGGTGAATTATTTCTTGAAAATTATTTTGTGGTACCTTGTCTTTTTATTGCATCACTTTCCATTCAAATAGACCCTTTTCAATGACTGTGATGATGCGTTTTAATGGTCAGCAACATCGTAAATCCTGCAACGTATTTTTTTAAGTTATGTACATTTTATAACAGTATACTTAGTATTATATTACTTTTGTATTAAATTACAAGAAACTAGTTAATGCTGCTGTGAGGGTGTTTCCAATTTTTCTCTCTTCCGACTGCCATTATCAGTCTCTCTCTATTTTGAAAAACTCCACAATAGTGTTTTCTTTTGATATTTGAGCAAATGGGATCATGAAAATATATTTAATGTAGTCTCTTATTCACCGCTATAGATATTAACCCAACTATGACAACTTCAGCTTTTGAGAAACCCGGAAATGTGAAAAGGGTCTATTAAAAGCTCAGGCAAAATATTTCTTTTGTCATAGCACTGTAGAGGTAAGGTTCTTACCTCAGCATGGTTTTTTATTTCCATAGCAGAAGACAGCAGTGGTAACGATTACCTCAGCTCAGAAGCCCACCACCACAGTCATTACAGCAGGGGCCCGTGTGCAGCCTGCACCACAAACAGTCCTCAAGCCCTCTGTGACCCCTCAGAGTCCCAGCACGACCTCTGCTGCTGCCCCAGCTAACAGAGCACCTGTCCTCTCTCAGGTACTGTTCAAATTAAACTCTTTTCATTCATAATGTGACTCTGACTATTGGTAGATATGGATTCTAGTTCATTATTGTTTGTAAAATACCAGAATTTTCATTTCAGGAAATGCAAGAGAATGTAAAGAAGTGCAAGAACTTCCTAGCAACGCTCATCAAACTGGCATCCCATAATTCCCCCTCTCCGGAAACATCTCGGAATGTGAAGGCACTTGTGCAGGATCTGCTGGTAAGTTTTAGCCATTTAGTGTTTAAAGGTGTCTGTGTGTGTGTGTGTGTGTTTAAATGTGTGTGTGTGTGTGTGTGTGTGTGTGTGTGTCATTTCTGCATCTCTAGTGGCAGTGTTTTGATTGGACCACTCTATTATTATTTCATTTTCTTTAAACCCCGGGATACACTGCACGATTTTAGCAATTCTGTAAGATCATTACAAAACACACTGTGTGACATGGATCTATTAAACTTGGGTACGACATGCATGTAGACTGTACGATGATGACACCTATTGACTCTTAGGTTAAGATGCAAGTTTCTATAGAAGAATAAAACGTCATCAGCATGCGCTAGTGGTAAACAAAAAGACCATGATGAATCACACTTTGACCATTGTAGTTTTTATGTGTGCTGAAAAAAAGAGGAAGCTTGAGGTAAGCAATTTTAAGTTTTAGCGCCATGTCGCGTTGATTTCATGTCGCATTTTTATTGGCTGGTCAGTAGACGTAAGTTGTAGCAGCAAACACACTGCGGTGATCATGCTGAATTTCTGACACTGTCAGAAAATTGTCGTAGGCTATCTTTGGTCACAAGACTGTGACAACGGCCGTCTTTGAACCTCTCTCACTGTGCGACATAGGACCAACGATCAGGAGCCACGATCACAGAAATCGCCACGATTGTTTCACGATGGCAATCTTTCGTGGGACAGCCGAAAATCATGCAGTGTGTCCTGGGCTTAAAAGATTTGATATAGCAGTTTATTGATAGTATTTCATCTAGTGCTTTTTTCATACTAAACTGTAGATGTCAGTATTTGCAGGGCTCAAAAAAGTTTTTTTTTTTTTTTGGCTGGCTGGCTGGCTGGCTGGCTGGCTGGCTGGCTGGCTCAAACAGGCCAGTAAGGGTGTCTTTGCACAGCCATGTTAAGGCTGATTTGTGCCTGCTCAATCCAGTGTAAAGACATAATGGCGCATACAGACTTGACTACATTATGCCAGTTAAAGTACACAGTTGTAATTGCATTTAAAAGCCACCTCTAAGCAGCATTAAACAGTCTGTGTAAAGACACCAAATGCAACTGCAGAAGTGCTTCTGTGCCACCTTTACAGTGTAAATTTGGCATAATTTTTATTTGCCCTGCCAATATTTTCAGGGTTTTTATTTTACATTTATAACTATGAATTCACAACTAATGGCACCACTGTCCAACACAAGTGTGAATTTATAGCTTTGTAGCAATTTTTTTGTAACTTATTGAAACTTCCAGTGCATGTGTAACAAAAGAAAATCTTTTCAGTTTTGCACATTTTATTTTAACTGATATTCATTTTGCCTTCTAAAATCTGCAAAGGATGCAAAAATTGAGCCTGAGGAGTTTACAAATCGCCTGCAGACAGAGTTGAAGTCATCTCCTCAACCATACCTGATCCCTTTTCTGAAGGTAGAACTCATAACTTTCCATTATAAAGCAGTTGCATTTGTTCTTAAATACACTAAATCTTGTTCCTCTTCTCTTTGTACAGAAAAGCCTGCCTGCTCTGCGTCTGACACTTCTGAACTCCCAGCAGTCTTTAACTCAGCTGTCTCAGGCCTCTACTACGTCCACTCCACTGACGGTGAACACCATTAAAGCTCCAGCGCCGAGCACACTACCCACCACCATATCTACCATCCGGCCGGCTGCTGCCCTGACTCCCACTACCACCATGGTACTTGTGCTTTCCTATGGTCTATTGTAGGGCTGGTCAATATATGGAATATTCATATTCAGTATATGAATGTCCATAACTAGGGGTGTAACAATATATCGTGTCACAATATGTCGCAATACAAAAATGCAATAATATGTATCGTGGATAGTGACAATCTCTATTGTGTATAGTTCACCCAAAATAAAAATGACTGTGTGAGGAAAAAATTCAAGTTTACAGAGTTTTAGTGTCACTACTACAATAAACTACAACATATAATGTTGAATAGAATGTATAATAATGTAATGGGGGAATGTTTGTGGGTCCTGATAATGCCAAATGTCTTATGTTACCAGTAAAAAGTGGCCTACATTATTTTAAATATATCTAGTCAGTGATAGAGTGCAAGCATATTCGTCAAAAATAATTCTGTATTTTCAGCTTCAGAATCATGAATATTTTTAAATTCTGGTGTCACCATTGTCCTGTGCATTGGGTTACCAGCACCAAGTCCAAGCCTATTCATTTCCACCCCAGTGTAATACCAAATTTAGCATTTTAATCAACAGTACATTTTTTGTTAACCTTTTATGATAAGTCTTGGAGTATCACAATAATATCATATCATAAGTTCAGTATCATATGTATCGAATTGTGACATGAGGGTATCGTTACATCCCTATCCATAAAAATTGTATATATTATATTTGAACATTCATAATATAAAACATTTGAATATTCATAACATATTTACAATGTGAAAATTTGGATTATTTGAATGTACTTTTTTTATTTTGCTATGAAGTTTTGGTTACACTTTATTTTAAGGTGTCAGTATTACAGTGTATTTATACATAAGTACTATATAAGTACTGTGTAATAATAATCTACATGTACTTACTATAGAGTTAGGGTAAGGATGAGGGTTTGGTTATGTAATTATGATTATGTATAATTTATAGTTATTACTACAGTAACTACATGTAACACGTGTAACAATGACACTGTAAAATAAGTGTTACCGAAGTTTTCTAAAGCTCATGTTATTAAATTGATTCTATGATCTTAGCCTCTGTAAGACGGATAATAGCATCTCTGATTCAAAAATAAACTTGAATCACTTCAGTGAATGATTCATTCAGTGATTCACAGAAGCCTCAACATGGCTTTTTTTTATACATAAGCCTAATCAAGTTAAAATGTAGTATTAATACAATTTTATGTCCATGTGATAAACATGATTATTATTATTATTGCATTAAACATTTTGAGTCTAACTGCTTAAGGCTGTTTGGTTGAAATGATGCTTTATCTAATAAAAAAAGAAACCTTTAAGTTAATTTACAGCAAATGTATTAATATAGTGACTTCTTTAGATGTCTTACAAATATGTCTTTTTTAAGCTATATCTTCCAGCGCTTGTCTAAATATGTTCATATCCTCTGTGGTTGTGTTCTCTTCAGGCTGTTAAGAGGCCCGGGCTTCAGGCTACTCCGACACGGATGCCGGTGGTGATTACACAGACGGTTCGTGCTCAAGGTAAGCTAGAGACTTAATGAGCTTGGAGTCCATTTTAAACACACCAAAGGAAAGTGATTGAGGCTTAAGTGTTCCTTTTCTCATGCAAGAGTCCAATAGAAGTGCCCCAGTATAATTACAAGTTTTATTGCAGGTGCTGTTGGGACACACTTCCAAGTAAGGAACCCCATGAGTGTGGCTTTTCAAGCCTCAGCCAATCAGAAACAGAAGCTAAATGACCCTGGGGGTGGGACTTTCAGGTAGGTTTTCTAAGAGTCCAGTAGGGGGCGACGTTTCTCTAGAATTGTTAGTTGAATTTGAGAACGTAAAAATGGGTGTGATGGAATGAAGTCGTGTTCATGACTATCTTATTATTATGCTGAAAAAATTATAATTTAAAAAAGATTCATAAAAGCTTTGAAATAAGTTTGGTATCAAACCCATTCCACAAGATTTTCTTACATTTCATATATACAAACTGCTTCATGTATACATTTAATGTATAAATATAAAAAAGTGTGACATTGACTATGTACATTTACTAAGCACACGATGTGATATTAATTTTTATTTTTAATTAAAAAATATTAAATTAGAATTGAACAAGTTCTTTCACAGTAATGGACTTTGTATACATACATGTAACATAACTTGACATAAATGTTTTATATAATACAAAATATTTTTAATATATAACTTTATATACATCAAAATATACCTGTCTCATGCATGGAAAAGCTCTTCTTGAATCTCCTCCGTTTGTGTCTGCAGGGATGATGACGACATCAATGACGTGGCATCCATGGCTGGTGTGAACCTGAACGAGGAGAACGCCCGTATCTTGGCCACGGGTTCGGAGCTGGTGGGCACCCAGATCCGTTCCTGTAAGGACGAGGCCTTCCTTCCTGCCAGCCTGCTCCACAAACGTCTCCTGGAGACTGGTACAAAATAGCTCACCGCCACAATACTTTCATATACTGGAGCGGCAGTCTGGCAACATGCTTGTCAGGATCAGTTTCTCCTGGCAGGTTTATAGTCATAAAGAGGTTTAGGCTGTACTGCCACTGTGTGGGCAGTTAATATTCTGTCTAATTACTGTATCAGTGTTGACTGACATTGTTTGAGGGCGGATCTTTAAATGGGTGTGGGATTATGAATGGATTTAAACAAAAAGCTGATGAAAGCTGGCCCGATGAGACAGGAAAGATGTGTCACTCTTTTCAAAGCTTTATGATTCGGCTTCTTGATTTAAATGCCATAGAGAAAAAAACTATATAGCTAATAATTTTGGGCCAGATTAACAGTCAGGCATATGAATAGAAGGGATCTGCACACTTTCAAAAATCAACTAACTAATCATTAGCCTTAAACTAGAGTAATGAGTGTTGTATAATTAGGCTAGATTCATTTTTCTTTTTTGCGTTCTTGTAAAAAAGTGTATGTGTGTATATGCACACAGTTATTATTAATTACTTCATACACATTTATATATAACAAAACAGAAAATGTAGGTAAAGTTTGTGTTTATTATATAATTAACGGGAAAATGTAGAAGTTTTTGATGGCACTAAAATAGTTTTTTAGATTACTATTATAGTATTAATTAGTATTTTGAATTCACTTTTTGTTTAAAATATTTCTGTTTACCTTTAATTTGTTTTTCAATTTTATTTTTTAATAATTTTAATGTTTCACCTTAAACTTATTTTATGTTTTAGGCAACTTTTCTCATTTTTATTTTTCATTTAATGTTAAAATTTTATTTCAGCTATTTCAATTAACGAAAATAATTTGTAATAATTTGAGTTTAGTTTATTAACAGTAATAACGCTGCTAGTTGAATAGTTGGTCACTGTGACCCACTTAAAAAGTAGAGATCCAATGATTAGTACCCTTTCAGTCCCCTCTCCTTGAGCTCCACCTAAGACTAGTGCACTTTCTAGTGCACTTCCACTGGTCACTCACATGCTAAGTCAGTCTAATGAGTGCCCCGTGTCCGAGATGGAGGCCTCCCGGGCTGCGAATTAATACTTTATAGGCCATCTTCTGATGGCTCTCTGTTAGTTTGCTGTGTGCTGAAATGTGAGGTTGCCTCGGGCCTCTTCCCTGACAAGGTCACTTGCATGCACTCTCTGAATGTCCCTGCCTAAACAAACAATGCACATTTCAAACACTAGATGGATTCAGATCTACATTCCTGTAGATCCTACATGTGAACAAATTGAATTATTCTGCATTTTGCAAAGACAATTTGAGCCTGCTTGCCCCCATAATTCGCAGCCATGTTGTTATGCTATGGTGATGCAAGGTGAGGCTGAGGCCTACTAGGTTGCTAGGCAGAAAAGTTTAAAATAATAAAATAATATTTTTTGACAGTAAAGACTTTTTATTTCAATCAATGCTGTTCTTTTTAACCTTCCTATATAAATTAGCACAACTGTTTTCAATACTGATAATAAGAAATGTTTCTTCAGCAGCAAATCAGTATATTAGAATAATTAAATGGGAAATTGTGTATATAAATACCAAATAGGGTCTATAATTAGGACCAAACTCCCAAATGGCATGCATGTATTTTGAGAACACACTGCACTAACGTCTTATCAATAATGATTAGTTAACCTTCACATAGATCACTTTAAAGATGTCCTAAAGAGCATTAAGAAACAGGAGACTGTCATATAGACATGAGGCAGGTCTTTGGCTCCCTCTCATCCAAAAAAGCACCCTCCATTATTGTATTTAAGCAAACTCTCTCTCCCCCCGTGCGCTTGATTTAGCGCACAGTGCATACCAATGAGTGCCTGCGGATATGTGCTATTACATGGAGCCCGGCTGTGGTTGTTATGCTGTCGCCAGGGGGGTGGAGTGTGTTAAAAATGTAAATCTTCCTCCGGGGGAGTTCTGCGTGTGTGTGTGACAGTTTGATGGCTGGATGAGGGAACAGGGAGAAGGTGCATTGCGCCACCTGCTGGATATGATGTGAAGAGAGTGATGTAAAGTGAAGTGAGTGTGTGGGTGTGACAGATGCTAAGTGTGGCAGTGAAGTGTTTACCAGTTAAATTAGGTCATATCATGAAGCAGGTTTGAGAAAGAAAACAATAATACTTGTCTTTTTATTGGTTTGGTGCTCCAGGCCCAAAGAATCACTTTTCTTCACTTATGCTCTACCTTCCCGAGTAACTTTAACACCAAACTTTGTATCATTTCAGCCAAGAAGTTCGGCGTGACGGAGGTGTCAATGGAGACGGTCACTCTCATTTCTCACGCCACTCAGTCCAGGCTACGCTCCATGCTGGAGAAAGTCTCGGCCGTTGCGCAACACCGCGCCGACTCCTGCAAAGTAAGAACCAATACCTGAACCACTCCCTCCAGAACTTCAAAGAGAAACCACAAACTGACATTTACCACTGAACATTTCTCATTATATGTCCTTCGCGCTGAAAATGTAGCTCTTAATGTTAACCCTAACCAAAGTCTTGATCATGGGAGATACACTAGTATGAATAGGCTTTTGTTTTACATCACAATAAACTAAACTAATTATATCTTCCTTTTATATCTCCAAAGCAGAAGTCAATCAGTACTTTATTTTAATTGATCAGTTCTTATAACAGATGATTAAAGATGTACTTTAGTGTTGATAAAATAACTTGGAATTACTTGATAAAGAACTTGAAATGTTTTATTCCTTTTTTTTCAGATTTTATATATATATATATATATATATATATATATATATACACACACACAGTATTTACAAGATGAGCACATAAGAGCACCACTGCAATGTTGTATTTACCTGTGAGACACTCAGGATTTGTTGTAAACCCTCACATTCAGAGTAAGAGGTGTGCCAATCCAAAAATTCATTGTGGAACCAAATTAGTATTGATCATAATTAGGGATGCACCGATACCATTTTTTCAGAACCGAACCAATCCAATACCAAAAATTCTGAGTATCGGCTGATACCAGCACAGTTTTGTTTAAAAATTCAGTGTAGAATTTCTATACCTCAGTGTGTTGAACTGATAATCACTCTTTTATGTGTTAAACAATCTACTAAATACAGACAACTTCATTATAAAGAAAAACAACAAATTAAAAATATATATAATCACAATCTATGACAAAAATACTACTATAAACTAGATTAGTGGATAATTCAGCAGCAAAAGTGACTCTAGAACAATCGTGAGTGCACAATAATTGTATAAAATCTAAACATTTAGTGGGGATCAAATAAAAGTGAGTAAGTGTAGCACTAAATCTGGTAAAATGTTACACGTTGTAAAATACATTTATAAAAAACAAGTAAGTATATTTATAGAAATAGGGCCTATATACTAAGAAATTAAAAGACATTTATTTTAAATGTATAGCACAGCTTTTTAATGAGGCAGCAACATATTATAGATAGGGCAGAACAAGAAAGGCTATTAATAATCTTTTATAGCGCAAAAGTATTATAATACGAAAGGCTCCAATACAGAGCGGCACAAAGCGCGTATGCGCATCCCGTGCGCAGGATGATGCGCTTGAAGCAACACAGAGTCGCAGCGCTCCGTCCGCATTGAAAAGTTCAAAACACAAAGGGAAGATTTATCGATGCTTAGTGTATCTATCTATGCGATATTTTATTGAGCCTTTTCTTTTAACAGTTTAAATTTTCAGTTACCGTGCGTGTGAAGAACAATTCAATCTCTAGTCTAGTGTTGTGATCTAACAGACACCCGGCAGAAAGTAACACGATTTAGCAGCAATAAAGTCCAGCAAGATAAAGTCATTTTATGCGAAACCATTAACCGTTATCTACAGATCAAGCATAATAACAGGAACAGTGAATCATCTTGGAGAGAGTTTCATCGTGTTGACTGTCGTAACCGAACGCGACACACAGTTTGAAAGCTGAATGGAGAATGACTGGCAGCCGCAGCAGAGGGAAGCATTCACGTGAACTTGAATTTAATGACTTAAATATTCATCTGTACCTCACATTAAACAATGGAATGGCTTCAGAACACCCAATATAGTGCAAGAAGCGTTGATGATGCTTTATAATGTTTTTGTGTCTTTTGTGGGGCACTGGGGCTTAACAATAACACAATATTATACGCACAGTATCGGATTTGGATACCTGATCCGGCAAATAATGCAGTATCGGAGCCAATACCGAGTATCGGATCGGCGCATCCCTAATCATAAGTTGTAATTGGTAATGCCATAAGCTTCCTGTGCTTATTGGTAATTGAAAAAGAGAGAAAAAAATGTTATTTATTCTTTATTATTATTATTACTATTATATTTTAATATGCTAGTTTTGTTAACTGTGTTATCATAGAAGTCTGAATGTAATGCAGCTTGAGGAAAAAACTGAAAATCTAGACTTTAATTTTGTACTAAGAAAAAGAAAAATGTCGCTATGGTGTCATGTTGCGATTTTTATCCTGTTCTGATTTTGAAACAAACTGTTCCAAATGAGTAACTGGCACGGCTGTATGAAGTCAGCCTGTTGACATCAGCGAAAAACAAGCCAGACTTGAATGGAGACGGGAAAAGTTGGCCCTGCGAGTGAGGCGCAGCCTCAGCGCAAAAGAAAGCGTGCAAGAAGAGATGAGAAGAGCAGTGCCGTTCCCGCTGCTAATAGGCTATAGCCTCAGAAGTGCATGAAAATGTGTGGGTTCCTGTGTGTGTGTGTGTGTGTGTGTCGCTCTGCTTTGGTCCTCCACTGTGCCTCTTGCAGCTCTTTTACCTGCAACGCTAGAACAACTATCGCAGGAAAGAGAGTCAGGGTTGCCTTGCAGAAACACTGCGAAACGCACAATTATCCCATTAGCTCTGGGTGACCTACTAACTTCACTTTCATTTATGTACGAAAGAAAAAAGAGTGAAACTTTAGGCAAGCTGGGGAAAAGTTAGTTCACTCTTATAACAACGTAAAGGTGATAAACTTGTTGATGAGTTTTGTTTTCTGTTTCCACAGGATGAGGAGCTGTACGAGCAGGCTTCGGATGTGCGGACACAGCTGAAGTTCTTTGAGCAGCTGGAGAAGATCGAGAAGCAGAGGAAAGATGACGAGGAACGGGAGCTACTAATGAAAGCCGCAAAAGTAGGTTTGAGTGATGCGGGAGTGGCCATCGGCGCCAGTCTGCCCGTCAGCGCCTTGCCAACGAACGCTGGCTTTTCCCGCACCACTGTTTAAAAGAAAACCGGTTGTGCTTTTAGGCCTCGGAGAGAAAAGACAGTGTTATTAAGACACAAGATTGCACTCTGCAGCTTCATACTGTAGCAAATTGCAGTAATGGCAAAGCCAGAGGGATTTATCCAGTCTCGAGTTGATTTGATTGTACTGTTGCCTGGACTGGAGTACATCAGGGGAAAGGGAATGAGTCTTCTGTTAGGAAGTGAGAGAGGATGTTTTAAATTTGCCTTGAAGTTGCTTTCTTTCTAAGGAAGTGACACTATCTCACTCACTGAGTTTGTTGGGTAAAAAATCATGTTATATGTAATGGATGAACCTTGAGGCATCACTACCTTTACCTTTTTGGCACTAAGCAAGTAAACGCTGCTTATAAATTAATCAAGACTACATGGCTTTTTAAAACAGCTATATAGCCAGACATGAGGATTAGGAGGAATTTTCTAGGTTCTAAACAAGTTCAGTGCTGTCGGCAGGGATGGACTTATGGGGTGGTTTTTAATACTAAATTTCTATATTTAAAATGCAGGGATGCATTGATATTAAAATTCTGGCTGATACAGTTAAGCTGTTAATTATATAACTTATAAATGGATTGTATTAAAATTATATACTTTGTGAATAAATTTGAAAAATATTAATAAATTATAAAATATATAAATAAATGTATATAAAATATTAAAATTTAAAATATGTAAAATAATTATAAAACACTAAAAACTAAAATCAATTGTTTTAGATACTACAAATGCATTTAGATATCACATTATAATGTACAGAATGAAAAATAGATATTCATGTTGAGATTTGCTAACAATTTAAATTATTAGTGCTTTTAAAGATTAACTTAAAGTGCTCGATTATGGCAAAAATCATAATCACGATTATTTTGGTCAATGTTGAAATCACGATTATTTAACAAGATTATTGGTGGGTGATATGATCAAAGTCTTAAACTAATACTACATTAACTCATGTAAGTAAAGGGTCCTCAAAACAGTTACAGAAGACAAATAAACAGTCAGCAATACAATAAGAACAATGAAACTAATTATAAACAAAACTGACAAACGTACAACAGATCAAAAATACAACTTAAATAAACAGTGCTTTAAGTTTTTCAGGAAGATGTACTAACAGTGGTGTAGAAATTGAGTAAAGTAATTAAATGTAAAATAACACTGCTGTATACATTAAATGTAGACTAATCCTTATTGAAACTACAAAAGTAATTCATTCAAGAGTGATTTTATCTTTGTCTTTTGTTGTTTGATTAACATTATTGACTGCAGCAGATTTATTAGGCTGGTGTCACTTTAAGATATTCCAATATACTGTTACACATTCTTTCTCAACTGTTTACATTCAAGACATAACCTGTTATTTTTACTTTCATTACTATTACTTTTCAACTCCATGTTATTATTTTTTAAACAAAAGAAATTGAAAATAGATTTAAACCTTCAGTGTTCTTTTTTGCAAACATACTTTGCAGACAAATAAGCACAAGTCAACCTGCCATACCAAACAATACCACAGGGAGATGCCAAAGGACTGCATATAACTACTATACGGATCCATTCATAATTAATAAACACTAAAATACAAATGAAAAATAAAATAATTCTGAATGTGTGTAAATTTAGCGATCTGAAGGTGGTTCGATGTCATCAGTGAACACTTCCTCTGTCAGAACAAGCAATCGTGTCTATGTTTGGAGCTGATGCCCATGTGTACATAAACACCACTGATCCTCACAAACTTCTCCAAAACACGCTTCTTCGGCGAGCATCCGTTATAAAACACTTACAGTACATTCATTTTGACAACTACGCGAATATATTGAACTGTGTTCATGCAGAAATATGGTGTTATAGCATTCAGTGAGCCGATAGTGCACATACACGGTTTGTTTGGGCATCAATAATAACGTACTCGCGCGTGCCTAATGTATGACTCCTGCATGTCACTGTAATCGTCTTTACCTTCATTACAGCCGTCATCCATCAAAACTTTTTAGCGACACTAGTTTTCTTTATCCAACTGAAATGTGTAGTTTGCGTATCCTGTGTTCAAGAAGCGGTTGGGTGTTTTGAGCCGCTGTTCAGTCAGTATCACACAGCGCGATTAGAAACGCCTTGGGCTGCTCCGAATCCAAAACAATCACAGAACACGTACGAGAGTGGTGGTTCTTTGTTTTAATTAATTTTTTTTAATTGATACAATTTATCTTTTATTATTCAACGTATTAATAATAAAATTAATGAATTATATTAATATATTTAAATGAATTTTAAGTTAAATATATTAATACATGCCCGTAGGCAGGGGGGGTTGCCAAAGGTCCAGAATTTAAGTCCGTTTTTTTGTAATAAACAAGTGTTCTTTTAAGTAATGACGGCCAATAATTTGAATCCGGACCTCTGTATTTCTCTGATGTGTAGGCTATATAATAAATGTTGAG
This sequence comes from Coreius guichenoti, assembly GCA_039654105.1. Taxonomy (NCBI): domain Eukaryota; kingdom Metazoa; phylum Chordata; class Actinopteri; order Cypriniformes; family Gobionidae; genus Coreius; species Coreius guichenoti. Next base: position 16,654,050 of record CM077191.1, read on the forward strand.
AAATAATTGCCTAATATAGTATTAACACTACTTTAATGCAGCAAAGATACTGCACAGCACTAAGATCTTCTCATCTGAGCTGCCTGCGGTCTGTCACCGCTCGTCATCGTCAAAATATTTAAGATGACCAATCAAAACAAAGTAGGCGGTCTTTATGGTCACTGAAGGTGCTGAGCGCGAATTCCAGCGCGAAGCTTCAGTAAACGGTCATAAAGTGCGAGAGAAGATGTAAGTAGCTAAACTAAACATTAGTATTTGGCAGCTGTTTTAGGATTGAAATGTTAAACTACCGACAAAAATAATCAGGCAAACTAATAAACTTTTGTCTAATTTCGCCATTTTGAATTGAAAATAGGCCTGTATAACTTACGTGATTCATGTAATGTAATAATTAGCAACTGTCAATGTGAGAGGACAAGAAACATTAACGAAGCTTTCTTCATATAAGGCATAAGATTAATAATGAATGTGTACATATTGTGAATTAAAAAAAAAAATGTAACTAGCGTTCGTAGCCTTCAGTAAATGAACTTGTCTTAGAAAGTGATTAATAAAAAAATATTCTAAATATAAATTGACCCTATGTTTACTTTCTTGACTGCTTTAAGAGGGGAAGAGACAGGGCAAGATAAGGAGAATGAGAGAAAAAGAAAGAGTGATGGAGATGAGTAGAGAGCAGGAATTGACAAATAATCTACTGCCCACTTGGTTTTAAAACTATTTCTCATTCATTTTTTGGCCTTCAAACGTCTTAAAATGCACATATGTAGATCAAAGAAATCAATTTTCTCGGGGGAGCATACCCCCGAACCCCCTGACTAGCTAGTGTGTGTGTGTGCGTTTTATTAATAAATAAAGCACCTTTGTTTGCTAACTAATTAGTGATCATACAAATGTTAATTGCGTGACTTCTTCAAAACTTCGTTTCACAACATGAAACAAATCTTAATAGTTTTGTCACGTGAATTTGTGATTTGAACATTGTGGGCAAGTTTTGGTTATCCATGCCAAATAATATACAGTAATATACACTCCACACAGTGTGTGTTTGGACTGATAAAGGTGGTACATGATCTTGGTTAGCAATTTGACAACATTGTAATAAATAAGCATGCTTTTTGATGCACAGAAAATAGCCTGTTAAGAAACCAGCAGACAAGATAATTCAGCACAAATTAGTGCATAAAAAGTCACCAAAATGAAGTATTTGAACCTCATAATTAAATACAAAATGGAAATGGGACTGAAAAAAAAGACCCCCCCCCCTTCTAGGCTGGCTAGGGGCCTGTAATATTTATATATATATACGGAGGATCACTGAGGCCACCTAGTGGGCCCTCAGGTTGGGAACCACTGGGCTAGTTGACCGTTTAGGCGCATATCCAAAGCCCACAGTATAGTTTGCTTATGTGTTGGAGTGCGTACACACATAAACCCGCCTAGGGAACAGTGTCTCTTTTGCAGCTTAATGCGCTTTGAATAACACTGTTTAATATCAAACACATGCCGCAGTTTAGCAACAGTAGACTGCGTTTTACAACACTCATTTATTCTGTTGATTTGAATGTTAAGTTTGAAATCGAAAATCAATTACGATTAATCGCACAGCCCTAACTTAAGGTGAGCGTTAGATGGCGGCAAAGGTAATCTAAATGTGGACGAAAGGATCATGAATAATTAAATATCCAATGTCGGCAGTGCTGGTAAAGAAATAAATAAAAAAGATCAGTGATATCGGTTGATAATTAATATACCAATTTAAAATTCTGGCTAATATGATAGGCTGATTAATTATTTCCATGTTATGGCCAATTACTGGCATATTAAAATTCTGTACTAAATAAAACACAAAAAAAAATTAAATTAATTGTTCCATATGCTATAAGTGAGGCATTGCAACATTGCGATTTGATAAAAATTACATTTAAGACTGCTATTAATTTATTAGATTATTATGTATTATTAGATTTAACTTTAATCAAGTGTTAGATGATGGCAGAGGTAATCTAAATGTAAAAATAGGGGAGTAGTTGAGCATGAACAAATATCCGAAGTTGGTCAATACTATTAAATAAAAAAAATAATGTAATATCAGCTGATAATTAATGTACACTCAATTTTTTGTGGGACAAGTCGAAATTATTTTCTGTGGTAATTGACTGTATTCTCAGATGATGCCGATACAAGTTGTATTGAAGTCAGAACACTTAATCTTTTTACTGGGATTTAAGTTAACCAAAACGATTCAATCCCATCCCTATATATAGGTCTGTTCAGGAAATACATATTACTCGCACATCAGTTCCTAACTATATTATTTGTGATGGTGACACTTGAGACTGCGTGTAGATTCCAAAGCCGCAACAAACGGCTAATAGCAACTTCCCAGCATGCATTGCTCTCCCTTGAAGTTTCACTCCTTAAGATACGGTGGGGGTGTGACAATTCCCCACAGGAAAAGGACATGGCAACATGAAAGCAGAGGTAATTAGTTGACTTAAATGATAAACGCTGATGATGACGCTGAGAATATCCCACTCCGAAGCAACTCCCAGTGCAGCGCCGTCCCTATTCTAATTAATGCAGTCGGCTAATTGATATGTCAGCCAGAAGATAATTGTTCTTATGTTGCTGTTGTTGGTCTCATATAAATACTGTTTGGGAATAGAGTTGACCTATTTACATGCACATCACTGCGTACTAGCAGTTTGTCAACATGGTAGAATTATTAGAAAGGTCCTAATTGCAGACATTAATGTTTTCTCAATATAGAGCAAAAGTTCAGGTAAATGTCAAGGACTAGTTCACAAAGTTGTTTTTTTTTTTTTTTGTCATTATTTACTTGCAATCCTTTCATTCCTAATCTGTGTGCTGTTTTTTTCTGTGAACACAAATTTAGAGTTTTTTTTTTTTAAATAAGCAAAAATAACATTAAATCAGTTTGGTATGATTTTTTTTTTCATGAACTATTTCTTTGTTACATTTTGATTTGTTTTCTGAACAGATATTTCTACTCTAATATTGTTCATCTAAATGCTGGATATAATTTAAACCAGTCTATTTTAGTTCTAATGTTTCTCTTTGCTTGCAGAGTCGCTCGAGGCAGGAGGATCCTGAACAGGCCCGGCTTAAACAGAAAGCTAAAGAGGTGAGCTTTATGGAAGACTATTTAATAGTACTAATAAAAGTGCTCGACATACATTTTTCATGATTATGCCATTGCTATGACTTTGACATCATTTAGTCTGACATTGAGACAAATGGTCTTGTACGTCTCCTAACAAGTTTATTACAGCATGGGGGAGAAGTCATCATTTTGCTCAGATGTCACACCGCCCCGCCGCTACCATGAGTCTAATATGGGCTAATCTTTGGCTTGTGGGGGGCATGACATGTCTGAGCACTATGAATTTTTCGTCAGGTTTAATGCCATTAAAAGCAAAATTACTTTATTTTGTGGATGGAAAAAAGCAGATATTTTGAAGAATGGCCTGGTTGCTGTTTTCTATGCAATAAGAACGAATGGGAACTGGTGCTGTCAATCTTCAAACGGATACCAAATTACCATAAAGGAATCAAAAAAAGGTTCATACACTATGGTGTGCTATATTCCAGGTATTCTGAAGTCAACCATTAGCTTTGTGAGGAACAGACTAGTGATGCACAAATATGGAAATATTAGGTTGATACCGATAAGCCGATAATTATTTGTATCATGCCCAACTGAAATATGGATAATGTTATGAGAAAATGAACACTGTAAAAAGCTATTACATGCACATAGCAACTCATTCTTAAAGGTGGAGATGCTTTTTAAGAGGTCCTCTTTAAGGGTTACAGTTTTGTTGTAATGTTTCACTATCCCTTTAAATTAATGCAAATGATCTAAATATTCATACATTATAAAACTGTGTGTGTATATATATATATATATATATATATATATATATATATATATATAATGTAGATGTAGATATATGAAGTCCAATAGGATTTTTCCATTGATTTTTGGATTATTGCAGAAAATAAGGTCTGTGACAGCTTATGATTCTGACACGTTTTGTGTATTGATAACTTTCACAAATGAACACACATTTTATGAATTTTGAAGCGTAAAAACAATCGGCAGAAGTAATAAGCTAAACGTTGGCTATTAACAAACTACACCACAGTCACATGACTTAAATGTTACCATCATTAAGCTTCCGAAAACTCTTCCAGTCTGTTTAATAACATTTTCCCTGAAAGTTCAAGTTATAATAGTTTGCAAGACGTACTAGTGAGTAGATGAGTTTACCTGATGAGCTGATGATGTTTAAAGTCCCCGCCAACCTCTGTAGTTCCATATAGACACTTGTTACCAAACACCATTTACAAGTAAAATAAGTTAAAGCTTACAAAAATCACAAGTTTTACTGATTAATTTTATATCGTAGAATAAAACGTGAAAATATCTTGAGATTGTTCACCACAGACCTTATTTTAAGCGTTTAACCAAAAACCCTTTGACTTTAGGATCATGGAACTGGAAGTGCTAAAATGCTAAGTCGTTTCTGGGTTTTGGACTATAAAAATGTGTCATCCCTGCACCACTCTGTGACAGCTTAAATGTCAGTCAGTTCCTTCTACAAAGTTATCATATTTTCCCTGTGCTGATTGATACTGGTGGAATATTGCATGGTGCTGATAATTTCTCAGCCAATATACAGTGTATAATAATATATTTCTTTTTTTAAAAGTGATCCTCATTAGCACAGTGAACAGTTTTCAGGCTGTTATTTCCAATGGATGCTAAGCAGGAACTTAAAATTTTGGATACAGCAACTGGCCCATTTTAGAAAAAGACACGTCTCTGTTGTCATATCCCCTCCCTTTCTGTAAATAAGCTTTTTACACACCATATGTCGCAATGTCACCATATGTCTCTGTTTGTATTGACAACTACTGTTGGATCTCATCTTTCAAAGAGGATCTTTTCTGAACTCCAGCGATCATTCAAAGCATGTTTTATTTAAATCTAGAGCCGCATAGCCCATAGTCTTTCTGTTGCTGTGGATATATTGTTTGTTTCAGCACTCTGTTGTTTTTCTTACCTAAGGGCATATAGTTATGGAGAAGCACTTCTTGAAGGTTCTTTGGTCTTGCTGCATCTCCTTTTTTCAGATCACAGTATAGCTAACTAGACTAAAGAGAAACGCTGAACAGTACAGTTCTATATATTTATTTACATGATTCACCTCAAAGCAAGATAGCAGATCCTCATCATTGTTGAAGGCAAATCATTGTCTTAAAGCCTAGACAGATTCCTCCTCCCTTCTCCAAACCCCCTGATTTCTTACCTACTTCTGAAAGATGTTGGAGCGGGACGTGTCAATGGGTTGTGTCCTTATTTCTCCCAGGCAGCATAGTAAAATTATATATATATACTTTTATTATATTTTTCATATATTAAAATATGTAAAAATATTATATATGAAAAATATATTTACACTGTGTATATATATATATATTTCATTTAATATATTTACATTACATTATTTACATCATTAAACATTCTACAAATAAAAAATACAATTATATATTCTTTGTTGCCTGATTTGCAGTAATTGCGTTATCTTATTTTTAGTTACATTATAGCTATATAGAGATTATTGCAAATTAAGCATAATTGTTTAATTAAAAATATAAATGTATTTTAAAAAATGTATAATTATATATGCCAGAAATATATTTACATGTTTTATTAAATGTTCAAAAAAATCACTGTTTTTATATATATATGGTAACCCTTTACAATAAGGTTCATTAGTTAACATGAACTAATCTTGAACCGCACTTCTACAGAATTTATTAATCTTTGTTAATGTTAATTTCAACATTTACTAATACTTTATTAAAATCTTGTTAACATTAGTTAATGCACTGTGAACTGACATGAACAATGAATAGCTGTATTTTTTTAACTAACAAAGATTAATAAATACAGTAACAAATGTATTGATCATGGTTAGTTCATGTTAGTTAATACATTAACTAATGTTTAATAAATGAACCTTATTGTAAAGTGTTACCACATATAAGTATAATACTATTTAAAATTAGCGTTTTTTTCATTAAACATTCTTAATGTAAAAAAAAAAAAAAAAACGTTTATTTGATTTGCAATAATTGCTTTATATTATACAACTATAATGTATTTTAGTATTGTAAAGTGTTAAACACTTATCAAGGTGTTTGTTTTTTACATCATATTTTAACTACAGATTATATTGCTTGATTCATCATGTTGTTGAAACCAATCAACAACATTTAGCGGCCAAGATTTTCATAACGGCACGTTGCATACACATTCTGATGCCACTGAGATGTGAAAACAGTTTTTGGAAACTTGCTATGCCGTCTTGTTTTCTTGAATTGTTGGCTCAATATCAAGGGTTTACACCGCATGTTCCACCTTGTTAATAAGGAGTTCTGGAAGGTGATAGATCCTTCAAAACCTCCAGAGCCCAAAACTGCCACTCACTCGCTGAAAAACTCTGCAGCTGATATTCAGCATATCAATGACTCCTAGAATCATGCTAGAATTAGGATCATCTTAGCATCATGCTCGTGTTTTCTCATGTCCTTGACTTCATCCAGCGCCCCTAATTGTACCGCTACACTCAAGCATCAACCTGTGCTGTTATTAAGGTGTTTCTCTCAGGCGAGTCATTCTGGTGGGCCGGACTGCAGATAAGGATCAATAGAGATGGAGAGCAGCGCTGGCAGGCTCACTGTCTCTGCCTTTCTCTCTCTTGCCTGACCTTTGTAAATGATTATAGACTACAAGCATTTCTTTCTTCACTGCCTCCTGTCTCTCTGTCTCGCCAACAGACAGGTAGGCAATTGAGAGAAAATGGCATTTCGACAAAACTAGTAGTTTCTAAACTCAGCCTTTTGGGCAAGTACACGTCAACATCACCTAAAAGTAATATAGCAAATATACAAAAAAAAAAATGATATATTTTCATTATTATATATTTTATATATAAATACATTTCTGTTCGAAAGTTTGGGGTCAGTAAGTGTTTTTTTTTTTTTTTTTTCAAGAAATTAATACTTTTCAACAAGGACAGATTAAATTGATCAATAATGATAGAAAAGACATTTATAATGTTGCAAAAGATTACTATTTCAAATAAATGCTGTTCTTTTGAACTTTCCATTCATCTTAGAATCCTGAAAAATGTATCAAGGTTTCCACTAAAATATTAAGCAGAACATCTGGTTTTAACATTGATCATAAGGATCATGTGACACTGAAGACTGGAGTATTGGCTGCTGAAATTTTTTTGCATCACATGAATCAATTACATTTTAAAATATATTAAAATAGACAAGTTATTTTAAATTTAAATATTTCACAATATTATTGATTTTACTGTATTTTGATCAATAAATCTTATGCCTTAGTGTGCCTTAGTATGCCTTCTTTCCAAAAATGTTATTGACCCCAAACTGTTGAGTGGTTGTGTGTGTAAAAATGTATAAATATGATATACTCATCTAATTATATAATACAATTATATTTATTTTGATTTTTCATAGTTATTGTTTCTATTAATACTTATTATGAATTTGTCTTCCTGCATCATGAATATATATTACCCCAGATTTTTTTAAAAATATTTGTTGTTTATTTATGATTATATACTTCATAGATTTTTAACATCTCTTAATTTAAAAGTCAAGTGTGACATTTCTGTGATGACTGAAATAATTTAGCACTCTGAAACTCTCGCTTTGTCTGCCATTGTTCGTCCAAACAAATAGTACGTGCACCATTGTTTGAGAATAATATAATATTTCTAACAGAAAAATAGAAAAATTAGACTTTTCAGTTTTCATTTCAGAGGTAATAACTGGACTCTATGAATATAACATGCAAATTGGTGAGGTCATGTGACAGCGATGCAACGTTATCATTGTTGCATACTGTTTCACATACTTTAAGAAGCATGCAGTATACAGTATGTACTGTGTAGTAAGCAGTATGCTGCTATTCCATTCTGAACATAGCTGTAGTGTTGCAGCACTTTTGGTTTTAATGAGGTAATTGGAGAATCTCAAAATCGGTATTCACAGTGGCGAACAGCCGTGTTAAAGTTGAGCAGCAGGATTTGTGATTGAGGTCAGTCATTAAACAGTGATTATGTGGAGCTACAGAGCTCTGGATTACAGATGGCGTAACTAGGTTCCCCTTTCACTCCTCATCAAATAATCGAATATGAACGCAAGTCAGCGCTCTAGCTGCAGGCGGCGACACCAAACAGTGCCTGTCCTTCTAGAACCTTCCATTTAACACCCCGAGAGTGGCTGTATTGTGTCCATCCAGGGCCTTCTTACCTCGCATTATTTCAAATAGATTCACGCACATTGGGCACATTCACAGTAGCTGTCAGGGTCAGGTGAAAGTTCAGTGCACCAGATCAGTGACATGCGGCAGTCACACAGGCATGTTTACGTGTCAGCTCACTCTCTCCGGGGCATCCATGCGTGTGCATGCAATGTGCACAACTTCCCTTCCGATTAGCATAACCCTGACTTAATTAGCATGTAAACGTTGCCTTGAATTAGCGGTTTGTCAATTTCTTCCTCTTCATTATGTTATTTAGTTTGTATTTGTGAAAGGAGGGGCAGGCTGTACAATTATTTGGACAAATTGTTTCTAGCAGCACAAGTGACAAATTCAGTCAATTAAAAGTCATCTACATACACAATGAAAATTAGTCACTCTGTGATTGATTTACATCATTCCTGGAATATTTAATTGTCTTTTGTATTCTCACAGATCCATCAAAAATGCTCAACTACCCCTTTATCAATTGATGTGTATATATATATATATATATATATATGTGTGTGTGTGTGTGTATATAAATAAATATTAGGGCTGTCAATCGATTAAATTTTTTAATCGCACTCTTGTTGCATGATTAATCGCGATTAATCGCACACTTATCGTAAAATTAAGCATACACCATTTATCCCACTAAACACATTCATTTTGTCATTTGCTATATCCAGCAAAGTAAACAATCAGAAAACTGTATTTTCTGCAAGCTTCAAGGATCACTGGAGACTCCAAAAGGACACCAAATAACCAAATATAAGGAGTCCATATAATTATATTATATAATAAATTTGTACCTAAGCACCCATGAAAAAAAACATTACAGAAAAAAATGTTACACAATTCACAGTGTATAGTATGTGTACAGAGCAACAACAACGAGATTGTTTTCATTTTAGACGAGTCAAGCTGCCAAACCGAACAGGACGCCAAAGAGACGCCAAAAAAAACTCCTAAATCAACTGCGATTCCTAATCACAACACCGTACACATGACAAATCAAACATTATCCTTCCTGAGTGTGTGTGGAAACAACACGAATGTACTGTGTGTCTGTACTTGAATGCAGCGTGTGATCAGTGATCGAGAGCGCGCACATACACGGTTTGTTCTTTGTGCATCAGACTCTCACGCGCTTACTGTACGTCACCAAAATTGCACTCTTCAAACACAATCGCAGAATACGACAGAGCTCGTGTTTTAAAGCAAAGCACACACTGGAACGAATTATTCACTAAAAACACAATGCAAGTCTCTATTCTCTCTGATTTGTCTGATGTGTGTGTGTGTATATATATATATATATATATATATATATATATGTATATATGTATATGTATATGTATATATACATGTATATGTATATGTAGGTGTATGAGATGCACCTATTGCAATTTTCTTTGCCGATTCCGATTTATTTTTTATTTTTTTGTAAGTGTGACCTGCTGATACCGATTTTTTTTTTTCCGATTTTCTTTCAAAGAACTATAATTGACTGCATATACAAACAAAAATCTATTTTTCTGAAATGCAAAATTTTATTTTCATAAAAAAACAAGTAAAAACACAGTAATAAAATAAAAACAAATAAACAAATTTCACAGGTGGATAGTCTTCATTGTAAACTTAAATACAGTTTAATGCTTAAAATGAGTTATAAATGTTAAAGTCAGGAGTAGAGAGTGATTTTTCTTTTACTGAATACTCACCAAGACGGGCATTTTGACATAATTTTGTGTGTATTTGAATGTTTAAGTGCAGTAAGCCACTCATTTTGGTACTTGCGACTCACAAGCTGTTGGTGAGTGTGTGTGTATATGTGTGTGTATGTATGTGTGTGTGTGTGTGTGTGTGTGTGTGTATATATATATATATATATATATATATATATATATATATACAAACAGTAATATTTATAATATATATTAAAATATAGACATGTTTTATTAAACAAAATGCAAAACAAAAAATAATCATAATATTAATCACACTTAGTTAGCTATTAATATATTGATTGCCCAGTATTTTAGGTTTTATTTTTCTTTTATTTATAGGTTTATTTTTACAAAATGAAACTCTTTCCAGGTCCTCCTGGTTGGGAATCTCTTTTTGGAGCGTCATCCGTCCTGTACCCCACCTCTAATGTTTTGTTCCCACATTTCTCCCACTTCACTTCATAACACCAGTGTCCACTGCGGCTCAGTGAATGCACTTTCTAACAGGGCTGTCGATGACACACAGAGCCGTTCTTGCTGCTTGTTTTTTTTTTTTTTTTTTTTTTGCGAGTTCATGGGCACAGTGGTGTGAGTGTCAGGGTGAGGAGAGGTGAGGACTCTCTCTGCATTCTGTGCCCAGCAGCGCTCACTCCGAGCGGGGGAACAGAGGACGCGCAGCCCCCCTCCTCATCCACCCCTCCCGGCATGGCTGGCTCTGTCACTGCCTGCTAGGGTGAGATGACTTTACCTGCGGGCTGTGCTTTTTGAAAATCGCTCGCTCTCTCATTCTCAAACACTCACTCACTTTCTCTCTCATTCCCTCGTGAAAAGAAATTGAATTAAGCACCCAGATACGGCGAAAGCTCTGAGTTATTTGCTGCATTGAAGCTGTGCATGATGTTCGGAGCTTCATTTGCTCTATAGAGCTCTTCAGGGCAGTTTGGAATGAATGTAAAATACACAGCATACAAATATTTGAAAATGATAATTCAAGTAAAAGAATGTGATACACAGTAATACTTATTCGGGGACTTGTTATTCACATACCTAGAAAATGTATGTCTGTTTCGCATGAATGGTTTTGATATACCGTTTATGCAGTTGATATATTGATTGAATGTTCTTGCCTTTCAGATGCAGCAGCAGGAACTCGCCCAGATGAGACAGCGGGATGCCAACCTTACAGCCCTTGCCGCCATTGGTCCCCGCAAGAAACGCAAGCTTGACTCTCCTGGGGCCCCAGCAGGTGCAGAGGTAAGACCCTCGGGCCCTTATTTATGTGGACCTCCAAACTAAGGTTCATGTGGGCCAAAGCATGTCAGCTCCTAAAATGCAAAATGTTTCTTACAAAGTCTTTAAAAAAGAATTCTTCAAACCCTGCAAATGTTAAAAAATAGACTAGAAAGGTAAATCTTAAGATTAAATAGTGTCATTATCATTAGCACATTTAAAGCGTTTTCTAGTTTAATGTAGTGTAACCGTGACCAGACAATTTTTTTGTGGGCTTGGTTGCGTTAGTATTTTTCCCATTCATTTTGCCTATCATCCATTAATAAAGAGAGAAAGTGTTCAAATCCATAAACCAAACTAACCAGCTCTGAGGTTCACATTACAAACATGAAATGGAATAAAGATTTTACAAGATTGTTTTCTTATCTACTTAGTCTTTTATGAGCGAATGAACTACATAGCACTGCGAATATTGTCAAAAAACTATGGTAAAACATAAATATTTTTGCTTTGGGAACCTGCCTGTTGCACTCACAAGCTTATAATATATGGCCATAAAAAGTGCCCCGACCAGTGACATGCTCAATGGATTTTTTGCTTGGGCAAAGCTTATTTGTGCTAATTTAGTAAATCAAGCAAGTGTCATTTCAGTTCTATGTAAATACTGTGACTTCACATGCTGCCGCCCATGGCATATTATCAATAAGAGACTTGCCAGACGATATCGCACATAAACGATCATTACCACTATTAACATTAACAGTAGGGGCTGCCTTCTAATGACCCGCCACATGGTTTAGATCTCCTCTTTACTTGCATTGCAACAATCTGCTGCTGAGGAGGGCACTAAATGTCCCTTTATGGAGAGCATAAATAACCAAATAAAAGCATTATTTCTGCTCTATGAATGCACTGCCGACCTCTTTCACTATGGATTACCTTCATCCACCCACATAAAACATAACCAAAACAGATCAGCAAACAAAACCAAACTTTGATTACACATCTCATGCTTTCAAAGATGTCTTATTGGTGTCACAAGTAAGAGCGTTTGCATCCAATGCGTCCAGAATGAAGCCAAGTAGATGTCTTCTCTCTTCATTTTCATTCTATCATTTCTGTCTTTCACATCAAACTCAACGTTGCCTTCGGCGGTGCCTCCCCCAACATGTACATAGAAACTCGCGCACACACTGCCTCGATGTGGAGCAAAGTGAATATGACTTTTCTAAAGGGGTCGGTCTTAGCCCAGAGGTCCATGGCTGGGCCTGCTCTGAAGGGTCCAGTCAGAGATTTCATCACAGCAATGTGCCTGAGGGGCAGCATGGCCTGGAGCGGGAGGCAGCCATGTCATAATGGCTCTACTCATTCTTCCCCCACCCCCGTGTCCTGACAGCAAAATACCTCGTCCTTGCTCCCCGTTCGCTCTCCGTAAGCTTCCTGCGGTTTTGTTCTGCGAGGAACTTTGTCAGGGACGTAGAGAGAAAATACTCAAGTTCTTGTTTGCAGCGGTTGAGGAAAGGGTGCAGTTTTTTGCTTGCCCTTTGTCTGGGCTCAACGCCCTTGAGGCGGTTTGTTGTTTGATTGCTATTCCGTCTGTCTTTGGGTTGATGAAGCGTTTAGGCCAGAGGGCGGCCCTGCAGGACTGCTCGAGGGTAGATTAGTCACAAGGGCAGGTGATGAGGACGTTTCTGAAGGGCGAGTTTTAGGGCACGCTGTAATAAAGGCCGCTGAGTTCCTGTGGGCCTGCATACCAGACTGAGCCTGGGGGCAGATCACACATGAGGGTTCAGAGTTGAGCTGTCCTAACATGGGCAGCCCATATTAACATGTTCATCCTAGTCCTGAGGCCAGGGGGAAGAACGGGACGACGGATTGAGAAACAATCCATGTGGAAAAAAAGGAAGAGAAGCTGTTTTTGTATTGTCTGGTGCGCTTCTTGTACTATTATAGTTTTTTTGGGGTTTTTTTTGAAGATCACCATGATTCTTGACGCAAACTAACCATAAGGATCTTCTCTGCCCGCATGTGTTTAAGTGTAACGTTGGTTTTAACTTTCAGTTCGATTTGTGAAAAGTGAGTGTTACACACCTTCATTGTGTTCTAAACCTTTATGACTTTCTTCTCAGAAACAAAAACAAATTGAAGATATGGATGCACAATTGATCAGTACTAAAATTAGAAAATAATAAATAATATTATTACTACTATTATTATCAAGATCACCATGATTCTTGGCATCCACTAACCACAAGCAAATTCTCAGCCCGCATGCATTCCGTAACATGTTGGCTTTAACTTTCAGCTCAAGTCAAGAAAAGAGAGTATTGTGAGTAGGAAAAATGGAGACGAAAAGCAAGAAGAAATGTATCTCTCGTACAGAAAAGGAGAATGAATATACGGTTGCCCTTCCCTGCAGCAGAATTAACAGGCATCACATGGAAAACAATCTCAGCCCCGGCTATGAAAGAGAGGAGAGGGCCATTAAAAGCAGCCTGAAGGGATGGACTGGACCCAATATCACTAAAGCAAGCTCTCACTCACTAAAGTGAGGGCTCGCTCACAGGCAAAGAACCGTGCAGAGTTCTATAGCCACAATTAAAATCTCCCCCTCTGCCAGATCGGCCAGAGGGCAGAGACTGAATGGGGGGAGGGAGGGGGACGTGGGGGCAGACATGGAATACCAAAGGCAGATTGAAATGTGTAGCCAGTAATGAGCTCTACCAAAGCATAGCTTTTTGAAGCAGTGGTCTAAAGTTTAAACATTACCAGTCATTGAACTGAGAGTGTGGTTGTTCTGTATGTATCGTTAAAGGGACTGTTCATGTGAAATTTAACACTGTCATCTTTTATTCACCTTCATGTTGTTTTAAACCTGTATAACTTCTCTGCAACACAAACTTGCATATAGGGATGCACAATAGATCAGTAATTTATTTTTTTATATATAATGTGTATATATATATACACCCCTATATTTCCCCTATTTTTACATTTAGATTTACTTCATCTAGATTATTTAACGCTCACTTGAAGTCAATCTTTAAAAACACTCTTCAATTTAAAGCTAGCGTGAAAATAACCTGTTTTCTAATGCATGTTATTGATCTTTATTGTGAACAATTTATCTGTGTACGTTTCTTTTTTGCAATTTTGACCTCGTAATTCTTGATCAAAATTGTTGTTTCAGGAAGTTGACAGATCTCTCTATGTATGTTCTCTAGTTATGTTCTCTAGAGATTTCTCAAAGTATGCCAGACTTCTCCATTTATTTAGTCTGCTTAAACTCATCCCTTTTTTTTTTTTTTTTTTTTTTTTTATAAATCAGTCCCATCCTACTTTTTTTCCTGATAATCCGTTTTCCACAATACGGAAGAAAAGATTCATTGCTATTTACATTTCATTGCGACTTTAATTTTTAGCAAATCTCAAAAAAAAAAAAAAAAAAAAAAATTTCCTAAATTCACAATTGATTTGTTTTATTTTTATTTTATTTAGACAAAAAAAATTAATATCAGTGCATCCCTTAATATCAGTAGGCTCCCATTTTCTGTCCCCTAACACCTTAACCTTGGCATACACATCGTGCTTTATCTCTGTGGTTTGTTACCGTTGTGTAAAGTTGGATCATTAATATAAAATTCACACAGATTTTCTTGTTTCCTGTGGCAGATTTTGCCGGTTGATTGGAGCTCCAGTGTTTTTTCATACACAGTGATGTGATGGGTCTTGTGTGCGTTATCTGTGGGTTATCTGCATGTGTTTTGACATGATAAGGAGGAGCATGAAGAGTCTGTTATCAGTTTGTAGGGGTTGCGCGGAATAACGTAATGCCAAAAATTGCCTCTTTCTGACCTTAGGCTACCATTGCAAGAAGTGGAAGGTCTTTGTTAGTGGTTAGGGCTTTGTAAGAGTGATGATGTGTTCTGTTTTTCTTAATTTTGTATTGATCAAGTCATGCTTTGACAAGCATTTTTTCATCCAATATATTAAGGGAGGTCAAATTGGGTTTATTTGTTCAACCCAGAAAAATCGTAGTGTCTGACTGAAAAGGATTTTAAATTGTAAAGCTAGTTACCGAAAATTCAACTGAAGATAAGTCAGAAATAATGTAATTTGTTTTATTGGAGCCAGATTTTACAGTCATTTTGTTGCAAAATAATATTTTATGCAATGAATTGTGGTTTTATAACCCTAATTTATGCATGAAATATTTCCTTGTAGATCTGGATATTACTGCTATATAATTAATTTCAGTAAATAAACAATTCTAATCTTTTTCGTACATCGACAATTTTTGACTCAGAACACGCATAGTAGAATGCTTGCTTAAAAACACAAGCAATGTGTAACACTTGCTGTAGTTTGTACAGGGAGTTGACAAAATGGAAAATCCCTTGCAGTATGTAGCTATGATCAAATGAAGAGCAGGGCCTCCAGAATATTTTCAGTCCTTCTTGGAATACTGTTATAAAAGTCTTGATGTGTGAGAAGTGGAATATTGCATCATTCTCCATAAGGAAAAGTGCCTTGAAGGATGAGAGAGATGGAATTTGCTATTCCTACTGTGTGCTTGAGAACTTCACATGATGGTTCAAGTTTGATGATGCTCAGATTGGGAACTTGGTGAGACCATAAATGCATCTGACCCTATATTGGATTAAAACGTAACATCAAACCATATACCTGTCTGCATGTAGGAGAAAAGAAGAAATAGAGATCTTTAGAACTTGCCATTTTGCAATTACCATATGTTTCAGCTTTCATGACCAGTTCATGTTGAGCGTATCTCAGAGTACTTTTACTACTTGCTTGGATTGTGATCATCTTGTTTGTGTAGCCGCTCTTAGCGTAGCACCCTGTTTTACCTGTTATCTACATTCAGTTCCAATAATAACAGCACAGTAGACCTCAAAGAGGAACGTTTGTTCAGCCATCAACTCTTTTAGAATGCAAGTGCATGCTTTTCGCCAGCTTATAATGATGCCCCTCTATTTTGCCCACATCAATGAAAAAGCATTCGGCTCCGTCAACAAAGTCAAGCCTTTGGCGCTTTTAAGATGCCCATCTCAGAAATTAATTACCTCCCTTGTTAATCTTCACTAATTAAAATTGTAAGTTTATTGGTTCATGATGGCCATGGAAGGACAACACTCACCAAGTTCCCTCCAACTGCAAGAGTTTTGAGAAAGTTGGCTTTAGTGACACCAATCAGAACAGTAGGAGACTCTTTTGGATTCATAGCTGTTGAGACAAGAGTTTTTATCTCCTTTTTTCAAGAATTTTACTTTTGTACCCACATATGGTGACATCCTTTTGTTTCTTCCTTTTTGTTTTGGGAAGAAAGAAAACAGTTGGTCCAAGATTAGCTGCAGAGGTTGCCTACATGTAGACTAATCCATTAGTGTGGATAGGTTATTGGCTTCCTTTCTGCTGCTCAAATGGAAACCCATTAACGGAGGTAATGTGTGCCTCTGGCGAAGCCCACGGCACGGAGGCAGTGGAGGGTGTATGTCTCATGGAGCAAACACACACTGGTGTTTAGAGGACTAACAGTCTCCTGAAACGATGAGCCAAATATTTCTTTCACTGTCACTTTCTTTCTCTGTTTTTTTTTTCCGTTAATTTTTTTATACTTGTCCTCCTTTAACTCTTTTCTCTGTCTTTTACTCTATATATCTCATACTTTTCTCTCTCTCTTACTCTCTCACTCGCTCTCTCTCACTCTTTTGCTTTCTCCTGACGCTCTCTGGCTGACACTGGCTTGGGTACAGAGTCACATTGATCTGTGAAAAATCCTTCAGGCAATCATGAAATATTAAATTCAAGTCATACTCTACCACTTCTCTCCTTTCTCTCTTTCGTTCCCTCTCTCTTTATCACTTTCCTTCACAATTCGCCATGTCCTTCCTTGCATTTAGTTTGTTCGCACTCCATTTCATCAGTTGGAACAAGTTACAACCTTGCACAAGTCACACAGACTGATCTCTATCTGCTTTTTAAGTGTTTGCTTAAATCTTAAATGTAAACACCTTTCTGGAGTTTAACTAGAACAGTCAGTTGCAAAGCACTCTTATTCAAGGATTCAGTAGCATTTATTTGTTGATACTATAAAAATAAAAACAAAATGGTTGTCTAATTTATGTAAATCATCTGATTTTTATTATTATATTTTAGATAGACAATGGGCGTACGTTACCTCAGTTGGTATACGCATTGTGGTTGTGAACACTTATACCAATTGAGGAAACCTTGATTTTTGTCGATTTGTATATTTTTGTTCCTCAATTGTTATATACATTGTGGTTATTAATTTCTTCATATTTATTCATATTTTTGCATTTTAAGAGGAAAGAGAGTGCAGATCTATTTCCGTTGTATTTGTTGATAGTTTAAAGAGTAAAAACATCTGTGAATCTAAATGGTTATATACATTGTCTTAGATTTCCTGTCCTTAATTTTTTTACGTTTTTCTTTCTCCCCCACTGCCAGAGATCTCTGGTTGGTTGTGTAAATAATCTGTTTCATATTACCGCAATGACCCTCTGTGTGTGTAGAAGCCAGAGGGGTATTGGCACCATCTTGGCTTACCCTCCTGATTCCCTCAAGCTGTTCAGCTACCATTACAGCTCATGCTATTGCTCTTTATACATTGTGTTTATTCTGGATTGAAACAGTAGAAGTGCATTTCGCCATTCGTAATGTATCAGCAACATTGTTTATGTTAAATCCATTCCGTTGATAAACAATGTCATATCAACTTAAAGTTGAGACACAAAATCAGTAGTAGTGGAGACATTCACCAACCAGTCCACTATAATGGAAAAATGTTGTACTCCAAAATAAAGACTGTTTTAAAGACCATCATGCTACAATCTTTGTTGAGCTACTTCATGTGTTTGTATAGCATCACCCTCAAGCTTAATGTGTACCTTGTAGCCATGTAAGCTGTTGACAAGTGCTCTTTTTTTTATACAGGCAACACAATGTGGGAGAGCTGTTTGAATTGCAGGCAGATGTAGGCAGAATGTTCATTCTCCCGCAAGTGCTGCCTGAAGCATCCCGGTTCTTTGTGCTGAGAGAGTGAAACGGCGAGAAAGGGATATGCTGTTTCTAAAATGTGTGCAGAATATTTGTGAATTTGCACCGTGGATATTTACCACACAAATTCGACATGCGTACATTGTCAGAGTATCAAATTAGACACTTATATTATGCTTTATCCTGAAAATAAAACAGTTGGAAAGGTCTGGAGATGTCTCCTACAGCCCAGATGAGTCACAGTACTTGGCATCTTCTGACATTCATCTGACCCAAGTGTTCGGCATACATGCTGAACTTTTGTTTTACTGAAAATACTTTTTGGTGGTTATTAGCAATGATTATGGCAGATTTGAGAACTTCATATATTAATATGCTAGTGATGGATATCTAGTCCATTGACTAGAACATGTGCCATATCGAGAGACTTGGGGTGGGTTCTTTTAAACGATAATGTGATCAGCTACCACCAAGAACACCCTAGAAAAACCATAGCAACCACCCAGAATCCCCCAGCAACCACATAACATGCAGAAAAACACTCAGAACAGCTAGCATGTTATGTGGTTGTTAGGGTGTTTCTTGGGTTATCTGGGTGGGTTTTACCAACCACATAGCAACATACTAGAAAAAACTAGAAAAATAGCATGTTATGTGGTTATTAGGGTGTTTCTATGGTTAAATTTAGTGTTTTTTAACAACTGTAAAGCAACATGCTAAAACCACTCAAACCACCATAGAAAGGCAATAGCATCCACCCAGAATGCCCCAAGTTTTCTTCAGAGGATCTAGTTTTATCTACTTCATTAATGGCTGAAACTCTCAATTTGATTTTTAGTAAATGAAGGGGAAAAAAGAATTTTTTGGCATGTTGATTCAGGGTTTGTATAGTATATTTGTATATATGTAGTATATTTATCAATTGGACTAGCATGATACGCTATGCTACTTTTTGTTGTGTCTGTACTTAATTATGTGGTGAGGTAATGATGGAACACCACAAAACCTCACATGCTCTTGTTTTGGTTGGGGCCGCAGGCCTGGATTTTATCACAACTCTGCCCCTCAGCTCCTCAACTTCACTGGAGGCAAAGGAACTGCAGCTTTGCCACTATTTCACTAATTAGAAAATCCCCTTCCCCACAGCAAGACTTTTTAATTATGTGTAAACTACTTTACAGATTTAATCCATGGTTAATACACACCGAACCACTAGGATTGTATCATAAATGGGCTGGAAAAGTGACCATGGTCTTAGCAGCTTTTGTAGCACCATCTTACACTCTTAAAAATATAGGTTCCAAAAGGGGGTTTTGACAGCAATGCGATAGAACTACTATTTTTGGTTCCCCAAAGAACCTTTGTGTGAATAGGTCTTAAAAGAACCATTTTTTCTTAGTGTGAAGAACATCTTAATAATCTAAAGAAACTTTTGTGCAATGGCATGGTTCCATGGATGTTAAAGGTTTTTCATGGAACCATCGATGCCAATAAAGAATCTTTATTTTTAACTCGGGATCTTCTTCGAGGAAGATGTTGCGGTTTAAGCGGCCTGTTTTGAAGTCTAACCATGTCCCTCATAGTTTTGTAATTGCAGAAGGTTAGATGGTCCTGGATCAAAGTAAAAGACTGCCATCAAAAAGCCGGATAGTACAGGGTTAAAGTGAAGTGGAGCAGGGTTGCGTAGCCCCAGGCGGCAGTTCTGCTGAGACTGGGCTGTGTTCGTGCAGAGGCAAGGCGAGTCATTTCCCCAAACGCTGGAGACACACAGAACCCTCAGGCACTCTCTAACCTTTAGAGGCCAGAAGTGCTCACAGTCGTTTGGAGGAATAAGGTGGAGTAATAAGGGTTTTTTTTCCTCTCCATTTTGTCTGGAGAGGGTTTTCTCTGTGGTGGTTTGGTCACTTTAAGTTGAAGAGCTTCTCAATTCTACGGTAGCAGCTTTGGAGCAGAGCTGCTTCTTGCATGACTTGTATTTGTTTTTAAGATTTTAAGACCTTTACGTCTGGTTGAAGGATACGTTTCATCCCGTTCTGCTCAATTCATGGCTTTCAGAGACCTACAAGTGTAAGCTGCCGCATCTCTTCAGGGTTTGCAGTTGTTCCTCTGGAGGTGTTTGCTGTCCTACACACAGTGAACATGCACAAACACAACTCAAGGGTTTATAACACACTTTAACCCTAATGACACTCAAAAAGATAGCTTGTGCACCCTACACATTCCACTCCACAGCTAATGTGGTTTAAAAAATACATTTCTCTCAGTGCCTGGGGCATGTTAATGCTCACATCTGTAATATATTCATCCATATCTTTACACATTTATGCAGGCTTAACAAGCTCCATCTCTAACGCACCACTAGGATAGTGGCAAAATGCCCTGAGCGTGTTCACCCACACATGCTAACTGTGAAGCGCAGTCTTCCTGTACTGCAATATTGAGTTGAGCAAGTAAAACTGTCTCTTACTAAAGGCTAGAGTTTAGGTGATTACATATTGGATTTTTATTTTTTAAAAATGAATTTGTTACTGAGATCTGTTTTGCTTTTTGTTAATATTTTATTATGGGTCAACGATAAAAATGTAGTAAAACCAAGGTGTCATTTCCTGTTTTATGTCTACATGTTGGTTGCAGTATCATTTATATACCATTGTAGTATTTATTAATATTTTGAATTAGCTTTTATTTTTATATTTTCAGTTTAGAAATGTTTGGCATTTTTATAAATTTTTGTTTTTACCATATTTCTATTAAGCTTAGTTTTTTTTTTTTTTTTTTTTTTTTTTTTTAAGTTTTAGTCATTTTTGTATTGTTCAGTTAGTTGCCTAGGTCAGGGGTTTTCAAACTGGGGTCCGGGGACCCCCAGGGGTCCTCCAGAAGGTTCTAAGGGGTCCCCAGAAAAAACAAAGCAAAAATGGATAAAGTCTACCAAACATTCTAAATGTTTCTCTCCTTTCTTGTCGTATACATACTTCCCAGAATTTTATACGTTTGCTTTGTATCTTTCTGGTGAGTTTTTCTCACTATAGTCCCCTTTATCTTGCTCACTGGGGTTCTTAACGCAGGACGTAAGCTGCTTACATACATTTATTTTGAAAGTTGCTTTATACAAATAATTTTTAATTGAAAATGTTCTTCTTCAGGTTTATACATCCAACATTAAGTATAGCCAATTTAAGTTTGGAAACAATGTTGTATTTATAATGTCACACTTGCTATTTATCTAACAGTTTAAATGTTTTTTTCATACATAAAAATATATAGATGGATTTTAGGAAGGGGGTCCCTCATAAAAGATTCATCATATTTGGGGGTCCTTGGCATCATAAAGTTTGAAAACCCCTGGCCTAGGTAACATTTCGAATTTTCATTTTTCATGTAATATTTACATTTTATTTTATTTCAGCTTTATTTAAATTAACAAACAATTTTTCATAGTTTTTTTTATCAACAACAACAACACTGGTTTATATAAGATATTAATGAAATGGCTTTTTGTTTTTCTCAAAGAAATCGTAATTTTGCCAAACTATTAGACTGGGTAAACCCAGCCTGATCTGCCAGCGATTTGATTTCACCCTGCAGCTCAGGCTGGAAAACTGTACATTAATTTATCCTGCTTCTGTTAAACATTTACGGGAACCAATCACAGACTGGCTTATCCAGCTATTGGCAGGTTTAACACAATGACGGATAAAGAAGAGATGGATCGATGCCCGTTGATCACGCCTCTTGTGGTCTGATTGGTTGAAGGACTATCCAGTTGCATACAGAGTCATTTGAATTATGCTCGTTGATCACGCCTCTTGTGCAGTAGAAAATACATAGCAGACTCCCCAGACCAATGTTCAATAATGCACGCTTTAACAATATGAAATTAATCTTAATTTAAAAATGGAAAAACATGCTCATTATAGAAGTGGCGTATTCAGGTTGTTGCATGTATGAATCAAATTTTTGAATAAGATGTCATTGACCCATTTATTTGAAGTTTAAGACCTCATTCATAAGTGTTTATTGATTTGATGTTTGCGGACCATTGCGTAGCATCAGATCCTGAAATCTCGCACTAGCTTGTTACGTTTCTCCACACACACACACAGCATCCAATGCTCGGCATTGATTTCAGGTTTATTTAAGTGTGTACAATATGTAACCAGTGGCTTTCTATCACGTGATCATATCTTGTACTCAACTTCCTTGAACGGTCTCTTCTGGGTGTGGTTAAATTTTGGCATTAATGTCTGATTTCAGTATCGCATTTCATTCTTCCCTTAAAGTGCTCCTAACAATTTTCGAATAATGAGCTAACATTAACCATGTACAAGGCCGCGCACCGACCTGCCCGCGTAAACATGTCGTGAGCTTTGCCAGCCCTGGGTGTGTGTGAGAGTCAGAATCATCCAGGGTGTGTAAGAGCATGTATGAGGGTGATATAGATCCCACAAAGCTGCATGTTGTTTCTGTAGGGTGTGGTGTGTGTTCTGTGCCCAGAGGCCGTCTTACACCTTCTCACGTATACTTAGTATTCAGTGAAGGAGACCCTAACCTCATTTCAGCCGAGTGATGTCACGCTATAGACCCCCTGTACGGCTGATGAATACGATACACATGCAATCTTCCTCCCTCCTCCAGTAAATTGGATGTAAGGTCTTTCCCCTCGAAGTGGACTACGTAAATAATCTTAATGTGGCGACAGCTGCTCGTGAGGCCTCCGTTTCATCGTCTTGACTAATATCTACGCATAGATTTTATTTGAATGATCTTTGTTTTTCGTAAGAGCTGTGATCTTACTCTTTCCCACTCACATTTGTTTGAGTCAAACCTGAAGAGGAACTGCTTTGAGATACTGTAGTTGAGATCAAAAGTCTGCTGCCCGGGGCGTGAGGTGTGGTTCTCCAGCCTCGAGCTGAGAACGGATGATCACATGTTGTGCAGGTGTGCTGACAAACACACAAAAGCACAAAACCAGAGGATCTTTGATGACTGCTAGGGTTTTACTGCAGAAATGCTTGAATAAAAAAAATCAAATTAAGGCATGGTTCGTCTCAGATTTAGATAGCACAAAGTCTTCAGGTCTTTGCGTCTTTAATTTTGGGTTTTATTTGATTGATTCATTTTTGACTATTTTAAATGAACCCAAACCTTTTAGCTTAATCTTTTTTTTTTTTTTTGTCTTGTTACCATTTTAAATTTAACACAAAACAATCTGACTTAATCAAATCTTTGAGAAGAAAAAATAATTTTATTTTGTTTTTTGACTATTTTAAATGAAACGCAAAGCAATCTAACTAATCCAGTCTTTGAAAATAGATTATATAATTTCATTTTTATTTTTATTTTTTTATACTGTTGTCTGAGGTCAACTTGTGACGTTCACGTGGTTTTTACATTCAGAAACATCATAATGAATAAGTAATAGGCTATTTTCTACCCTGGTTTTGAGCCTAGCTCTTGAAACGCTTTTTATGGGCGTGCCGCATTGAAGACTTGGAAGTAAACGCCCACTGCTATGATTGGATAACAGTTTTGCATATTATAATGAGCTTCGTCTCCCTTACACGTGAGGAATTGTTTTGAAAACTTCCAATGTGGAGAAACGGCAACCGGAATGATTCGCCCACAGGGCTTGTCTTTATCAAACAAACACAATGATTTATCTCTCATCCACCTGCAATTAATCGGAATGTTATTTTTTTTATTACTTGGCCCGCCTGATCGGTGGATATAACCTCGAACCGTGCATAACACACGCGCGTGTATTTCACTATTTAAGATAGTGCGAGCCCTGGCCCATACATGTTTGAGTCTGATCACGAATCGCAGTACAATGAACCAACTCAAATACAAAGCCTGTGATAGCGTGGAAGTTATGTTTAGTTAGACACATACATAATCAGTAGATATCAAACGTAACAATGCAATACGATCACATATAATAAAAAAAATTTTACTCACATAATTGTTGCATCATTCCTGTCAGATCCAGAAGCCACAGCATTGTTTTTTAATCTCATCCTGTCTGCAAATCCAGTCTCTAGTTTACAAACGAATCTGGTGAAATGAAGCGAACAAATGCAATGTCTTCCCCACATGAGCTGGATCTTCAGTAAAAAAAAGTTCAACCATGCATTTTGGAATCCGAAGGAAGCTTATAGGATGTTTGAAACATGCCATAAGCTTTATTGCTTGGAAGTTCGATCCGGTTTAGCTCCACGTAGGCCTGTTATGTATCAAACATGCCAGGCACGAATCGGTGGGCGGGGCTACAGAATAAGGGTTCGTCGTCTTCTGTTGAGGCGGCGTTTCACCACACTCTGACGTCACAGCTTGGCACATTCGCGGATCGATCGTTTGCTGAGCCAGCTGTCAATAAAAGCTTTTCTTTGACTAACAAGGAAGTTTTCAGCTCCGAAACTTACAGGATATTCTTATATTACCATGACCTTTTATCAAAAGCTCAAGGGAAAGTTGATTTCTCAATTCATGACCCCTTTAAGTTAAACATGAACACAAAATAATGTGACCTAATATTTGAGATTAATAATTTTTTTTTTTTTTTTTACCATTTTAAATGTAACACAAAATAATCTTTCAATCCAATCTTTGAGAATAAAAAATAAATGTTATTTTATTAATTTCTTTTTACTGTTTTAAATTAAACACAATCCGAGAGTTAAAAAGTTGTTTTTAAGCCGTTATTAAGTTGTAAGAGGGTAATTGCAGAGCAGAGATTTTATACAGTAAAATGTTGGCAACAGCAAAATAAATCAAAATAACAGCAAAGATATATAAAAATGGTAACATTTATTAAAATTAACATTTTTATTTTATTTTCAAAATAATTGTGTTTTTCCAACTGTGGGCTGTTTACAGTTAAATAAAAAAAACAACAGCCTACTTGATGTACCATTTCATCAGTCATAGCCTTGACAAACGTTTATCAACTTGTCACATTGACCTAATGAAATCTTTCATTATTCCCATTCAGTTTCCTGCGGGCTCCTCTGGATCAGCGACCGGTTCTACCTCATCCTCCACATCTTCAGTCCGGCAGACCCGTCAGCGCATCACCCGGGTCAACCTCAGGGACTTGATCTTCTGCATGGAGCAGGAGCGAACCACAGCCAGGTCCATGTTGCTCTACAAGGCCCTTCTGAAGTAGCACTGATCCAGTGAGATGGATGAGATCATCCACCCTAATGGTACTCCACCTGCTCGATTCTCAACGTTCAAGTCTTCCCTTCCTTCTCCGCATTCATCTCCGGTTTGTGCCTTCAGACTCACCTGTGGCATGAACTCTTTGATCAGTACGAGCGTGTTGCTGTGAAACTTCCAAACGTGGCCGTTCTGGAGATGAGAAGGTTCTGGAAAAGCACGCAAGGCAGCGGCTGTGGACACCATGTGATTTATCCCCTTTGGGCGACCCTTTTATGGTTTTATTTCCCCTTTGTTTTGGATTAATGAGCCATCATTTTGAGCAATGTTGATCTTTTTATTCATTAACTTGAACTCGGACTGGTTTTACGTTTCAGGATAGAGATTGAGATTTGTTTTATATAAATAGTGGCTGGACTTGTTTTTAACCGAAAGCCTCATTTGCAATAGAGACACTGGAAATGTGAATGCAAAGTTTTAGAGGTCTAACGAGTCGGGAGTATTTTTAGTAACTTATAAGTAGCGCATCTTTAAGTCTCTGAGGAAACGTGGATGTTTTGGGGGGTTTTTTTGTTACAGATTTATGCAAAATGAAGAAACTCTGTGTTGTAAAACACTGACTGTCTTTCATCCTATTGGATGGTCTTTTGAAATTCAGTGACAGTTTTGTCTCGCACACTCAGTGTGGGGTTATATGTGTGTACGGTTTCACTAGTGTCTGTGTTAAGTATACTGTGAAATGGTGCCTTAAGTGGCCCTCCTAGGGCACCATTGTTTTTGAATCAAATCCACGGCATGGAATTATCTAATATGCTAATACTAATATGCATCGCTTCAACAACGATTCTAGAGCAGGATCTCTCGTAACTTATTTGTGGAGAAATGGCAGGTTGTACGTATCGTTAATTTGACCCTTTTTTTTTTTTCTTTTTTTTCTTTTTTTTTTCTTTTAAATGCGTTAAAAATGGGGTGGTTTTGACAGACTGCAGTAATGATTTTAAAATACTAATGTTGCATTTTGGATCCTGTACTTTTGTGTATACAATAAATTTAGTATTTGTCATTGGGCATTATTTTATGTCTCAAATAGCGAATATTTGTATACTGCCCTTTATGACATGCAGTAGGAGAGGAAATGACATTGTTTGACATGTATGTTTTGGCGTTGTACAGATGTATGTTGGGAGACGGTCAACGTTCATGTCGTGTGCAATGATTCCTTTGAGATCTGAGGCTAAATCTTTTTCCATCACTCAGATTGCTTTTAATTCGTATTGTTTGTGCTGACGTTTGGACAAACAGTATTGTTGATCAAGGGATTGTCTTTTGTCTAAAAAACATATCTATTAGAATTTCTATTTTTGCTAAATTTAACAATTTTTGAATGTTTGGTTGGTTTGGAAAAAAGTGCTCATCTCTATTAAATTTGTACTTTTGTAAAAGAATAAAGTTCCTAATTATACTTCTGGCATGACTTTCTTTGATGTTTGTTTTATATTAATGTATGTCAAAGTCAACATGGAATCAAAATGAATACACTTTCTTATTGTGCAAGATTTACAAAAAACAATCTTGATAATCTTTCATAATGCATCAACTTTATTTGGCTGACCTCGCTTAGGCCACAGGCTGTTGGTTAACGTCAATCATAATACGTCCTTGCATCCTAACATTTTGACAATAGTTAATGCGCAAATTTATGCTGTTGACATAACTGTCAAGTAAAGGATCAAGGAAATGTGGCAATATTTGGTCCCTCTTTATATTAAATGTCTTTTCAAATTTAAATTAACGGGGTTTGTACGGTCATGAAAAACCTGGAAAAGTCATGATATTTTAAAATGGCAATTTCCAGGCCTGGAAGTTTTGGAAAGATAAATAAACACGAAAAGTTATGGAAAAGTCCTAGAAATTTGTTTCAAAATATTTATATAATGTAATATGTTTAAGTGATGATATTGGTTAAACAAACTACAATCCTTAATGTTCATTCAATCCATCCGACTGCGGAATTCCATCAATTTCGTTTTGCAGCGTTGAGCATTATAATCAATCACACACGTTTCCGTTGAGCTTTTGAACGTGATGGCCAATCAGAGGCGTTCAGATTAGTCATTGCTGAAACTGTTTTTCAGTGCGCTGATTGAATTCTGACTGAAACTCGTGAAGTCTCCCATCACAAACAAAGTGCAGATTCGATTCATGTCGCATGTCTTCCGTGTGGAGTGTTTGTGAGAGTGTTAAATGACATTAATAATCATTATTGCAATATCAAGAGCATTGATTGACAATAATGACCCTGTAATGAGTTTCTGTTCATTTATATAATTTATGAGTAAAATTAAACAGTCTGTGTAAATAAACATTTATGCTATTTCAGATGCAGCTTCATGTTCCACCTTTGCAGTGTAAAGATGGCTTTTGTTAATGGTAAAATTGTATTGGTAACAGTCTATATAGCATTCTGATTGAAGTAATTGGTTAAATTTAAGTATTTGACATGACAACACGGGTAATCATAAAAATTACCCTTGTGAAGGTTAAAAAAAAATGCCCCTGGAAATCAATTACAAGGCCTTTAATGGAAAAGTTCATTTCTGACCCTGGCATGGGGTAACATCTGGCAGTTGCAGTTTGTTACTTGCAGGTGTAAACTGCAGAAATTAAAAAATAAACTTGACTGTTTTGGGGCAATTCAAATAGGACGTTATCTTGTTGATGATGTACTATCCAATGAGATTCATGGACAATAGGAGGCAAAGCTATATTAAAATCTTACTTAGCAAATTTTGTATTCCTAAAGTTTGTCTCTGGCACTGCCACCTTGAAAGGTTACGGTTACTGTCAGTGTTACAGGACACTTATTTACATATTTAACATTGTTGCCTCCCATTGATGCATGTTAATCCGTTGCTACACAGTGGAGTTCTGAAGATCAGACACATTATTTTATCTAACCGTCTTACTGCTGTCAGCGCTATTTAAAATAAATGTTTATTTTGTATTAAACTGCATAGCTTGTCATTAATTTGTTAAGATATGCTGTGATTTGAAATTTGAACATGGATTTTAATGGACTTATTTTACATGTATACACAGACATTTCATGGAACGTCATAAATATTTGCCTCAAAAGTCATGGAAATTTATTGGCAGAAGTGTACATGAACCCTGGTTAGAATATAACATATGGGGAATGTTAGAGGATAACGTTAGAATATAACATTAGAGGATAAGTAGTTTTAAATCTATATGTCATAACTCAATCTCGATCTGCTTCCATCCAGTCAACAACCGATGGATTGTACCAAGTAATGAACCAAATAATATTTCACTTGTATGTACGTCACAATACAAAGAAAATGTCTGTCGTTAATTCTGTTTAGTCTTGACTAGACCTAAACCTGTTTACGATATTTACTTCAAATGCTCACTGTCATTAGTATCAAAAGTTTATCCGACAGATTCACATACATGCTGTCAGTGGTTTAAAATAGGGAAAGAACTCCCAACAATTTATTAAAAGTTCATTTATCAACACCAATTACAAAAAGAATATGACAATTCAAATAAACACATGCCTGACATACCACTATGATTCATATCAATAATAATCCATTACAAAAAAATTTTATTTAAATAATATACATTTGGACCATACTGCAATATACATCTCGACACAACATCCATTAGAGCAGTATTTA
Organism: Coreius guichenoti; assembly: GCA_039654105.1. Lineage (NCBI taxonomy): Eukaryota > Metazoa > Chordata > Actinopteri > Cypriniformes > Gobionidae > Coreius > Coreius guichenoti. The sequence continues at coordinate 16,683,290 of CM077191.1, forward strand.
AATTAAGATTTTTGTAATGTCCGACACGGCTTCTCTGACCCTCGTTGCACTGGAGGCAAGATGGTCTTTTTCATTTTCTTGAAATCAAAAACCAAACCGGCGGTTGCGCAGATGGTAAGTTGCATTCAGGGGGACCTGCGAAGCGTCCGTGAGCCTTTATGTACAATGTGCGACAAATCCAAGAAATTTGAACAGCATAAAAGAAACAATGGCCAAGACAACAAATAGCATAACATATCCGTGACATTTCAGTGACCCTTCCTTTTGAAATGGTGAGGCAGAGAGCTTTAAAAAGCTGTCTTATTAAATGTGCCTTTTTACAACACATTACACACATCACAACAATTCAGTCTGTTTACCAGCCACCAAGTTAACCTTTCAAGTTTATTCTCCCTCAGTCTCTGACCCAAGTGGCTCTGATTGCACTGTTTTGCTAAGGGAGAGTGAGAAAAAGGGATTGTGGGAAAGTGACCTTAACTCCTGGAGAGAAGTCTAACCCGTAGCCCCTCCGTCTCCAGGCCTTAAGGGGCACAGTAATCCCCCTCTTCTCTGACGGACCAAACAGCGCCCCCTGAAAGTGCTGCATTCATTAACAATCCGACTAATTTTTCAAAAGGTGCCTTCATCAAACAAGATGTTGTTTTGGACATATAGGGCATTGTATCTACAAAAAGATCTTTGCTTTTTAACCGTTTACTTAAAGCTGCTAGATTGTACGTTCAAGGCTAGTTTTGAAGAAAACGGGCACCCGGAAGATGTAGCGATGCCATCAGACAAGCTCTCCCATATGAGTCCAGGTTTCCCTTTAGACATGCTCGAACAAAAAGCCTCTCTGCCCAGTGCTGAATGCATTACCAGACCGTCCGCTTTAGCCTCAAGTCAAAGCATCTACGCGGCCAACTCCAGACCGCACTTACAACCAAATGACTTCTGAGAACTGCTCTCATATCCTTCATGTAGCGAGACAACAGCAATAAACCTGTAGGTCATAAAAGAACTGATTTACATAGATGAGACTGGAAAATGAGAACATTAGATATCAAGATTAAAAATGGATCAGAGGACAGACTATTTGGTGGTTAATTTCACCCGGGAGCTTGGAGATCTGACTGGTGCATCATTTGAAAACGTTCTAGCCAGAAGGTGCGTTCGCCACAAACGCAACTTTCTTGTAGAGTTCTTCTTGCTCTTTTACACACATAAAATGGCAAAGTTATGTCACGGTTCTTGTACTGTGGAAATGTAGATCAACGAGTGCATTTTTCATGACTCGAGCCGAATAAAGAGTTAAAAAGTTCAACTCAAGGTCAGTAGCTGAAAAGCCATCCCGTGGCTCGCTTGGGTTTATAAAGAATCTTTTGGAGAAGTTTTGGGGTCGTTGATGAAATTACTCGTACATTTACTAAGATTTCAGTCCTCCTGGAGTCTGAAGAGTCGAAGCAAACTCTTCTGGCAAATTAAGTCTTCTATTTGTCCGCTGGTGTTTTTTTTCTCTTTTTTTTTTTTGAAAGCAGACTGAGGTGTTCGTGGTTGGTGCAAGAGCCGGCTAGTCCAGAGGCTCCTGTTTTATCCGGATGGGCGTGTGGCTGGTCTGACACCGTCTGTCCTCCCGACTCAGGATGTACTCGCTGAACTGGGAGGAGTCCACGCCCCCGCCGCATGACGCCACCATGCTGAAGCCTTTCTGGAACAGTCTCTCCAGGACCTAGGAGAAACCAGGGACATATTTAAATATATTGATATTTCAGTACAATATAAGAAACTCAGTACTTCATACAGTTGAATCCCCAATAGGGATATTTCTCAGTATTCTTAGTAAAGATACAATATGACAATATGAGAAACTGGGTATGAGTTTTGAAAGTAAACTCCATTTATGCTAGTCTATCAGCACTTCTTATAGTTGCATCAAAGACAAACACCATGCTAAAAATTTTCTGAAAAAAAATTCAGAAAATTCGCTCCAGGAGAAACCAGTTTGTTCAATTTGAGACACTCACTAACAATTTATGCTACTTTTTAACTCTTTCCCCGCCAGCGTTTTTTTTTTTTTAAAGTTGCCAGCTACCACCAGAGTTTTTGATCATTTTCACAAAAACGTCATGGCCCCCAGAATATTTTGTTGTATGAATATCTGAACATTAAAAAAAAAACAAATCCTCTGCTTTTAAACAAAAAAATATATATATTTTATTCTAGCTTGATGCATTCTTTTTTTATCAATACTTGAATGTGGGTATGTTTCATTAAAAATTTTGAGCAAAAAGCTGAGAAAATCACGAGACTACATCTGGATCGGATTCAGAACGATGATAGCTGGAGTAAATCGAGTCCATCAACACCCCCAAAGCCCTATAGCTCATCCTGGGTCGACATTTCATTCAGTAACATTAGGCCGTTTTGATTTATATGCTGTTTAACGTTGATGATCGCGTTTTTTTACAAATGCATATGATTACATATGATATCGCTTGTTTCTGCTTCTTCTTTGCATGTGCTTTGATCAGGAGATTCAGTACTCTTTCAGAAGATGTGTCATAGCGCCCCCTAGCGTATAACAGTGAAAACACGGAAAATTCCATGTTTGGTGGGGAAAGAGTTAAACAACTGCATCATTCTGGAACCGTCTAAGAGAAACCAGGGGAGTTTTTTAGTATTTTGAGATGAAGTTTTACATAAATAAAGTAGTACTGTCAAAATTAGCGCGTTAACGCACGCAATTATATATATATATATATATATAGCTGCTTCAGACAGCGCTTGCATGGACAAAAACACACAAAATTATGCCAAATGCCCGTTTTGTCAAGTATCCTCACAAGCACACTCTTAAATGAGTTAAATGAAGTCTTAAATGTATGTAAAGAGTTGTGAGAAAATAGGTTGTGCGTCAGATCTGTGTCATGTGCGTCAGGTCTTAAAGTGACAGCAGCCTAATAAACCAGCTGCAATTTATCATTTATGCAGTGAAGACTGAAGTGTTTGATAACTTTATTCAATTTCTGTATTTATTATCTGTTAGACATATTTGAAAATCTTAAAGCACTGTTTACAAGGTTACATGGGTCAAAAACAATGAAAAAAATAACATTTTGACAGGGCAAGTAAAAAAAACTGGTCTGACTGGGCCAGTAGAAAAAGTTGAGCAGTGATATATTGAAGGGCACAGGTAAATGTGGCATTTATTATAATGGGTTTATGTGAACATTGTTTTAAATTCACTTAAATTAAAAGTTGTTATATTATTTAAAGCCTAATAAATGTTTAAAAATGATAGCTTTCAATTACACTGTAATGCTGAATGCCTAAAAAATAAAATCAATTTCATAGAGACATCAGTAGCGGTATTGGTGGTCGGTGAAGCCTTCTTTCATAAAAAAGATGCCATTAAACAAATATTTAAAATATAGGCTACTGTCTTTATGTTGTTTCTACATTAATTTGGAGATTTAATGAGAAATTATTACAAATAAAAATATATTAAAAACGTTACTATTAGGTTTAATCGAGATTAATCATGATTAATTACAGAAAAATGTGTAATTAATTAGTTAATTTAGTTTAATCGATTGACAGCACTAAAATGAAGTAAACTCCTATTTATGCTACTCGTATCAGTACTTCATTCAAATGCATCAAGACGGCACCAGATTAAAACCTTCACAGTTTTTGAAGTCTCTACAGGACCTAGAAGAAACCAGGGACAATTATTCGTATTCTGAGATGACGCTTTTCATACAATAGTTTTCAAAGTAAACTCAATTTATGCAACTCTATCAGCGCTCTACAGTTGCATCAAGACAAACGCCATGTTAAAACTTTCTGGAACTCTCTCTCCGGGACCTAGCAGAAACCAGGGACAAAACTCACTATGAGTTTTTGGAGTAAGCAAATCATGATACTTTTTACATAATTACATCAAGATGGCAACCCTTTTTGGAACAGTCTCTCCAGGACCTAAGAGAAACCAGGGGAGTTTTTTTTTGTATTTTGAGATGAAGTTTTCCATAAAATAAGCTTCTTTTTAAGCTACACTATCAGCACTTCACCTAACTGCATCAAGATGGCACCAGACTGAACCCATTTGCAACAGTCTCTGGTATTTGTCTGTATTTTGAGTTCAAGTTCTCTGTTATGAGAATATGAGAAACTCTATGACTTTTTCCAAAGTAAACTCCTATTTATGCCACTCTATCAGCACTTCACATAGTTGCATCAAGACGCATTTAAAATGTGCAATCTCAGTAACAGTGCTATCAACAACTTCACGCTTGCATTACCCTAGACGTTTCTCACTCCAGACCATCCACCCGGGATAAGAAGGAACGAGCAGACATCCCCTGGGCTGTTTACAGGGGTTTGATGCGGAGTCAAATTAGAATAGGCTCCCCCACTGACAACCCACACTGAAGCCGCCCGGCTCTTTCATTACAAACCCAATACACACAATCTCGGCTACTGTCAGAGATCCCTCACCGAGAGACGTCTCTGGGCGGCCGCTGTCACTGTCATTCCCGCCACCGCAAAAAGCCAATGAAATGTTTTATCTGTTGGAGTGCTTGTAGATTTTTTTGAAATTCAATACATGCTGCCTTGAGTATTCACTTACTCCTGCACTTCTTTCAAGTGTGCTTCACATGAAAATGAAAGTTCTGGCTCGGGGCTACAGAGCCAGATAAAAGTCCCTCCGCAAAAAAAAAAAAAAAAAAAAAAGAGAAGATGAAGACGAAGGAATCAGTTGAACTGCACAGGGCCTGAGAAAAAATGTCCATCTTTATCCTCACTTTGGAAGTTGAGGCTGCGGAGAAACTAGTAGAGGAAATGAACACTTCTTACGACTTACGCACAGATGAGGTATGAAAGACATCGGCAGATTCAAGGGCCTACCGTGCACAAAGAAAGATTACGTTTTGAAGCATCTTTTCAAGAACATATATCGCCATTAAGATCCATGTTAGGTTTCGGTTGCATCAGTGTTACAGAAGCGAGTTTTAATACACAAATCGTTCGACTTTGAAGTTCGTTCTTTTTGTGCGATTTTAAAACTTTTCCAGTTGATTTCAAAAATTCATCTTTTGGCCGCTTGTAGAAGATTAAAGGGATTGTTCACCTAAAAAATTCAAAAATTCAATCTTGATGATATTTTGACGATTTTCTTTTTGAAAAAGAAACCCCATTGACTTTCATTATATGGACAAAAACAGTTTTTAAAACATCTTTTGTGTTCCAAATTTGAATTCTAGGTGAACTATACCTTTAATTTGAATTTAATCCATTTCTTTAATAAAAAAACATTCATATCTAGAGCTGTTCGTAAAGACAGAATGAATATTAGGTATATAGAGTGTCACAAGCCTCTCAGATATTCACACATTGATATCTGAAGGCTTATGATTTTGACATTACACTCACTGCGCTGATGGTTGCATCACTTACTAACTTTCTTACAGTAAACGGCTACAATTTCTTGGCAACAAACTCTCTCTCTCTCACTGTCTTTTTCCATATCTCTCGTCCTCTGTCATTCCTCTCTGATCTATCTTCTCATATTTCATAGGTGGGTTTTTGTGAACACCCGAGATGTGTGACAAAGACGGGGGTTTAAAAAAATCCATCCGCACGATTCAGTCGGTTAAGTGCAGTATTTTTTTGGGCGAAAAAATAAGTGTTATCAGACACACTAATTAGTTATACAGTAAGTCAATTAGGTGTGTGTAAAAAAGTAGCGTAAACCAGTTTAGGTTGTTCAAAGAAACCAAAGTACAGTATTAAAAATGTAGCATGTGTGTTTAAAACGCTTCAGGCACAGAAATGTTGGAGCACTTTTTCAAACGGAGAGATTTGTCTTAAGGACGAGTTAAAAATAAATTATGCATATCATTTCCCTCTCTTCTTCTCTCGGTTTCATGACTACATATTCCCCACATTAGCATCGCCTCCAGGATTCAAGGTACCGGACATTGTATGCCTGTGTGTACGCTAGGATGTGTGTCTGTTTTAGCACCTTTTAAACAGCCGAATTGTGGGGCATAACTGCACCTTTGCAGCTGTGGAGCCACACCTTCATCCACACCTGCCTACTACATCTCGCACTCTCTCACATCTCTTCTTGTTGGCAGGCAGCAGTCAAACTGCCTCCAAGACACAGTAGCACAGCGTGCTCAATATCCCAGCAATCCACTAAAGCTTTTTCAAAGTCCAAGTCAAAACTTTAAAGTTCAGCAAATGCTTAATAATAGCTATATTATTTAATTTAAATGTAATTATTGATTTTATTTTAGAGATTTTTGAGCATTTTTAATTGACAGGCAGTATAAAGAGTCTGGAAGATGTGGGATCGGGGCGTGTTGCAGTCCAGGTTCGAACCACCATTTCCAAGTTGAGCACCGTGGCTCATTTTGTCTGGACTAAACTTGTCAAATTCGATTAAAACTATACACAAATTGGTAAATTTTAAGTAAAAACATGTCTAGGTCACAAATTACCTCGAAATGATAATAACAATGAAAAAATATTTCTGGGACTAGTCAGATTTTTTGAACTATGACATTTTTTCATGACATTATGCATAATGCTACAAAAGATTTCTATTTCAAATAAATGCTGTTCTTTTGAAGTTTCAATTAATCAAAGAATGCATCACAGTTTCCACAAAAATATTAAGCAGCACTGTTTTCAACATTGATAATAATAATAAATGTTCCTTGAGCAGCAAATCAGCATATTAGAATGATTTCTGAAGGATCATGTGATACTGCTAGAGTTATGCTGCTTTGCCATCACAGGAATAAATTACATTTTAAAATATGTGACCCGTGCTGGCAAAATGAGTCACAATAACACCAAATTTGACACACACCAAGTCAACACCAAATATCTATAGGAAAAATATATATTCAACTTTTTTTCCATGATACCACAATTGTTTGATTAACATTAATGAAACAGACAGCCTATATATTAAGACCTTCTGTACCGCACGGATCTAAAATAATGTAACACATCAGATGTTTTTCCCAAACAGTTAACCAAACATACAAGACGTAACAGATAATGTTTCAAGACAGATATTTTGAAATACTGTAATTCTGTGTAGGCTATATGTGTATATCGGGATCGCATGCTGTCTGAGACGTCTTTGTGCGCACGCTTTGGATCTGTCAGTCAGCGCGAGTAAGATTGTTTTCATGGACAAAGGAAAGGTACTCCTCTCCGAAAACGTACAAATAAAGATACTTTTAGATGTTTAATTGCTATTTGGAGCATTGGGATTGCTAGAGGAGGGCTTAATGAACTCATTTTTGTGAAAACCTCAAAATCAACATTTTTCATTTGTTTTGCCTGTAGCTATAAATTATCCTGAGCGCATTCCGACTCATTTTGCCAGCACGGGTCACATATATTCAAACAGAAATTTAAGACTTTTTCAAAAACATTAAAAAATCTTAATCCAAATTTCTGAAAGGTAGTGTATTAGTAAGTGATGACCATCAAATACTGTATTGGTATTACTTAATGGCAATGCTGTACCTGTACAGAATTGAGCCTGCAGTAGCCATTCAATGGAAAGCGAATAACATGGGTTGGATCCTGGTTCCAGCCGGCGTTGACTGAATTGCACATGACGTCCCCTGTCTCTGGGAAAATCTCTTCTATGAGGGCCTTGTCCCCACTGATGGCAATCCTCTCGCCCAGGTCAGGAGTCACCCGCACCACCAGGCACTCGCAGGGCTGAGCCGCCCGCCGCTGCTCCCGGTCCTGTTTCCAGCGCTCCAGCTCTTTCACCATGGGCGTCAGCTGGTAATACCGAGCCTCCTCATACAGCAGCTGGATCTCCTGCAGGGACAACACATGGAAGTGAACGTATGCACGGAAAGATAGATAGAAGGATGAATGAACGAACAAACAACCCATCCAGCAAATGATTGAATCAGCAGAAAACAGACCAACTTTTGAATGAATGAATGAACAAGCAGACAAAAAATGCACCAACAAACACATGAATGAATGAGCAAACAAAAAAAACAACCCATTAAGCAAATGAATGAGCAAACAAAAAAAGTATGCAAACAAATCAGCAAATAAACAAACAAATGTACGAGCTGACAAATTAACCAACCTCTGACTGAATGAAAGAACAACAGATGAAAAATCCATAAACAAATGACTGAAAAACAACCCATCAACCAAATGAATGAACAAGCACACAAACAAATCACCGGTGAACGAATTAATAAAAAGTAACCCATCAACCAAATGAATGAACAAGCAAACAAACCACCAAATGAAAAAAAAACAACAACAAACGAACAAAAAATTAATGGACTATTTTCTAGTGCTACTCTGTCACAATCAAATATCATTTCAGATTTAAATTTTACATAAGTACTTGGTATAATGTCCACTAGGTAAGACATTATGGACTAACATAAATAATATAATTTTTTTTACAGTACAAACTTACATACGTAGAAGGAAAAACAAAGAAAACAAAAGAAGAAATTCAAACCCATATAATAATTGAGTACTGTATGTTTCAAAGCACATGTCGTTTAGCATTTAGCATGAACCCAGACCAACACATCGAGCAGTTCTGCCCATCTGACCCATCTCTGGCCATGGCGAGGGGGGGTGGGGGAATGTAAAGCCCCTCCTGCTCTCCCCTCACTCACAGATTCTCCGGTCGGACAGCACAGATTGCTGCTTCTGCCTGAGGGGTCCTTCACCCTCGAGCACATTTACCCCACTTACACTCGCCTTTCATTCACCACTAAACCAGATGGCATCGCGCCTCAGTCCAGCCATTACAAACACTACAAAAATGAAAATATTTCCAATATAAACATGGTGGTATGCATGGGCATATATTGAGGAAAAATGAATAATAACCCAAAGTTAGTGGTGTTACCACTTGTGTAACAAACACTGATTTTATGCAGTGCATCTCTATTTTTATATATTTACCAAGACTACAGGTATAATATAAGTATTAATAATTGTATTAAATATATTATTTAATATATATATATATATATATATATATATATCTCAAACTCTTAATATGTTCCTCTGACCTCTGTTTAATAGTAGTATTAATAGAATATACTTTAATAACAGTATATTAAAAGGTATGATTAAAGCATACACTTTTCAGAAAAGAAAAAAAATGTTTCAAATTATGTGAAATATACCTGACAGTGAGGTAAAATGTATCATGCAGGATGTTTGATGGATGTTATCGAGTTCAAATTTGGTCAGTTCTCATTAGATTAAGAAAAGTCATGAAGCATTAACCTGATATTCAATGTTAATGTTTTCTGAGATATTAAAAGGGCCTTGGGGTCTCTCAGACCCCAAACATGAGGGTTAAAAGGCACTTCTGCTTGAAACGCTGATACCATTCTTTAGTTCTGCGCCTGGTGGCCTATTTCCTCAGTGGCCGTGAGAGATAGCTATGATCTCGACCCTGCTGGCTCTTCATCCCCACCCTGTAAGACTACTCATTCCACTGCAGGCTACGCCACGGAGAACAATAGCACCGACCATCTCAGACACAACGCTCTTTTACAATTACCACAAGAAAAGGAGTTGTTTTCTTACCCACACCCCTCCCTCACCCTCTCTTCTTTCTCTCCCTCTTTATTCCCTATGTTCCTTTCTTTAGTCCATACTGGTGCTGACAACATGGATACAGAGACTTTAGGCCTTCGGGCTCTTGCTAATTCAAAGAAAAACAAGCTCCGCTTCTTTCCCAGGTCTGCAGTGAAAGCTGGGTATGTTTTAACAGGGTTCCATCTGTGACTCACTTTTGGGAAAGAGAATGTAAAAGCAACGGCCCACAGTAGAGTGAATTTAGTCTTTAGGCCATATCCATATAGACAAATGAAGCTGGATGCACTACACGGTTTTCAAGAGCAAACTCTTCTAGAAGAGCAAAAACATTGGCAATTAAGCCAATAAGTTGAGTCTTATGAATACGCAAATGTAACAGACATACCAAACGTATCCCATCACCTCTCACAGGAGGTGCTGCTCTATCTGACAACCTGCATCATTCACCAGCTTCATCTGAAAAAGACATACACTATTTTAAAAAGTTCTTCAGCTGTTCTTTCCGACTTCAAATGTTCTGTTTCTAGGCCTTACAGACAGACCCAACAGTGGCTGAAGAGCGACTAGTTCATGTAGTCATTGAGTTTTCCCGCTCTCACAGGTCAGGGCATGGTGAGTTTTGATGGGCGAAATGTGAAAAGTTAAGTATAATGGGATGTAATGATGTGCCTCACTGTGCAGTTACATATTTTATGTTCTGTTATCAAACGGTCTCACACAGTGGAGGAAAGCTAGCCACGGAGCCTGAGGCGGAAATGACTAGTCTCACCCTAATTAATCCCATTGACACAAATACCTTTACCCATCTGATTTTTGACTGAGGCAGGAATAATACTTTACATTGAAGACTGAAAAGACTCAGAGCTGTGTGTATTTGAAGTCAGAAATTGTATTTCACACTATTTTGATTTTTGAATTTAAATATTACCTTAGACTTTAGGGCTTTTTATTTTATTTTATTTTATTATTTTATTTTATTTTTTATTTTATTGGCTATAAATGTACTTGGTATTCTCAAGCCAGTATGGAAAGTTTTGTCTCAATATGCAAATTAATTGCCAAAATAATGTTTCACTTTCTGTCTGCCATCTTTGCCAACAAAAATGTTAAGGTGTTTCTGAGGAACAATGTCATACAACAAAAATCCAATTGCTCAAATTTGTGAAACCTTATCTCAAGCTGATCTGAGGCTTGGTGAATTTTGGTGAAGATTGGAGAACATTGGATGATTACACTCTTAAATATAAATGTTACAAAAGAGGGTTTTCGTAGCGATGCCATAGGAGAACCATTTATGGTTTCCTGAAGAACCTTTCAGTGAACAGTGGAAAAAAAGAGCAATTTTCTCTTGTGTAAAGAAACTTTTGTGCAATCAAAAGGTTTCATGGGTGTCAAAGGTTCTTAATTTTTTAAAGATTGTGCCAGAAAATGATGCACAAATCTGGTCAAAATGGTGGTAATGTGATGAATCTTGGAAAATGATAATCATAGTATTCATCAAGCATTCCGGAATATTAGAGACAAGAAGCTTAAGATAAGGTTGAATTATTCCAAGCACATGGTGTGGCCTAATAAAAATTCTGTACTGAAACCATAATTTCTCTGTGGTTCTGTCTGGCCTTTGGTTTTCACCTCAAGGCTATTGACGTGATGCTAAAAGAGGAACTAAATGAAAGGTAACACTTTATTTTAAGGTTACATAGTTACACGTTACTACATGTACTTACTATATTAATAACAGTAAATTATGCATAATTACAAGTAACTAACCCTAAACCAAACCCAAGCCCCAACCGTAACTCTATAGTATGTAGTTATTAATATTACTCAGTACTTATTTGAGTAAGTACAATGTAACTACGTCCCCTAAAATAAAGTGTAGCCAAATGAGAGTTTTGACCTGCTAAAGAGACATTCGGTGTGTGGTCGTTACCTTGAAGTCATCAGGAAGAAGCAGTTTGCTGGTTCTCAGGTAGCTCAGGATGTAGCGGAATATCTCTCCGTCTCTGTCGATAAAATAATGCTGCTTCAGACTGTCCAAAACAATCGGTTCTGTGCCGTTGAACAGGCGACTGATTCTGGGGGGAGAAAATGTAAATCAATGATACTTTAACTTAAAGAAGTTTTATGCAAGTACTACACTACATAAAGAATGAAATTGTCTCCTTTCTCTTCACATTTTACATTTGAAATAAGTTTAAGGCCGAACATATAAGGTGATTATTATTTTAACCTGATTTAATTGCCGGAATTGGGTCAAGCATTTGGAATTACGTTGCACGCTATTTCTGTTCTTTGGATAAATCGACTTTATCTTTGCAAAATGTTCTTATTTCATTCTCTCATCCTATTTCATTCTTCTGTTCTTTCTTTCTCTCTCTCTCTCATTCTAGAAACCGATGCAAAACACTTAATAAGAAAACCAATTCCCCCTTTTGTGCCTCGGGTGGTCCTTTTCTCATATGGTCTTGCCGTTCCCCCAGTTAGAATTTCACCATATAGCTTTAGGCAATCTTAGTTTTTCATCTCAGCCTCTTTTTTTTTCTCTCCAAAAAGCAATTAAAATGCTGCCTGCTTTTCACCCTCCCCCCATTTTCCTCTCCTCCCTCCTTCTCGTTGCTCTCTCGCTCCATATCCATTAATAAATCAGAGCGAGCCACGCTCTCTGTTAACCTGAACAGATGTGGCAAAGCTCTCACACTCTCTTCCCATCTTGCACACACACATCTCTAACAGGTGGCGTCCCTTTACCTCCCTTTATCCGCAAACCTCCGTAGATTACAGTTGGGATGGATGCAGCAGGTAGGAATTGCATGACTCTACAAGTGGCAGTGGTAAAAATCATGTATTTGGACTAATCTTGATACACAAATTAGCTTTAAGTCACTTAAAAGTACATCAGCTAAATAAATATTTGATTTATCGCTCTATTTATACATAAATACATTGCTAAATTAAGTGTAACACATAATTTTGCACTTATATAAACGCAAAAATGAAGTTGGACCACATAAATTACATAAATTACATAAGTTAGAACATAAATGCTCTGTAAACATGACATAGTTTTACATCAACGCCTCACCCGTCCCAATAAACCCCCCAAAAACTCAGCGTAAAATCACGACAGGTTGTCTTACCTGGAGTCTGGGTATTTGGTGAGGGTGGCCAGACTGCTGGTGTACATGTGCCCGCCTACGTCAATGTGGACTGGAGCGTTTGCTTTAGTCAGCTGAGCCGGCAGTGGGATTCCCTGAGAGGCCAGAGGAGACACTGGGGACCGGGTCAAAGACAGCCGAGACATGCTCCTTCCCTCCTGTACAAACATCACAGTATCAAATAAACAGCTCCTGGTTCCCCTCTCCCCTTCAATCTCCGAGATCTAAGGTGCGATTCTGGCCTGTAAGTATGCGGGAGATCACCTTAACATCTTCCCTTAAATTGCGTTTTTACCTTAAGAATTAGCACCACAAGTCTAATTAAGAAAATTTGCCTGCCGTTTTTTTTCCCTCCTTTTTTCATAGATCCGGAGGGGAGAAATGGAGTGATGCTTATTAGCGAGCACGAAAGGGAGAGAGGGAGAGAGAGAGAGAGAGAGAGAGAGAGAGAGAGAGAGAGAGAGAGAGAGAGAGAGAGAGAGCGAGAGCGAGAGAGGGATGGATCCTAGTACTGTAGGTGTCTACCTCCGGGGAAAGAGTGTAAACTCCTAATTAAAGATACTGGGTGAATGTGTGAGACTCAAAACACCTCATCACCAACAGCTTTTCAGTTCTTTAAAAGTTTCTCAGAGCAAAAAAAATCAACATTTTGAATCGAAATGAGGCTAAATAAGACTCAAACTTCCACAAGGTCAAACATAAAAATTGAAATGATGCTGCGTCATAATAAAGATTCAGTTGGTGCTAAAGGACTAAAGGAATTTAAAGGATTAAAGATTACAGCTCTTTACATTAAAATCATAGGGACCATGATGCATGACTGCTATTGTGGCATGAATCGACCTTTGTTTGGTGTAACAAAACAGATGGTTAAAGTCCCATTTCCGGAGGCATAATGCCTGGAGCAATGTGTGCTCAGGGACATATACTTCTATATAGGACAATGTATCCTATGTCTAGCCATTAGATTTAACTATGAAATGTCAAAAATGAAATATAGCTACAGTTAACCTTAAAATAGTTTTTTTTTTTTTTTTTTTTTTTTCTTAAAAGACAAACTACTTAATATGAGGACTTTGTTCCTACAAGTTTAAACAATATGTAAAGACAAATATATGTGGATTTGTGGCCTGGGCAGCACTGTCAGGAGAACTGCCCCACTTTTCACAATATTAAAAAAAAAAAATTGAATCTAGTGAATCTACAGAGACATTATAAGGCTATATTATATTCTTCTTAAGTGAATTTTATTAGATTAAAATACAGAGTACCGTGACATAATGACCAGAAAGAATATATTTCAACAAACCGAGCCAGTGTAGTCTAATAACAAACAAACGACTCTTATGAGCCGGTTCTTTTAATGAATCACTCAAAAAGACTCATCTGACGAATTCTATACTGAATGAACAGCGGTTTGAATCAACATCTCACTCAGTTACTAAACTACAAGTTATCATTAAATTGTGTGCTCTGTGTATATATTATGCTACTAGGTCGGAAGCAAACGATGATAAGAGATATCATCAAAGTCAGAAATAATAGTTTGTGATGTTAAAACTGCGCCAGGTCCCTGGAGTGCGTAAAATAGCCCTACAACTCTCTGTACCGCACTTCCTGTACGCAGTGGGCATACAGTAGTGATCTGACCTCTCGTTGTACACTCAAATCAGCCCTCCCTGATCTAAAACCGCAAAAGCACGACACACTGAAAACGAATGCAAAGAAGCACTGGAGAAACATTCGAGAATTTGACAGAATCCACCGTACCGTTTCAAACATTTTAGGATGTCCGACGCAATCTGATGAGGATTGACTGTCTCTGATGAAGGTTGCTTGTCCTTTAGAAAGAACTTTTCGTAATAATTTTTTGTTCGGCGGTCACTCCACGAGCTCTTCGTACAGAATCCGGCGACAATTCCGTTCTGAATCCAGCGAAATCTAACGCGGCGCTATATAGGTCGCTGTGGCTTTAAAAACTCGTTTAAAACACAGACCATAGACACTTTCCACAAAAGCTACACAGGGGAGTCAGTCAAGGCTGCGTCCTTACCTTGGAAGACATAGCTGTAAATGTATCTTCAGCACTCTTTAAAACATGAGATCGATCGTGGCGTGTCTTAGCCTCGCTTTTTTTCTTTCTTGCTCCTTTTTTGTTGAAGCGTGAGAGTGCGTTGAAGGCACAGCGTTCCAGCCCGAATAACAGAGGACAGCTGAACAAGAATTCTTGCTCAAGGCTCTCCAAACGCCCCGGGGCAGGATTAGGCTACAATTAGCTCAACCCTGCCTGAGCTGGGGCGAGTTACAAGAACAACATTTGATCTTGCTATTCACATTTGGAAGTCTGCGTATATGTGTGTTTTAATCGCTTTTATCGTCATTTATTCATCGCGTCTGAACAAAGATATGTGCATGCGCGAAGATAACGGTTTACTAGGTTACCTGTGTGCATGTGTTTGGCTGCAGCGAGCATAAGAGAAACAATCTTTTGTTTTAATCGCTTTACATATACTGTATTACAATTTATGTTTTTTTTTTTTTATCTCCTGTATTTTTTATGTTTCTGTTCTATTCATGCGGGGTTATAAGAATTTATCTTCTTAATTTGGTTTTTAAAAATGTTCCTCTCAGCGTTCTAATAATGTTCTGCTGGCCATGAAAACTAAATGACGTATATCGATATGCATTGTGCCTCTGCAAAAGGCGCCCACACAACCGCCTCGAGCCAAACGCGCCATTTCAATTTTTGCGCGCGGCTAGATAGAGATGTCTGCCTTGATGGCATACAGCTTTCAGGTGGAAGACATGCTCATTGTGCTGAAAAGAAAAAGATTTTACAAAAAGGATATTTGACAGTTTTAGTCCTTTGTAATAGTGTTCTACTTCTCTTGAAAATGTTTGTGCCTTGACATCTGGCGCCAACCAGTGACCAAACTGAACGCCAATAAAAAGCGGGTTTTTTTGTTTGTTTGTTTTTTTTGTTTTTTTACACAATTTCCCACAACGTTTTAGCAAGATAACGCTTAGAAAACGCCGACTAAAATAGGCTAAAAAATAATACAAAATTAATAAACTAAAACAAAACGTTTTAGAAACGGTTATATGTCTTCAAGCGTCAATATAACGTCATTTTTGTCACGACAAAAAAACAAAACATGTCAAACTTTAAGAAAGCTTTAAGTCTTAAAATGAAATAACTTTTGTACATATAAACGAAATATTTTAGGAGAAAATAAAGCGAAAAATAAAATGTTTGAAACACAGTGACCTAAAAACGCTTGTGCTGGGAATTAAAACCTACTAACGGAGGCAAACGAAAACAAAATTAAGATTTCCATAATTAAATTAAAAATAAAATAAGCCTATAATTTATTTCAGTTCATTTTTTCTTAATTTTGCAAAAGGGAAATGTGATAGAGCCCTTCTTACCACAAATTTGAATTTAAAAAAAAAAGTATTTTCCAATTACATTCAATAATCTTTTGGCACAGAGCTAATGTTATCACCTTCAACATAATAGCCCACATTCTCGAGTGAAAACACAGCAAAGCAAATCTGTTTGTATACAGGAATATGTTGCAAACTATTTGGACTTAACAGCCGAATTTTTTCTCGCCTTTGGCTGAAATTAGTTTCCCACATCAGACGAGCAGCAGGAAGACAAGATATTTTTGTTCAATTAAAGGAACAAGCCCGGAGTTAGTTCAATTACTTGACGCTGGAGGAAGATGTAAATTTAAAGATTTAAATAGCTTAGAATGTTGCCTCGAGCGCCTGCACTTCATTTCCTTAATTTACAGAGAGATGAGGGGAGTAATGGTTATCCCAATGATGTGCATCACGCCAACAAACTATATATCTGAGTAACATTTACTATCCCTGGTCTTACAGTTGAGCTTAAGTCAAATAAAACAGCCCGAAGAAAGAAAAACAAAAGCGCCTCAATATAGCAGCTAAAGCTAATCTAAAACTTTCTCTCAGGACTAATTTAGCCTCAGTGATCCGTAAGACTTTATTAACATTAATATTAACATTGTTAATTTATAACCACTAATAGTATTTAAATTATATAGTGTTAAAGTTTAAATTACGTAGCTTATTTTTTATGTAGGCTAGCTTATAGCTTCTAACGTGATGAATTATTACACACTTGGAGACATGAGCCACTTTTTGCCAAGAGAGACAATTGTAATGTGCAACATTCATAAATGCGTAAATAAATCTACATATTCTCTTTTGCAAGTCGTTTTCAGATGATAACCGTGTGCCTCGTTGAACCACAGCGCCATCTGCCGGTCATGACTTGCAACGGCATTTCAACATCTCAACTTCTCACCTGAAAACAACTTACAACATTTTTTGATGCTGTTGCATTTTGTCGACACTTCTTTTGGTAATTAGATTTTCCAGAGTCTTTTTGTAATAACTTAATTTCTAAAAGTTAGTTCAGAGCTTATTCTGTTGCCTCCAGGTCCTTCCATTCCAAAACCCAATCATACGGAGAGACTAATTTTTCTCTTTTCAGCACCCACACCCTCCTTTTTAAATATGATTTTGGTGCTGAAGAAAGAAAAATGAAGATTTTCTTTGTTCTGTCTTCCACGTGACAAATGGTAGCTGATTTGATGTGCCCTTTGAGTCTGTAGATTGTGAGAGAACAGGATGTCAAAGCCCCAGGCCCTGGGAGATAAGGAGGGGGTAACGAGGGGGTGGAGCTAAAAAGCCGCAGTTGCTCCAGGCGGCAGAGGACTTATTGGAGTGGGAGGACAAGATGTAAAGAGCAACACCAGTTTTGACTGCTGCTTTTGTTCCCAATGCTGGGGTAACGTTACAGAAAATATATAGGCCTATATTATAAAATAATAATGTCTTATCAGACAGTTGCTAAACTGAAGCTCGGGATATAGTGTAAGATGTTCAGCAATGGATGGACTTAATAAATATGTGAACTATTGATTTTATTTTAAATTATTTTTAACCATACCTGTATATTATCTTCTGCTGCACAATCAGCCTATAGCAACTAGACGAACAATGCAACATGACATTATTATTATTAACAGTGAATCTTCTGAGGTCATTGTCACTGTAGTTGATAACTGAGACGCAAGATTGCGAGATTTACATTTGTATAAGAGGCCGCGGAGTGATACGAGAGATGTGAAAGTAGCATCACTTTCAGTTAAACGGGTGAGAGTTCTGACATACAGCATTTCCATGGATGACGGGAAAATATTAAAGTGCCCCTATTATGCTATTTTAAAGTTTCCTAATTTAGTTTTGGAGGTCTCCAACAACAGGTTCACATGCATCAAATGTAAAAAAAAACATTTCATTTTCTCATAATATACATTGCACATCACCACAATGTTCAATGATTCTCAAAGGACTCGATGGATAAATCGGTCTCTCTAAATCCCTCCTTTCCGCGAGCCTACTCTGCTCTGATTGGTCAGATGGCCCAGTCTGTTGTGATTGGTCTACCGCGTACAGCGCATGTCGGAAACAAACGGCCATTATCATAACTGAACTCCAGCTCCGTCCGGAGGCTTCCTAAAGCTCAGCGATTAATGTACACACTGTAAAGACAGTTACTACAAGGGCGTCGATTTTAAATCAATCCCAGCGCGAGTCCGAATCGATGATGAGACATTGGAAGAACTAGTTATTTAACCCGAACCTTGAGCAGGACGTTTCTCAGTGATGCTACTCAGTTTGAGGTACATTATGAGATGTTCAAACTGTAATTCCTCACCATCAGCATTAACAAGTGTGCGTCCATCAACAAACCCGTGTGTGTGTGTGTGTGTTTCTAATTTATTGCGGCGCACATGCGGGAACTGTATCAATAACAGCGCATACGTTAGCCGTTAATGTTAGCATGTAACATTAAAGTTTGCAAAACAAATCTTGCTCCATTTTTTATCTTTACTCAAAGTAGTAAGAACGACAGACATTCTGCATTAATAGACACAGTTTTAGGTAATAGTGGCCCACAGCTGATTTCCAGTAGTAATTCAGTAAGACAGTAATAACTACGGTTCCCTGAGAGAAGGGAACGAGTATTGCGTAGCTAGCTACGCTATATGGGAAAACTCCTTTTCTCCATAATATGAAGCCAAAAATTATCCTTATAATTGTATATAATGTAAAACGCAGTGCAGCTGCACAGCAGACTCAGGCAGAGTGTACTAGCGCACTGATTGGCTGTGCTGCGGCAACTGCACAAACCTATGGCGAGGCGGCTGAGGCGTGCACCAATCGGGTCGCTTCGCGCCCAAAAGCACGTCAAACACCGCCTACATTTGCATAGCTAAGCTATAAAAGCCCATGTTACGCCATAGGATTCAGGTTAAATCGACTGAAACGATCTCCTGATCTAAGCACAATAGCATGGAGGGTTACGCAATACTCGTTCCCTTCTCTCAGGGAACCGAGGGTACGTTAGTAACCGAGTAGTTACCTTTCGAGAGTACTCTCGTATTGCGTAGCTAGCTACGCTATATGGGAACCCAATTTAAAACGTTGTGCGTGCTTTGAAAACTTTGTCCCATATTATGAGCCCGAGGCTCATGACAGAGAAAAAGTATGAGACCCAAAAAGAGGCCAACAATAGTGAGCCTCATATAAGGGTATATATATATAGGAAAGAATATTCCTATGTAATAAATCCATATAAGAACTAGACCAGACAAAGTCGGGCCTAATTAATATTGAAATGTGTATACATTTGTTATATGGGATTTTGACAAACTAGACCAGACAGAGTCGGGCCTTATAGTATGTAATGTGATGAACATTCGCTTGTGTTACACATAGCTTATTATGGGTTGAGATAAAACCCCAGACCGGAAAGAAATTCGGGCCATAAGTTTTGCAAATGTAACATTTGTTTATATGGAATCCTAGCTTGCAAAGCAGGGACCTCCAAGTTATAGAATCTAATAAATGTGGACGGAGAGGCCCAGCCTGCGGCCACACAGATATCTTCAAGTGGTTTTCCACTGGACCAGGCCCATGACGAGGCCATGCCCCTAGTGGAATGAGCTCTGATGCCTATGGGGCAGCAGAGGCCTTTTGACTCGTAAGCCAGCGAGATAGCGCCTACTATCCATCGTGACAATCTCTGCTTCGTGACCGCGTACCCTCTGGTGCGGCCACCAAAGCAAACGAAGAGCTGTTCCGACTGTCTAGAAGTGGCAGAACGCTCTAAATAAAACCTTAGGGCCCTAATTGGGCAGAGCAGATTCACGTCTTTTTCGTCTTGAGACGAGGGAAGAGCTGATAGCGAAATAACCTGTGCTCTGAACGGAGTGGAGAGCACTTTGGGTATATAACCATGTCTTGGCTTGAGGACGACTCTGGAGTCGTTAGGCCCAAACTCGAGACAGGAAGCGCTCATAGAGAGTGCATGTAAATCGCCAACTCGTTTGAGTGAAGCTAGTGCCAGCAAGAAAGCAGTTTTTAGCGAAAGGTGCTTCAAGCTCACAGACTGAAGCGGTTAGAATGGGGAACTTTTCATGGCCTCTAAGACCGTGGAAAAGGTCCCATATAGTAACCGAAGGGGGTCGAGGCGGGGTAAGCCTCCTAGCCCCTCTGAGGAAGCACATGATAAGGTCGCTTCTCCCCAGTGACTGTCCGGCCACGTGAGCGCAAGATGCTGCTATGGCCGCCACATATACTTTGAGTGTGGAGGGGGAACGACCCACGTCCATCAGCTCTTGAAGGAAGGAGAGCACTTCTGCCACTTCACACGAGTGTGGGTCCAGGTTCCGTGCTGTACACCAGCTTGAAAACACTGACCGTTTCAGCACGTAAAGCTACCTGGTTGAGGGTGCTCTAGCTTCAGAAATAGTATTCAGCACCCTTTTAGGGAGGTTCCCGGGTATCCCTTAATGGGCCACACATGAAGGGACCACAAGTCGGGGCGGGGATGCCAGAGCTTCCCCTTCGCCTGCGCAAGGAGGTCTCTCCTCAGCGGTATAGGCCATGGGGCTGTGTCTATAGCTGGTTCTTCCATAGTGGGGCTATTAAAAGCACTGCACACTTGTTCTCCCTGATCCGTTTGATGACCTGAGGTAACATCGCAATCGGAGGGAAAGCATACAGTGGACGGCTGGGCCAGTCGTGGGCCAGTGCATCCCTGTGCTTGGAGAAGAATGTTGGGCAATGAGCATTGTCTTCTGAGGCGAAAAGATCGATCTCCGCTTTGCCGAAGATGCTCCAAATCAGCTGAACCGTCTGTGGGTGAAGAGACCATTCCCCTGGGGGAATGTTGCCTCTGGATAGCATATCCGGACCCTGGTTCAGAATGCCTGGCACATGCGCTGCCCTTAGTGAGCGCAGGTTGTGCTGAGTCCATAAAAGGAGATGTTTTGCTATGGTGTGCAGGTTGTTTGACCTGAGTCCACCCTGGCGATTTATATAGGATACCACCGACATATCCTTGGTGATCCTTTATGTATGGGAGGAAAGCTTTTAGCGATAGATCGACTGCTTTCATCTCTAGACAGTTTATGTGCAGCCGTTTCTCCGAGTCTGACCAAAGACCGGAGACGGGCCTCCCGTTGTGTAGGGCGCCCCAACCTAAGTTGGACACATCTGTCGAGATCACTTTCCATTTTGAGACCGTGCCCATACTCACACCCGACTGGTACCAGTCGGTTGCTTTCCAAAGAGCCAGGGCTTTGATACAGCTGTGGTTCACTTTGATGCGTAACTGGCCCGATCGCCACGCGCGGGCTGGAGTGCGAGGTTTTAACCAGAGTTGGAGGGGACGCATGTATAATAGACCCAGTTTGAGCACTGCAGATGCTGAGGCCATAAGACCTAACATCCTCTGAAAACGTTTGAGAGGAGTGTAAGAGCCAGCTTTGAATGACGCCGCTAGGCGCTGGACAGTGAGTGCGCGCTGTGACGTAAGCCACGCTCTCGACGTCTCCAGCCGCCTGAATAGAGGGGACTAGGAGAAGTGTAAACAGAGTGAAAATGGCGCAAGGCTTGTGACGCACTCGGCGCTGTTTGATGTGCTTATGTGCAGGGGTGCATACTGTATAGTGGGCACAATGCCTGCAGTCATAACATGGCTGCCATTTTACGACGCTGCTGGACAGTGAGCACGCGCTGTGACGTAAGCCGCACTCTCATCCGCACTGAGTCTATGACTGTTCCCAGAAAGAAATATTCTGGCTGGGAGACAGCGCTGACACCACTGGCGGCTTGAGTAGAAGGGAGTCAGTGACAGAGCCGAAGCAGCCTGGCCGGTGGAATGGGTGCGTCGCTTTTGACTGCCGTCCCCTAGCGGAGGGCGGGCAAAGATGTGCGGCGACCGCTTCCTCAAGAGGGGGAGGTACTCTCATAACCTTTTCTCTTCGCGCCGTCGAGTGACGAGAGTGCTGAAGAAGCCGAGGATTTGAGACGAGCTGAAAACGGCGCTGGGCGGTGTTATTCTGAAGAGGATTCTGAGAGCGAAACACGTGGGGAGAGCTCCGGCGTGGGCTCGCTCGTCTGCCCTGGCATTCTCTGTCCGCGGCGCTTCTTTCTGCGCGGCCCAAGCGAGAGAAGAGGGAGAGCGGAGGGAACGGCGTCCTCATTGAAGCTAACGAGTCGAGCCCGCAGGGTCGACAGCGTCATTTCGTCGCACTCCGGGCAGCCGCCCTTAGAGAGTGCAGCTTCGGCGTGGTCACGGCCTAAGCATGACGATCCCCGCCGAAGAGAGGGCCTCTGACAGGATATACGAGGCATTTGAAACAAAGCCTCAGCTCTGTGAGTGCGAGTGTTGCAGCGGCAAACACACACACAGCTTGTAAGGATATAAAGGATATAAAAGGATATCGAACACCCCGGATGGCGCAGCTGGAAGAGCAAGGGCTGAAGGCGGAGTCCAGAACAAGGAATCCGGCGTCCTCAGAGCTGCAGGGCAGGAGCTAGTTCCGCTGAAGGCTTGTCGACGGTGGTGACTTCACAATCCGGAGGTCAGCGAAGGGGTCCGCTGAAGGAAATTAAATCTGAATCCTATGGCGTAACATGGGCTTTTGTAGCTTAGCTATGCAAATTTAGGCGGTGTTTGACGTGCTTTTGTGCGCAAAGCGACCCGATTGGTGCACGCCTCAGCCGCCTCGCCATAGGTTCGTGCAGTTGCCGCAGCACAGCCAATCAGTGCGCTAGTACACTCTGCCTGAGTCTGCTGTGCAGCTGCACTGCGTTTTACATTATATAAAATTATAAGGATAATTTTTGGCTTCATATTCTCGAGAAAAGGAGTTTTCCCATATAGCGTAGCTAGCTACGCAATACGAGAGTACTCTCGAAAGGGTTAGTGAGTTAGCCGGTTAGCCAGATACCTACACAATATGAAACACAATCAGCTGCAGTGTTTGAGGGGGTTCAAGGTTTTCCTGTTGTCTGCGCGAGCAATAAGTGGACGGGCAATATGCTAATGTTTCGTCTTGACATCACAACGAAACGGCTTGCGATTTGTTTAAAAAACGATTCGTTTAATTGACTCAGAGTCGACTCTTACTTTTGAGAGAAGATAACTTTATATACGGTGCACTTTAAGATTTAAAACTGCAGGATGTTTTCATTCAATTAGAACTATGTTTCACACTACATGAACGGTCATTTTCAAAAATCCATAATAGGGGCACTTTGAGGAACATCAGACCACCAGCTGGCACAATCGACCAATCAGAAGCAAGTATTCCAAAGCTAGTAATAGGCTACATAACTTAACTTCCATATCCACATTAATTTTAAAGTTGGCATGAAAGTGAAGCTGCGATAGTATTTTTTGCTTCTATAGTGCCCGCCTCCTTTTTCAGTGGTGCTGGTTCCTGAAGTATTTTTTCCATTAATTTTTCCCTATACAGATTTTAAAGGGATAGTTCACCCTAAAATAAAAATTACCCCATGATTTACTCACCCTCAAGCCATATTAGGTGTATATGACCTTCCGCCAGACCGCCTTCCGTATTCAACATAGGACGTAGCGTAAGCATTTTGAACTGCGAGAGGTGTTACACTTTCTTCGTAAATTGAATACGGAAGGCGGTCTGGCGAAGCTAGATATTTTACTTTATAAAGTTTTAAATATGAATATTTTTCTTATACAAACCCATCGATTCGCTTCAGAAGGCCTTTATTAACCCCCCGGAGCTGTGTGGAGTATGTTTATGATGGATGGATGTGCTTTTTTGGGCTCCCATTCACTGCCATTATAAAGCTTGGATTAGTCAGGACATTTTTTAATATAACTCCGATTGTGTTCGTCTGAAAGAAGAATGTCATTTACACCTAGGATGGCTTGAGGGTGAGTAAATCATGGGGTAATTTTCATTTTTGGGTGAACTATCCCTTTAATGAGTTTTAAAACTCTTCATTAAAGAATTATAACCTATGAACCAAGTCAATCAGCTACAAGGTGAATCACAACACTACAAAGTTTGATTTGAAGCAAAAAAGTTTTTTGAAAATCGGACAAAAAGACAAAGGTAGAACTTTACAAGACTGTGTACTTAACGGCTAGCAAACAGCAAAATTGAATTAAAAATTATGGAGAAATATAACTCTACTCATTTACAAATGTTGATTATATGTATAAAAACAATATATTTTAAGGTTATTGCAAAATATGCATATACAAACATTTCAGTATTTATGAGAGCGTAGGGAGATTGAGGTCCTGTCCCAAATGGCACACTTCTTATGCACTTACGGTCTTGACTTACAATGGCGCTAAGTCCACAAGACCGTAGGGTGTCCCATTTGTCATTTTATGTTTCAGAAGGGTGCTCGCGAGCGCCCCCTTTGCGGATGATATGTGCATTTTTTTCTTTTGCCAAGCCCGCACTGAAGCGAGCTCCGCAGCAGACTTCTTCCTGACAGTCAAAACTGCGTTACGTCACGAAAGTGCGGACTCATAGGAAGACAATGGCTGAATCCGAAATCGCATACTTCCCTACTATATAGCAGGCAAAAAACAGTATGTGACAAAAGGAGTATGTCTGAATTCACAGTACTCTTAAAAGAGTAGACAAAAATTATCCTGATGACCTACTTCTTCTGGCAATATTCTGAAGTGTGCATACGATGGACACTTTATTATCCCATGAGGCCACAGGAGAGGATTTATGAATGGCAGTGAAGCGATGTAACTGACACTGGTCCGGATTACATTCATACTACACACACTCATAGTATGGGAAGACTGGAAGTATATATTTTTTAGCGGTCGTGAAGTAGTTACTTATTCAAAATATGTACCTACTCAAGAGAGTATGCGATTACGGACGCAGCCCACAAGTGTTTAGGGTGCCATTTGGGACAGGGCCCAACTTGATTACATCATTCACGATGCTTCATGGGAGTGGGCGGAGCTAAAGAGCTATTTCAGAGCTTTTCGCTTTTTTTGACTAATTTTCTGTACAGCATCATGGGTAATGTAGTTTTTCATCAGGAATTCCACTGTTAAACACGATTATTAAAAAAAGCTGAAATAATGTAGGCTGATGGCTTCAGCAAATGTCATGGATTAACAACCTCGTAGTTCACAGTAGTGCTGTTTTTAATGGTTTATAAGTTATCGTTCAAAAAAAAAATCGCTTCCTTATGGAGAAAATGAATTTACAATTTTTTACTTCCAGAACCCAACTGTTCCATTTTATAGTGACATATATACGAGTGAAACGGCTTCTGGAATGAGAAAAAAATCTAGGGCGGGACTGGATTGTAGGAAGTTGGGTGTTGCTAACTAAATTGAGGCAGATGTGAACGCCAATTTGCAGTCAGTTGTGGAGAATAATTATGGTGTGCTCACGCCATGTCATAATTACAAACCCTTGTAGAACTCATAATTACAACTTGTAAATTAGGAATTTCAGAGAGCTCCGACTTGTACCACCTGACCGCTACAGATTCAAATTGGCATTGCTAGTGTTGCCATAGATACGCATAATCCCGAGTCTGACAACAGCTCCGAGTAGAATGGATGAACTTGAATGATGGCCGTATAGACTCCTGTACACTAGGAGACTAGAAATGACTGGTATTTTATATGACGTCATTATAACAATAAAAAAGGCAATAATGCATGTTAGTTAGGTCTAACTAACATTAAAATATGGTGCGAACATTTATTGATGTACAGAAAACGTCATAATATGAGAAATGTGAAAGTAAGGCAAAGGTACAGCAGGTCATGCTCTAATACATGACATACTGTAGACAAATTGTTCTTATACATTCATAAAAAAATGTAGAGTTTATCATTACCAGATGTACCAGACCAAATCCAGCAACAATGTCACATTGTTGAAAATGTTTCGGCATGTTATATTGAGTAAAGTGATACTCAAAGCTGGACTAGTGCTAAAACCTAACACCTTAATGAATAAATTATGATGAATTTTAGACTATTCTAATTCTATTCTAGTCTAGGCAGTCTGAGAAAACATGACACACTGAGCCAAATCACACACAACATGTGTTAAAGGGATAGTTCACCCAAAAATGAAAATTGTAGTCATTTACTCACCTTCATGTCATTCCAAACCTGTTTTCTCACCTTATTCTGTGGGGGAAAAAAGAAAGTCAGTGGGGTCCAGTGTTGTTTTGGACCCCATTGACTTTCATTTTATTTACAAAAACAGCTGAAACATTCTTTAAAATATTTATTTTTTGTTCACACAGGTTTGGAACGACATAAGGCTTAGTAATTTTCATTTTGGGGTGAACTAACCCTTTAAGGGGTTCTTACTAAATAGAATTAAATAGGTTTGGTAAATAACAAGATAAACGCAAGGACCAGCCTGCAGATATAAATATAGAGTGTGATTAATATTAAACATTACAATTTGTTAACAAATAAACAACATTTTAAAGTAATAAAATAACCTCACTAAGACAAAATATGAACATCAGGCCAACAGAAATTTCATCAGGTAACTGTAAAAGGCCTCAGTATAAATCTTTAAACGGTTTGGAGTAGTTGAACATCAGATAATCCATGTAGTAAAAGTCATATGCCCTTTGTCTCTCTGTCACATTTAGCTGTGCAAAATATCTCTGTGTGATTTCCGAAGATGTCCTTTCTGCATTAGGGTTCCTGTCTTTAAAACTAGGGAATGTTAAATTGCTAGGAGCACCGATTCTTCTCAAAAGGAAATTGGCTTCTTCCTCCAGAGTCTCAAATTTCCCAATGAAATCATAGTCCAGCAGGCAGGGGCTGCAGAGATGTCCAACGGGCTCCCAGTGGATGTCCATGCCAACCGGCCGATGCACGTCTAACAAATACTGGATGAACTCCTTGAAGGTCACACCCGCTCCTGTGCGTAAGGCATACTGCGTCGCATTGCTGCGGTATCTTGAGATGATGGGTTTCCCAAACACTGGGTGGTAGTACGAGTTTGGACTCTCGAACTTGTCCCGAAAAGCAGACACTAGCCTTTCGAAAGGTTCCCTCAGGAACAGGACTTTGGTGTAGGTCTTCAGACGCCGGATGATGCCCTTTTGATTGAACGAGTCTAAACGTTTGAGGTGATTCCCATAATGCACCTCGTCATGTTGGATCTCTCCTGTGGAAGAAGCGAGACCTTGAAGCACCATGAGCACCCTCTTCCAGTTGGAGCAGCCCGCCTTGGGCACCTCACAGTAGAGGAGTTTGTGCTTGTCCTCCACAAAGATACGGGACACGTGCATGCGGGTTATAGTCTGTTTAGTGGTTCCGCTTGTGTATTTGGCACAGACCTCCCTCATAAGCCTCAGACGGGAGCTCTGCACCTGAGTCATTCGCCTGATGCGGCCAGGAGGGTCAGAGTTGAGCTGCTGGACAAGTGGGCTGCTCTTAAGGAGGAGTTTACGGTGGCTCTTTGTGACATGGGACGCAGGGATGTTTCTGGTGTTGAGGAGAGAAGAACGCTGGACCCATGGGAAGACTGGAAGTTGCACTGGTTGCACAGGTCTGGGAAAGTTGTCTTCTGTTGGATCAGACCGTCTTTCACTGTCAAGACAATAAGGACACTGTTCCTGAAAGAGAGAATAAGAGTACTGTCAGTAACAATAGTTGTGCTTCTTCAACTTCAGTTGTGTGCTTAATTGAATTGAATGTGCACTTGTAGTGTACTTCAAATCCTAAAAATATATTTTTAAAACACTGTATTTGGAGATAATATAATATTAATGAAATAAAAGGCCACTTAAGTACACTTTTAAAATTACAATTTGCAATTAAAGCTGCAAGCAGCGATGAAAGGGCCCTCGCACCAGGAGCCACCGCCACTTGGTGGCCTCAGGAAAACAGTGAATGGTGAGCGACATGCATTTAAGTGGGTAAATATAGGAGAAATATGGCAAAGTCACTTCGATGTGCCACACTTCCTGCTGCCAGCAGGTGGCGCTTTGACTATAACTGAATATTGCCATGTAGATGTCTTCAGGCCAGGACTATTATCAAACATGTGAAGTTCAAGGCAGATTGGTCATTGTATGCCTGAGTTAGAAAAACTTCCTGTTTCGTGGCATAAATCGCATACATTAGCACTTAGCCAAGTGTTGCAGGATTTAACATGTTTCTAACATGTTTGGTACTTTATGGCATATTGAAATGTGTTTCTGGGAGTGAATTACAGTGTAAAGCATGCCATTTCCTGTTGCCAGCAGGTGGCGCTATGACTAACTGAATATTGCCATGTAAATGTCTTCAGGCTAGGACTCTTAGCAAACGTGAAGTTTTGGGCAGATCGGACATTGTATGCCTGAGTTACAACAGCTTCCTGTTTCATGGCGAAACATCAAACTTTGTGAGCCCGCCACAGACACGGCCTTCAGGGAAAACTGAAGATCTTCACAATAAAACATCACCAAGGCCTTTAGATTAGACTGTGCAAATATGATGTTGATCTGATTAAATCTCTAGGAGGAGTTCGTTTAAGTACAACATCAGGAAATGGCAAAATTTGCAAAAATTTTGCAAAGAACATTCAAAATATCTCACTTCCTGTTGTTTTTCAGATTTTGCACCAGGAGACTTTTTTGTAGGTATTGGGCTGTTACATGTGTCTACCGAAATTCATACCTGTACATGAAATGTAGTGCGGGGGGCACTTCGTTGAAAATTTGTAGGTGACGCTATCGAGCCATTTTGCAACGCCTAATTCTGAAACCCATAACAGACGTAAATTTTCACCACTTCGGACGTGTGTGCAAAGTTTCATGAGTTTTCAAGCATGTTTAGGCTCTCAAAAATGCGATTCATTTCGGAGGCGAAACATTAGACTTTGTCAGGCCGCCACTGACACACCCTTCATCGAATAACTCAAGATCATTACAATTTAACATCACCAAGGCCTTTAGATTAGACTGACCAAATATGATGTTGATCTGATTAAATCTCTAGGAGGAGTTCGTTTAAGTGCAACGTCTGGAAATGGCAAAAACTGCCAAAATTTTGCAGATAAAATTCTAAATATTTCACTTCCTGTTGGGTTTTCAGGTTTTGCTCCTAGGGACTTTTTGTAGGTATTGGGCTGTTACGTGTGTGTACCGAATTTCATACTTGTACGTGAAATGTAGTGCGAATTTTGTAGGTGGCGCTATCGAACCATTTTGCCACACCTAATTCTGAAACTCATATCAGACGTAAATTTTCGCCACTTCTGATGCATGTGCAAAGTTTCATAAGTTTTCGAGCATGTTTAGGGCCCTCAAAAATGCGATTCATTTCGGAGAAGAAGAATGATAGGCTGAGCAATTACAATAGGGTCCTCACACCATCGGTGCTCGGCACTAATAATGTCAGATTATAAGACTTACTCTAAATGATTGTGTTTTAATACATTTTATTGTGTTTCAAAGAAGTACACTTATTTTGATGTTTGTCACATACTAAAGCATGTCAAGTACTTGATTATATTTTAATATAATATATTAAAAGTTAATATATTTTAAATGTACTTAATTGCAACTTCCTCATTAAAATGTGTAAATACATGATACAAAAGTTTTAAAAGAAATAACATTAAAGTATATTTTAGTTTTCCATAAATGCTTGTCAGTACAGTACAATTCCATATAGAGATATACTTAAGTCCTACTTAAGGGGGTCAAAAAAAGGAACTCTTAGGCCGCGTGCCCACCAAAGCACTAGAGCGTTTTGGCAGTGCAGTGTTTTTTTTTCTCAGTTCTCAGATACTTTGCTTGCTATGATACGGAATATCCGCGGAAGTGGTTGTCACAGATAGTTGGTTTCTGCATTGTTTCTATATATAAATGCCGATACAATGTAAAGTATTTGCTCTGGCTCTTGTTTTAAATTATTCTGCTTGTGGTTGTCATCTGTTGACGTTGTACAAGCAGAATGTGGCGGTTGGTCGGTGTTGCATTTGTCCCGCCCCTCCTCCACTGTGATTGGACAGCTGGGTAAAAAGTGACAGTGATGAGCACTGTGTCGAGGGAATTTATGTTACGGGTTGATTTCTATCAAAACTTTTTTTGATAAAAAAAAGTTTTGTTTTATGATGTTCCTATTAAAACTGATTTCAAAAAGATTTTTGCTTTACCCTTGTCCCAGACCCAGACTTTTAATCTTAAATTTTGAAAAGCCATCAAAAAACTGTGCAAAAAAGTGTAAAAATATTATTCAATTGGCCATATTTTTAATATACACAAATACAAACTATGAAATTAGTCTAAGTGAGGAAAAGGAGTATTGCCTTTTTATTTTATTCCTTTTTAGTCAGAATTCTCTGCTGGATATTGTTAGCAAACAAATTAAATAAGCAAATTAAATTGAATAAACTAGTGAGAGTGTAAAAAGTGTATTTTAATGTTTCAAAAGAAAATACATCAACACAGTAAAGAACTAATTCATGGGCTCTATAAGCATTTACAAGAGAAGGTTGTGGTTTTGAAGTCTTGTCTGTCCAATTACAACCACCAAGTGGTGCTAGCGCACAGTAATTCCAGTGCACATGACGTGAAGCAGGCACTTGTGAAAAACCTTGTGATCGTTCATACGAATAAGCTTACCTTTCTTATGGCCTGCACTTGGGAGAATATGACCTTTGCACCTGAGGGAAAAGAAAGAGAGGGAATGTTAGGATGACATTTCAGGCTTATCCATTTTTACAATCCATGTACCATGAAAGTGAACTTTTGGGTTCAGGAATTTTCAACGAGCTGCTTATATTCAAAGCGCAACCACTGAGAAGTTGAAACCGCAGTACACCCGAATGTGCTCAAATAAAGGAGCATATGGCTCAGTGAAGTGGTGTCCTTGCTTTAGTTTTTCCTCGTACATAGACGGAGTGAAGAGAAAGGGCGGGCGGACAGAGGGAGGTTGACTCCTGTGGCCGACTGCTAATGTTTATGTGCCATTGCTTGCAGCAGCTCCAGATGGTCTCCCAGCAGCCTGACAAACATCATCTTGACATCAAAGGTTATTGTGTATGAATGGAGGTGTGTGTCAAAAGATATTCAGACAGATATTGGTTAGTATTCACCATGGGAAGAGTCTGCAGTCCGAAGTGTAGGCCTTCTTAATGGGGAAATGAGATTCGAAGCTGAGTCATACTGAATCAGACTTTGCAGCTCTGGCAGAGATGTCTCAATGCTTTGACACTGACCTATGGAAGGGCAGAGACTAGCATCGATTAGATGCCAAAGCCATGACACTTTTCGTTGATAGATTCATTGCAGGCGGAGGCCTGACTCGGGTTTGAGAGCTACAGCAGGTTATTTACAGGCCAGGAGAAAGGGCTGGGGAGACGACTGTCCTTCCCAGGGACGCTTTTTCTACTGTAATCTGTTTATACATTAAATCAAAACTTACTGTGAACGATTCAATAGTGCATATTATTCCAAAGAAAAATTGTCCTTGTAATATTTTAATCAAAATGTAATAGTTTGCACACAGTTCACAGAGACAGAGAATGTGTTTTTGCTTTTATAAAAAGTAAAAAAGCAGTGAGATATGACACAACGACCAAAGATGTCCGACTAGCACATGGGTGATTCTATAATTGCAGAAGTCATTTTTTTCTGCTTTTTTAAAATGGTTATATTTTTTATTGTTTTAATAATTTGTTACTCATTGTCATGAATCACAAGATGTTAGAGGCCATAACAACATAATATTTTCTGTAAAAAGTGTTGTCCGAATTAGTATTTTTTCCATCATGTATCATTGTATAATCAAAATTTGATTTTACTTTTCTTTTGGTAATATTTCATTTATTTTATTTATAAAAGTCCCAAATAGTCATTTTCCTAATTCTACAACATTAAATTGTTTAAAAATAACTTTTATCTTATAAAAATGTGTCCATAAATCTTGCATCAATTCTGTTACTGTATTATACTTTGCCTTTAAATTGGTGTAATTATCTCCCACAACTATGTAAGATACAGGAAATGATGTCACTTTCCCTCACTGATAAGATCTGAAGCACTGAAAGGTATGTGTGCTCTCTCTGAGAACATATTTTAATCTAAAAAGTTCTTTTGTAAAACGTCAAAATTGTCCACAATATCAAAAGGAAAACAGAATTTATCACTGATCACAGTGGGTTGTTTAAAAGTCTTTTAATCATGATTTCATTAGTGCCATGTGCTCTTAGCGTTTATGCTAGGAAGTGGAGTTTTTGGCTAAAAAGTTTAAAATTGTCAATCCTGTTACCGTCAAACTCTGTTACCAATGTTATGTCTGTAACAGAACTGACAAACAATACTATAAAGAAATTTTTCGTTAAAAGTAAAAAAAGGAAGCAACTTGTCTTTGGCAAGCACTGAATTATTAAAATTGAATATGTTTTCAATAAGATACTGGAAAGAAGTCTTTTTCCTTAACTTTTTGAAATGCAAAATGTATATCCAATTATAGAATCACTCACGTTTACATAGAAAACCGGTTAAAAACTGTGTATTGGAACACAAAAATGCACCTTTACTCTTCCTCTGAAACTTTTCATTCATGACTGTAACTGGTCACAAATTAGTCACATGACCAAAAAAATAAACTTGTCGATAACCGGGTGTTTCCTGCACAAAACAACGATGTCCAATTTGCAAAATAATATTATTATAAGTTCACAACTGCCTGACTGAACAGCGAGTGATTTTCTGTAAAACCGGGAACTTACTCACATTAGTCTGTTTATTGACTATTGACAACACAATTAAAAATCGATCAATTCCTGATGGATAAAATCAAGTCCTGACTTAAATTTTTCCTGTTTAATATTCTGTCTCACTCAAAAATCCATGATATTAGAGAAGTAAAATGGGTTGCGTACGGCAGTTCAGCTAATCTTCCAGACTGCACAAGTTTTTGACTGATTCATCAAAAGCCATCATATATTTCAACAAATGCTAATAAAACCTGTTTAGTGTATAGAATGATTACAAATAAATACAAAGAGTCATATTTACCTTCACAAAGTTCTGGAAAACAATACAGTGGATTGCACTGGTGCATAAAACTACATGTAATCTGATTTGGAAGTTCCCTGTAATGAGGACACTGTATAGGTTGTAATTTCCCATAGATGAGTGAGGGTAAGCATTTCAAAGAGAATCTGCAAAATATTCATGGTGTTTCTTCTCTTTTATTCATAAATTCAGAAGATCCTGCACAATTTGTGTCATAATGCATTATTTCACTTAGTTTGTCCACAATGCTGTGTGCTGTGGTACGAGTGTATACCAGCATAAGGATCAACACATACTGTATACCATTACCAAACTGTGTATAATTTTCACAAAATTATGCCATTTATATAGGAAGGGCTCATCTATGTCTGTAATGTTTTTTATGCTGTTTTTTTGCATGTTAAAGTAAATTTTCCACACTGCATATAAACAAAATATTATCAAAGCTTAAAATATGATGAATCAACCATGTATAAACCCATGTAAATTATTTGGCTAAAAATCGGTATGTATCGGCCATCCCCAAACTGTATGTTGATCTTATGTAACCTAACTCCATATATGCCAAATTATTCCTTTATTTAGTTCCTTGAACACAAAAATGCATTCTGCGAGAATGCAATCCAAGAGCTCTCGGGCCCCTCCATACACAGCAATATAATTAACACCTTCAAGGTCCAGAAAGGAGAAAAAATAACAACTTTATTCAACAAATTCGTTCTAGCCTGTGTTAGTCTGCTACACAGTTTACGCTGGTCAGCTCCTGCATCAGCATCACACGCATGTGTCGTGGTGCTCACGTGAACAGCATCAGCTGCCGTAGAACTTGAAAGCGCAACGGAAACTGCGTAGGAGACTAACACAGGCTGGAAAGAATTTGTTGAATAAAGTCGTTATTTTTGTTTGTTTTTGCGCACAAAAAGTATTCTCGTCACTTCATAAAATTAAGGTTGAACCACTGGAGTCACATGGACTATTTTAACTATTTGTTTTTAATACCTTTCTGGACCTTGAAGGTGTTAATTAAATTGCTGTCTATGGAGAGGTCAGAAAGCTCTCGGATTTCATCTAAAAAATTTCTTAATTTGTGTTAAGTTATAAAAGTTAGTTATAAAAATGAATATCAAGTAGCACAGAATAAAAAGATGAACAAATAGTATGCTCTTGCACGGATGCACAGCTTTGTGAGTTGACCCGACTGCATGCAATTCTCTCACGCTCTATGGGTCTGCAAGATCTCTCACTTGAGTGGGAGGAGGTGAGACAGGGAGGAAAAGAGAAGGCAGGAGAGATTGTGTGAAAGATAACAGACGATCCCTGTAAACAGCTAATGTCTTTGCCGCTGCGCGTCTCCCTCCTGCTGGCACCGGCAGATCACTCAGTTCTATTAGATCAGAGTCTCGTCAGAGACGGCCGACCTAAACGACATGAGGTGAAGCAGAAGAGCAACACTGCTGCACGGTAGGAGCTGGCAGTAATGGAGCACTGCAGACAGCCTAGCTCCCGATGACTTCATAGCTTATGAATAACTCAAATCCCAGGAGGAGAGCAGGAACGAGGGACTCTCACTGGTCCCACCACCATCTGATCTTCTAGAATGCTCTAGTACCCACTAATCCTAACTAAGGTTCAATTTTTATAAAAGAAACTGAAAAAAAAAAACCTGTTGAAGGGCATTGTAACACACTACTTTTAATATAAACAGGACTTCATGGAAGTAATTGTCACAGCAAAAAAAGAGGAGATAGGGACCTATATGCAGCACTTCTACATTATCAATAATAATAATTTGTTACATTTATATAGCGATTTTCTGGGTACTCAAAGCGCTTTACATATAGAAGGGGGAATCTCCTCAACCACCACCAATGTACAGCATCCACCTGGATGAACCCCCACCACACACCATCTTATTGGTGGAGAGGAGACCGAGTGATGAAGCCAATCAGTATATGGGGATGATTAGGAGGCCATGATGGACAGAGGTCAATAGGCAAATTTGGCCAGGATGCCAGGGTTACACCCCTACTCTTTTTCCGAAGGACATCCTGGGATTTTTTATGACCACAGAGAGTCAGGACCTCGGTTTAACGTCTTATCCGAAGGACTGTGCTCTTTGAAAGTATAGTGTCCCCATCACTATACTGGGGCATTAGGACCCACACAGACCACAGGATGAGCACCCCCTGCTGGTCTCACTAACACCACTTCCAGCAGCAACCTTGTTTTCCCAGGAGGTCTCCCATCCAGGTGCTGACCAGGCTCAGCCCTGCTTAGCTTCAGTGGGAAACCAGTCTTGGGTTACAGGGTGATATGGCTGCTGTTAACAAAACGAAGACATAATCCAGGTATAGTGAGAAACGTGATCACTTCAAAGCAAAGACAGTATTCAACACTAAACAGAGGGAACTAATGGCAATGAATACACAAGATAATGAGGAACTAAACAAGACACAGGTGATAACGATGAGAAACCAACAAACTAGCAATGGGAACAAAGGAAACAGGAAAACAAGAACATACAAAAGTCCAAGAAAATGAAACTGAAACAAAAACTGGAGTGGTACTCTTTCAAGAAAAATCTAGAAATGTTTGTCTATTTAGTATAATTTTGCTTTCTTGTCACTTAAAATGTTGTTTACGGGGATTAAAATTATATATATATATATATATATATATATATATATATATATATATATATAATTGTAATATAATTTATTATTAGTACTATTATTATAGTATTAATGAATATTTTGAATTTTAATATGTCCTTTTGTCATTTTTATTAGTGTTTGTTTTTTAATATTTCTATTTAGCTTTATTTATATTTTGAGTTTTAGTCATGAAAAGGTCCGCGAGCCGGGACTTGAATTCAGGTCGGCCGAAGCGCAACGCCGCTGCCCACAAGGTTATCGGCACCGACTAGTTTTAGTCATTTTAGTACTTCAACTTATTTTATTTCAGTTAGTTGATTGTTCAGTTAGTTGTTTTTTATCTAATATTTTTTTTTAATCTTATTTCAACTTGCATCTCGCTTCAATTAATGAAAACTATTTTTTAGTTACAAATGACACTGTGCAAAACACGCCAAGTTTCATAAAATGTAGCATAATTAGTTGGTGCAATAA
Source organism: Coreius guichenoti (assembly GCA_039654105.1). Classification (NCBI taxonomy): domain Eukaryota; kingdom Metazoa; phylum Chordata; class Actinopteri; order Cypriniformes; family Gobionidae; genus Coreius; species Coreius guichenoti. The sequence goes on from CM077191.1 coordinate 16,719,612, forward strand.
TATAACATTACTTTTAAAGGTAACATTTCCCAACACTAGCAGGAGATAACCATCATGTGAAATATTATTTCCTCTTGTTGGGTTCTTTTATGTCACATTCTATTGATATGGATTAAGATACTCCTTCACTGATGCTTGAGTGCAGTTGTATACATATAAAGTTATGCAACAGACATCTGAAGAGGCAGAGAAGAGCAAAAGCCAGCAACAACTAAATCAGGAAGACTTAGTCTGTTACCATAAATAATAGTAAATAAGCCAATATAGTTTAATAGTAAATGGTGCATTAGAGATGAGTTAAATTCACCTTAATATATAAACTCAACTTGAGGGCATATGGGATGCTCAGCTTCAACTGTCTATATAAGCAAAGATGCGGCAAGAAAACAGATTATATCAGGTATCAAAGCATGATGTGTTTATAAGAATGAAAAAAGTTAAGATGTATTTGCCAGACAGACAGTGGGCGTATTAGTGTGTATATGTGTGTTTCTTTCAAATAGCTTTAAAACTCAGGACTGAGTAAAAGAATTTCACCTTGGTTTGGAGGTAATTGTTGCCTGGCTGCAGGAATATGAATTTAAAAGTTAGTAATAACATATAAAAATGTATCACCTTTAGTTATGCTCTCTATACCATAGAATATTTTTAATAGTCCTTTACTAAAAATTCGTTAACAGACGTACAATCAAAATGTCAATTTATCTGATTAAAAATACAGAAAAAATATTGTGAAATATTATTGCAATTTTCTGTTTTGTATTTGAATATATTTTAAAATGTTTTTTATTCCTGTGATGGCAAATCTGAATTTTCAGCATCATTACTCCAGTCTTCAGTGCCTCATGATCCTTCAGAAATCATTCTAATATGATGATTTGCTGCTCAAGAAACATTTCTTATTATTATCAATGTTGAAAACAGTTAAGCTGCTTAATATTTTTGTGAAAAATGTTTTTTTTTTTTTTCAGGATCCTTTAATTAATAGAAAGTTCAAAGAAATCATCAATAAATCAGAATTATTTATTTAAAATATAATGTAAAAGCATTTACTGTCACTATTGATCAAATTAATGCGTCCTTGTTTATTAATTTCTTCTAAATAAATAATCTTACTGACCCCAAACTTTTGAACGGTAGTGAATTTATACATTTTTACAAAAGTTATGATGGAAGATATTTAATACTTTCATGATGAAGCTCCAAGAGTTTCTTTGTTAATCCAAAGTTCTTGGATTTCTGCCTGAGAAATCTTCAGGCGAGTGTCTGGAATGGACACTTGATCATTTATGGAACTCTAAAGTGCATAAAGGATCACAACAATCTCTCTCTCTCTCTCTCTCTTTCTGAACGGACTGTGACATCCATACGGTCGTCCACACATCAATATTTATACCTGGCAGTCACAGGAAGAGTAAACACCTCTGGCTGCCACCGTCAAGAAGGGGACGAATGAATGAACTGCGTGAGAGGGAGGGAAAATGAGCAAATCGCAGCAAGATGGAAGGATTTAGTGAGTGATGGGGTGATAGATTTTGTGATTGATTGGACAGAAGAACGGTTAGATGGCTATAAGGATGGATGACCTGATGGATATGGTTGTTAAGAATGTAGTTTGCAATTTGTGTCTGGCCATTTCCTGCTCAAATCCGGCCCATTTTCAGTCAAGTGTCCTTCTGCCATCTGATGAACAGGTCGCAGACTCTACATCCAATTATCGTCCCACGGCGACACACACACTCGACACACACACTTGTTTATTTACAAATAGCCTACTTTTTCAATATATGCACTCTTTTCATCGATGCTGTTGTCCTTGACTAACCCGGACATTTTGGAAATGTGTAAAGAGACTCATTTATTGTAAGCTGTTTACTTGTTTACTCCTGTTGTGTACCAGCGGGCCCCCTGGTGGCACATCCGTCTGTTATTAGCTGCTGTGTGTGTGTGTGTGTGATATCTGGCTCTCTGCCCTCTCTCTGCATGAGCCTGCGCTCTCTCCAGAACTTCATTAGCTTGATTAACATTCATGTCCCACCTTCCTTCACCTCGTGCTGTCAGCTTCCGACTTCTTAACTAACTTACACACCCCCTAGACCTTAGCGCTGGGATTTTGTCTTGACATTGGTACTGTCTTTCAGCCCACTAACATATACTTTATATGTCAATGGGGGGCGAAATCTGCTTGGTTACAAACATTCTTCCAAATATCTTCCTTTGTTTTTGGGTGAGCTATCCCTTTAAAGCATGTTTACTGGACATCAGGCCCAAGCATTAGAATTCCTGATTCACAATTTGAAACATACAGTACTGTACCGTTTAAAAGTTTAGGGTCAGTCATTTTCTTTCAGCACGGCATATTAATTTGATCAAAAGTGACAGTAAAGTTGAACTATGTTTACACCTGGTATTAAGATGCGAAAACGGATTTGACCGGATTGCTTTTATAGTGTAGACGCTCATGTGGTCGAATGCATTCGAACAGCCACAAAAGACGGCCTACTCTCCGCCTACCTACCTAACACGTGAATATTGAAGCGCACTAGCCAGATGGGATTTAAACTTTGTCGGCTGAAGACCCAAGTTTGTTTTGAAGACGAAAAACGTAAAGCACAATGTTCTCTCATCATTCCTGATTTCTAACACTCTTGCAGCTGTCAGAGCAGAAATGAAAGCTGCTGCTGCACCTGTGTTTTTGTCCGTGCTTCATGCAAATTGCATGCTCTTATTGTTCATTAGATCAAAAGATCTGAAAAAGCCCATACATTTACCTGCCCATAGACCCTCCCCTCGAAGAAATCAGGACAGAAGTGGTTGAAAGTGGACAAAAGAGATGGATTAAAACCAGTAGTGTCTGGTGGTGTTTTAAAATGAGGAGGCAAAGTCCCATTTGACGTTACGTCGGAATGTCACAGACGTTATGGGGATCCCTTGGAAAACGCCACGGTTGCTGCCCCTTCCAGTGCCCTGCGTAAGTCTCTCAGACCCCCACGTATACGCAGAGACAACACCGGTCAGAGACGGCAGAGTGGACTCTGCCAAGGGAAAGACACAGGCTCGCTGTAGGGAGCCGTACCGTGGAAGAATACACACATGGGAACCGCCGTAGGAGTCACAACATATGGGACCCAGCCTAGCACAGGTTCCACCAATGCATACGAGTGTTAGGCCTGGCGTCAGATGCTCCTCCGCGTCTGACTGCCAAGAGTGACGGAGGAACTCAACAGGGTTCGCCAAGCAGGGAACATACTGGAGCAATAAGCATACGTATCCGGTCCATGGGGAGGGGAATGGCGCAGCAAGCCGACACTAGAATGGGTACTTCGGTGTTACTGGCTATTTGAAGCGAGCACACAGGAAGAAACCGGCTCTATACGGAGGCTATAGAATCTAGCGAACGTGCTGGGTGTCGCCCAGCCCACAGCTCTACAAATATCTGTCAGTGAGGCGCCATGCGCCAGCGCCCAGGAAGAGGCAACACTCCTAGTGGAATGGGCTCTCAACCTGAGTGGGCAAGGCAAAGCATCCACTATCCAGTGGGCCATCCTCTGCTTGGAGACAGCCTTTCCCTTCTGCTGGCCTACGTAACAGATGAAGAGCTACTCTGAAGTCCTGAAGCTTTGCGTTCTGACCACGTATTGCCGCAGAGCGTCAGAAGGGACAGAGAAAAGCCAGGGCTGGGTCTGCTTCCTCTGAGGGCAGCGCTTGCAGGTTCACCACCTGGTCCCTGAAGGAAGTGGTGGGAACCTTGGGCACATATCCGGGCCGGGGTCTCCCGGTGGGAAGAACACCCCTCAATGAACAGGTTCCACTTGAAAGCATAGAGGCGCCTCGTGGAGGGGGCTCTAGCCAAAATGATGGCGTCTACCACCGATTGGGGTAGGTCACCTAGAGCCTCCGCGTCCCGTCCAGGGACCAGACATGGAGTTTCCAGAGATCTGGACGCAGGTGCCAGAGGATGCCCCGTCTCTGAGAAAGCAGGTCCTTCCTAAGAGGAATGGGCCAGGGAGGTGCTGTCGCGAGGTGAACTAGTTCTGGGAACCAGGTCCGGTTGTGCCAATAGGGCGCAACTAACAAGACCTGCGCCTCGTCCTCCCTGACTTTGCACAGTGTCTGTGCGAGAAGACTCACTGGGGGAAACGCATATTTGCATAGGTCCCGGGGCCAGCTGTGTGCCAGTGCATCCGTGCCTAGGGTCCCCCCGGTCAGGAAATAAAACAGCTGGCAGTGCGACGTGTCCGGGGCGGCAAAGGTCTACCTGTGCGGTCCCGAAGCGCCTCCAAATCAGCTGGACCACCTGGGGGTGGAGTCTCCACTCTTCCGGGAGCACTTGCTGTCGCGAGAGCTCGTCGGCTGCACAACTGAGCAGGCCCAGAATGTGAGTGGCATTAAGTGACCTCAGATGCTTCTGACTCCACAGGAGGAGATGGCGGGCGAGTTGTGACATGCGACAGGAGCGTAGACCACCTTGACGGTTGATGTACGCAGCGGCCGCAGTGCTGTCTGTACGGACCAGTACGTGCTTGCCTCGTAGCGGCGATTTAGAGGTGGCCCAACACAAGACGTACTGCTAACAACTCTTGATGTGCCAATGCAGTTGGGGCCCTGTCCACACACCCGAGACTGCATGCCCGTTGTACGTGGCCCCCCAGCCGGTGTCAGAGGCATCCGTGAAAACCACAGCATGCCTGGACACTTGTTCTAGGGCAGGGGTCGGCAACCCGCGGCTCTTTCATCCCTGTGCAGCGGCTCTCCCTAGCTTTGAAAAATATATATGGGAATCAATAAATAACAGCTATTTTATTTAATTTGTATTTTTTTTTTTTTTTCAATGGTATACCCTTTTATTTTCAAGATCGAAGTGATCTTGTTACATTAAAATAAAAAGTTTTTTAATATTTTGTCGATCAAAATATGCATCACATCCTACATGCACCACAGAACTCGCCGCACGCTGCTGCATGTTGTTGCGTGCCGCAATAATTGTGATTTTTCGATTCCCGGTAAGCTAACTATGGATAAATCTAAAAAAATAAAAGTTTCTGAATAATATAGAACTAGGGCTGTCACTAACGATTATTTTGGTAATCAAGTAATCTATCGATTATTCTGACGATTAATCGAGTAATCTGATATTTTTGGTGGTAATAAAAATAGACCTAAGCAAACAGTAGCCATTAAAATTACTTCAAAATACATATTATAGCAACAATGAGGCAATAATATTTGGTTCAAATAAAGTTTTAAAAGCAAATAATCTTATGGTTTTATAGAACAACAGTTAAAATACATAATATAACATGCATTATAAACAATCATCTTATGTACGTTATGTAGGCCTATTATAACAAATGCCTGCAGAGGGCGCAAACGGCCTGGTGATTGTTGTTGTCCCACTTTACAGCAGATCAAATCCTTGTTCAATATTGGCCAAATGTCATTTAATTCAAATTTTCACTTAATCTTTAATATTTGGCAACTTCTTTACAATAGAAATACTACAGCCGTTGTAATTTCTTGAACAAGAATATGTGGACAACAAAACATGCAAACTCAGGGCGAGGGTTTAGACTTTTATTTTGAAATTGCAATGAACAGATTCTATATTTAGAAACATATAATGATGTATTCTCCTGTGTTGGCGTAGGTTTATAAATTATTTACCTTACAAATATGATGAAATGCATACATTGCGTTCCCAGACGAACGTTATAAGCAACCCAAACTCACATCATATTCAGAGATGGAGTTTGAGGCACGCTCCACGCATGTAAATGATAACAGTTCATGTGGAGCAGAACGGAGCCGCTCTGAGACGCACATAACCGACACACATGTAAATAAATATTAAACCCGCAGCCGCAGGGCATATATTTATTTAACTGAATCGCAGCCTTCGTGAATTCACAACAGCACCATGCTATAGTATGGTTTTAAACGGTTTTAAAATATTGTGCGGCCTTAGAAAACGGTCTAATAATGCGGTTCATGGATTCTCATCTGTGGAATGTGTACTTCCGGTATTTTGTCGGTTACTCGACATGGGTAAACTGCAATCGAGGATTTTTTTTAAATCGATTACTCGAATTTAAACGAGGAATCGTTACAGCCCTATATAGAACATTTAATGCTTAATGGACAGATTCATTTGCCTTCACTGCTGACGATGCTGGCTTACCTGTGTGCTTGATATGTGGCGAGAAATTCGCAAGCAAAAATTCTTTCAAGAAGTGGATCAAGTCTACAAACTCAACTACTGCTGCTAGTTTTGTGGCTGCTCAGGAGATAGTCAGGTGTGGAAAGCCATTTACAGACGGAGAATATTTCAAAGAATCATTTATTAAAGTATCAGAACATCTATTCTCTGACTTCAAAATCAAACATGAAATTGTTCAGAAAATTAAAGATATGCCTGCAAAAACTGTAATGGACAGAACCATAAAGATGGCAGCAAACATCACCAGTCAACAAATTAGGGACATTAATTCAGCTCCAGTGTACTCAATCGCCTGTGATGCATCAAAAGATGTAAACGATATTGAGCAAATTGCACTGTTCTGCAGATATGTGAGATAAGCTGATACCGTTAAAAGTGAATATTCGGATCTCCTGCTGCATAACAAAGTCCAGTTGCTGTCCAGGGGAGAAGTGCTGAGGCGGTTTGCTGCCTGTCTGGAACATGTGAAAACTTTCCTGGAAAGTAAAGGACTCACCTATCCCTAACTGGAACAGCCAGATTGGCTGGAAAAGCTGCACTTCATGGTAGATATGACAGCGCACCTTAACACGCTGAATAAAGGTCTTCAGGGAAAAGGAAGCACAGCCCTGCACATGCTGGAGGAGGTTTTGGCGTTTGAGCGCAAAATGACATTGTTTGCCAGAGATGTACAGAGAGGTACGCTTTCTCACTTCCCCTCTTTAAGAGAGTTCAAAGAAGCACACAATCAGATAAATTACGATTATTTGCACCGTGCAATAATTGCAATACAAACTGCATTTGTGAGAAAGCTATCATTTTTATACGCTATTATTTTGCAAATATATATTTGTATCTTGGACCCTGAACTGATGTAGCTGTGTTTTATGTTCAGGCTCAACGGTTGATTGCTGTACGTGACTGAGAAAAAAAGAGGATGACAACTGAAATGAACTTTGGTCATAATTAAACCATAAACTGGCAGATTTTTTATGCTTGCTCTTTCTAATATGCTGCTGCTATGTTTTATTATTTTTTAAAGTGGGCTGCACTTTATTTTATTTATTTTCCGCAAAAAAGGGAAGGACTCAAACGGCCATGCATTATGCATTTTGTTTGAAAGTAACCCTACACGTGCCAGTGTTTTCTTAATGTTCATAAGAGTTTGATGTTTTCCATTTTCACGAACAGCAATAAAATATCAATAGTTTTTCTTTTTGTAGGTCTGTAATTTCATAAATGCAACAAACTTTAGTTCTTTTATATATTGCAAACTGGATATAAAACTTTATATGCAGTGTTATTTAAATTTTAGGGATTTTGTGGCTACCGTGAATTTTATTCGGTGGTAAAGAGGCCAAAATGGCTCTTTTGATTTTGAAGGTTGCAGACCCCTGTTCTAGGGGAACTCCTGCCTGTAGAAACGAAGGGTCCGACCACGGGCTGAAGGTATGGCGGCAGGTCGGTGTGACTGTCACACGGAGCGAACCGCTCTGTCACGCCCATCTCGGGACTTGGTCATGAAGCCAGTGCTGAAGCAGCCTCATAGTGGGGTCTATGCCTCTGAAAAAGTTTCAGTGGGGCCGCTGTTCTGCATGTGAACGAATTCAAGCAGTTCAACACAGACTGAACACGCTCCTCTGTGAGGCACGCTGTTAGGTTGACCGAGTCCAACTCCATACCGAGAAAAGAGATCCTCTGCATGGGGAGAGTTTGCACTTTTCCCAGTTGACCTGACGACCTAACTGGCTGAGGTGACTGAGCACCATGTCCCTGTGCTCGCACAACTGCTCTCTCGACTGGGCCAGTATGGTCGTCAAGGTAGTTGAGAATGTGAACACCACACTCTCCCATGGGAACAATGGCCAGTTCCGCGACTTTCGTGAAGACTCGGGGTGACAGGGACAGTCTGAAGGGTAGGACTTTGTACTGATATGCCTGTCCCTCAAACACAAAGCGTAGGAACGATCTGTGTCGAGGGAGAATCGAGAAAGTACGCGTCCTTCAGGTCTATTGCTGCAAACCAATCTTGGGGACGGATGCACCCGAAGATGCGTTTCTGCGGTAACATCTTGAACAGCAGCCTGTGCAGGGACCGATTCAAGACTTGCAGGTCCAAGATTGGCTGTAACCCACCGCCTTTCTTGGGTACAATGAAGTACGGGCTGTAAGACAGGAGCAGCCTCCTTCAGCACGGAGGTGAAGTGGATGCCCCTGAACTTGGGGGGGCGCCGGGCGAACTGAATCTCATAGCCGAGTCTGATGGTACGGATGAGCCAGCGAGACGGGCTGGGAAGCGCTAGCCAGGCTCCCAGTGACCGAGTAAGCGGGACCAACGGCACCACAGACGTACCCGCAGTGGGGCAGCAAGGCGGAATGCAGGGACGCGACTCGGATGGCATAGCGGCCCGAAGTGGAGTCTGAGTGTATGTGCAACACTTACCTGCATCTGCTGGGGGGCAGGGAGGGTGTGCAGAGGCCTCTTGAGTGCATCCTGGTCGCAGCCACTGCCCCTTGCTGGCGAGGGGATAGGAGACTGAGGGTGACAAGACATAGAGTTGTACACCGCCAAGCATGCTCTCTTGGGACCCAACATGAAAACAAAGTATCTTGAGCAGCAAATCTGCATATTAGAATGATTTCTGAAGGATCATGTGACACTGAAGACTGGAGTAATGATGCTGAAAATTCAGCTTTGCATCACAGGAATAAAGTGAAAAAATGTAAGGAATAGCAACATGAATTTAACTAAATCAAATTGATGTTGATTTAGTAGCCGCTAAGGGTGGGAGAAAAAATCGATCCATCGATGCATCACGATTCTCTCTCCAACGATTATGGATCGATTCTGAGAATTTCAGAATCGATTCTGAGCTTAGTTTTAACCAGATGCGTGATGACGTTGAGTGTGCTTTAGAAACACCCATATTCTGCTTGCTTCCAATTCCTCACACACATGGACATTACAGGATATGCGCTGTGAGAGATACGCACTTCGTTTGATGTTACACGTGTAGTGCACGGGCTCACCCATCTGTATTTTCCTTACAAATGCTCTACGAAGTCATCATTTATGTCTTTTTGAATGCAGTGGACTTATATATTAAAAATATGAAACTCACTAACAGAAGGCTGCTTTCAATTTCAAATGCTGACGCGCACTTTGTTTGTGAAGTGTAGGATTATTCATGAACGAAGCTCATCAGACGAACACAATATCACATTCCAAAGATCACAGAGACTAGTGCTGGGCGGTATACCGGTTCATACCGAATACCGGTGTTTATTTTTGTTATGATATGAATTTTGATTATACCGCAATACCGGTATATGTCGCTTAAACAACGTTTGGAACGTGGCGCAGCGCGACACTGTTTGAGAGGGGTTCCTTTTCACTGTTGCATTGGAGACGCTTCGGGACCGCACAGGTAGATCTGTTTGCCGCCCCGGACACGTCGCACTGCCAGCTGTTTTACTCCCTGACTGAGGGGACCTTCGGCACGGATGCGCTGGCACACAGCTGGCCCTGGGACCTACGCAAGTATGCATTTCCCCCAGTGAGCCTTCTAGCACAGACTCTGTGCAAAGTCAGGGAGGACGAGGAGCAGGTCTTGTTAGTTGCGCCATACTGGCCCAACCGGACCTGGTTCCTGGAACTAGTGCTCCTCGTGACAGCACCTCCTTGGCCCATTCCTCTGAGGAAGGACCTTCTGAATCAGAGACAGGGCACCCTATGGTACCCGCATCCAGACCTCTGGAAACTCCATGTCTGGTCCCTGGATGGGATGCGGAGGTTCTAGGTAATCTGCCACAAACTGTGGTAGACACCATCACTGCGGCTAGAGCCCCCTCTACGAGGCACCTCTATGCTTTTAAGTGGAACCTGTTCGTCGAGTGGTGCTCTTCTTGACGAGAAGACCCCCGAAGATGTTCAATCAGTTCTGTGCTTTCCTTCCTGCAAGATGGGTTGGAGCCAAGGCTGTCTCCCTCCACCCTCAAAGTGTATCTTGCCACTATCGCCACACATCATGATGTAGTTGATGGTAAGTCTTTGGGGAAGCACGATCTGATCGTCAGGTTCCTGAGGGGAACGAGAAGACTAAATCCGCCTCGCTCTCAATCTATACCCTCTTGGGACTTGTCTCTGGTGCTAACGGCACTACAGAGAGCACCCTTTGAACCATTACAGGCAGCAGAGTTGAAAATCTTGTCTTGGAAGACAGTGCTCCTGACTGCATTGGCTTCCGTTAAGAGGGTAGGGGACCTGCAGGCATTTTCGCTTCCCTTGGCAGAGTCCGCTCTGCCATCTCTGTGCGGTGTAGTCTCCCGCCTAGGTCGGCCGGGGCCACCCCTGGGACATTAGTATGCTGTACTGCCCGGATGGCCAGTCCATATGTGTATCTTCAACATGATACCTCCCTACGGGTAGGATGTAAACTCCGCAGCGTCCCCTCGGGGCATGCATTCCCAGTGTTATCAATACTCTGCTGAGTGGGTCTTGCGAAACAGCAGCAGTGACTCTCTTTGCGTGAGTTCCCACCCTAAACAGACGGGGGTCTGAGGGGCTTATGCAGGGCGCTGGAAGTGGCAACAGCCGTGGGGTTTTCCATAGGGATCCCAATTCGTCGGTGACGTCCAACATGCGTCGAACGTGACCGACTGAAAGGGAACGTCTCGGTTACGTATGTAACCCTCGTTCCCTGAAGGAGGGAACAGAGATGTACATCCCGTCGCCATGGTTGCTGTACCATCACTGCACGGCCGAGTCACTAGTTCGGCTCCTCAGTGAAAAACAAATGTGCGCTGCATCCGCTTCTGTATTTATACCCGCGCTGCGGGGCGGAGCGCGAGATGCAAATCTTGCACGGCAATGTGCATTGGCTCGTTCTGTATACACTCGAAGCTGATAGGACTCCCAGAAGTGATCCCAATTCGTCGGTGACGTCTGACGTACGTCTCCATTCCCTCCTTCAGGGAACGAGGGTTACATACGTAACCGAGACGTTCAAAAGAGTAATTTGTTTAATCACACTGTATATTATTGCATGCAGCCTGTGAGGACAGCTCAATAATAATTTGAGCTTTCTTGCTATTATTTGACAAATTTTTGGTCTGTTCCTCACACTAAGCTATCACATTTCTTCAAAAGACTTGGAATACAGCACACAAGTCGTATGCACCACTTCTATGATATGTTTAAAAAGGCTAACAGCATCTGTCCCTGTTGTGTGGAAAATATCTTTGCTAAACTCTGCTAGATATTCTGCTAAACTGCTTTTTGTGCTCCAAGAAAGACGATCATACAAGCAGTCCATAGTTTGGAGCAGAATTTTAACCCTCATCGTTCCCTCGCACTTTGTAACAAACCCTTCCCGCGCGGGTCAAAATGACCTGAAGTCCTAAAATTATACTTATTTCTTTTTTTGTCCAGAAAGCTTATTTCATTTCATTTTGATATTATTATTTTTTTCTTTTTTTAATGCATTTTTTTGGGAGATTTTTTTTGTTATTTTAGTTACCTTTAATTACTAGATTTTATCAATAAATAATAAATAAATAATAATTTAAGCACATTCTTTCAACTTAAATTCAAAATATAACTCACATGCATAACCCTTTTAAATTAGCTCAAAATATTTTACATTGGGTGTCTTTGCTGACGTCTTGTGGGAAAAAAATATAATATGATATTTCATGACTCTTGCCACTAGATGGCCTTATAGCTCTATATGGAGCAAATGAGCTGTTCTGCTGGGTCCTAAAAAGTCAGTTCTCTTCAATATGCATTCAGATACACATGTATCATTTTTGGTAAAGTTTTAGCATTTTTAGTTTGAATCTTGAGCATTTTTAGGTTTTTCTATGTGTACTGATGCATTCCTCGCATTCCATTCATTCCCAAGGGGGTCAAATTGACCCGCAAGGGGAGGATTTGTTACTTTTTAAATTTCTACTACAAAACTCCTCGAATCCAGTCAATTTTTTGTGTGTGTATTCGTGGTTCAAGTGCAACAAAAGTCCTAGGGTCTTGGACCACTCCAATGAACACTCAATTTTTTAAAAAAAAAATTAAAAATGGGTTTCGGGGTCAAAATGACTCGAGGGAAAGATGAGGTTCATTTTCTGGGTGAACTATTTCTTAGAAAGCTACAAGGAAGCCAAATAAAAATAACAATACCAGATCCACAACATTCCTGAAAACCTCAAAAACATTAGAGAACTCCCTTAACAGGAGTTCATTGTGTCTTTTATGACACTGAATCTATCTCTAACTCACTTTATGCTTCTCACCAACACTGTTTCTTCACCTTCAGCCCTTCTCATGACCTTTCCTGACTTTTTGGCTAATTGTTTCTTCCCATAGGTTGACTACAGTGAGAAACTCACTCTCAGAAATATTTTATTTACCAGGCTGTACATTATTTACACGCAAATTTGTTTACAAACAACAGCTGTATGGTTATAGACCATATCCTTCCTCTTACAACTTCTCCCATAAAATACCCCATTTTTATTTCAGTTACACTAATGAGGCCACAAGATATAAAACTGCTTTCCCCTCATTTTCTATTGTATACATTCTTTTGGTGACTTCCTTTTTTTTGTTATCTGCATCCAGAACACATACAGCATGTATAATTCAGTGGAGTCACACAAAGGAGCCAGTCAGCACACTGAAACACAACATGAATTCTGCCGGAGTTAAAACCTCCAAGACATCCAGACCTTGACCCAGACCAAGATATGTCTGCAAAACAAATTCGCCCTTATATAAAACAAAAGGTGTTGTGCTATAGGTGAGGAATACACCAATTTTTTATTTTAGGTAAATTGAACAAGCAGCAAAATCTTTTTTTTGAGTGGGATAAAGGATGATGATTTCTTAAACGGTTCTCCTACATTTTTTGATTCATAAGGCAACTGGTCAATGATTACATTTCCATTTGTATCCTTTAAAATCCAATACACATCAACCTTCACATATAAGCACTAGCTTTTGATTTTATGAGGCTTGAGAGCTACAATTGTTCCCAGAGGACGACATCTCCGCACCACCTTTTGTTTGCATGGATCAATTTTAATAAGTAATGAAAATGGATTATTCCATGATTGAAATCCACATTGCGCCACAAATAAGATAAGTCTGAAGACTACTCTTTCCCAGGGTGAGAGGATTGAACATTTCTATGGCTCAGAAAGGGGCTGTTTCCTCTGACCTTGAGGCGCTTCATAAGGAAACAGTGAAATCTGGGCTGCTGCTTTGCAAAGCTATTCTATATTAAAGGCAAAAACCTTCGCCTTCCAACAAAAATGTCATACCAGTAAAATGAAATCTTAAGCAACTTCCCTCTCTCTCTTGTAATGATATTGCACAGGATATTGCTGCATGCAGAGACACAAGGATTATTGTGTAGCAGGTCTGCAGAGAATGTATGCTGTGAATCACAGCATGCTGAATATCAAGGGTTTAAAGTTCTTGGATTCCCAAAACATAAGACCTCAATAATGCAGACCTGAAGAATCTCCTGTCAAGCACACTTGTCTGAAAAACAAACAACAGTCTTGTTACTGTCCTTTGAACACTACTGGGAATCCTTAACGCTAGAAAATAGTTTGGAGTGACAAACATGCAATAATGAGCAAGTTCTGAAGAAGTTTTAAAATTGTTTATCTTTGATTAACTATGCATTATATTTAAAGGGGGGGTAAGTATGAATTTTCATGTATTAATCGCATTTTTATTGCCAATGTGTGAACAGCTTGTAATGAAACTTAAAAATGAAACCTAGACTGGGATTCATTCAAACTATATTCTCACATAGCCAGATCAATATATACTACAGTCTCAAATACTTTATAATCAAACTATCAAAACAGTGTAATTTAAATGACCTCATCTGTCGACATGCTGCCTGTAAATTGCAGAGCTTGTGCAGACACATCTACATCGCTATGATCAGATGCTTTCTTAACTGCTGTTTTCTCACAGCTGTCATTTTTGTTGTGTGTTCGATGCTCGGATGGCATTGGGATGTTCATTAAAAGTGTATTGCTACAAAGGTATTTCCAACTTTTTTGTAAGTGAAAACAAAAAAGAACTTCGCTGTGAGTATATCGGGACCTTGAATCGGGACCTTTTATGTTACGTGTGCAAGAGTACGAGCATGAGCAATAAGTTGCTGGCTGCAGTTCACTTAACGGCCACCGGTGTCGCTAATAACAAGGGTTTCTGAATTCTACATTTAGCCCCTTTAACATGTTAAAGCTGCAGTCCGTAAGTTTTAGCTCTTTGTCGCCATCTCTGTTTGAACCCTAAAAATATTTCAGTTATTTGTGGAGTTATCTTCTTTACGTGGGTTGTGCATTGGCGGAAGAGTCTAATGTTTTGAGGTGTATGTGTGGGTTGTCTATCAACACACCAGTTGTCCACGATGATTGTTGTTTTGAGCTTTCTGAATTACAAGCCGCCATCAAAATGACAAGTTTAATTACATTCCAGCTGCTGTAAGAAGACGATCTGCCACCTGCAGCATCCACACACACGATATAGCCTACTAGCCGGGACTCCTTTATGTATACAGAAGTGACGTAATGACGCAAAGACGAACGGCGGAAGCTCAAATTTACAGCGGAAAGCTACCAGTACCACTTAAATTATAACACATCATTACAAGCTTACTGTTGTGAATCGGGATAAGGTAAGGAGATAGTTTTGAACACTGGCTGGTTATGTACTTGCTCAAAAATTGATTTTGGATCATTTTTAACCAAAAAAAGTTATGGACTGAAGCTTTAATTTAAGATGGTTAATGAAAAAGTAAGGAATTAAAAATTATACATTGCAAAATGTATTGCTGTGGACTGCAGAACAATATCAAAATAAAACAAACATTATATTTTGTTATATTTATGATTTTTACAATATCTTTTTTTAATGTAATATCTGAAAATATCTCCATCTGGGGTCTTTTATCAGTAAATATTAACATATGCGATCAATTTGATTAATCAGCATTTCATTTTTAATCAACTGACAGCTCTAATATTATATTTTTACATTTGCCAATTTTTCAATAGAGGACTGAATTAGCATCACAAACTGGTTCAGTGTAAGATCAGTCCAACTTGGGTGCTTATCGGGTGCTCATTCATTTCTGGCTTTTACAGTTAATTAAAACCTTACAAGATTGATCCAAATGGGGTATGAGATTATGGCACAAAAAAAAAGAATAGTCACTGGGAAGAGATGCAATAGAGTAAAATCTTTATGCTGTAAATTAAGCCTTTAGTTCAGCTGTAACAGACCTATTCAGTGGGGCGTAATTCAATCTGTGCATTTAAGCAGAACTTTGCTGACAACACGGCTAGCAACTGCTGACCGGTCATATATCATTTGGTTTTAGGCAACACTTTATGTATCCTTATCATTTAGAAGCCATCATGATATGTTTTTGTACTAACTGCAAGCCTGGAAATATGTCTGCCTAAACATCCTTCCCAATCATCAAAATGTGCAGATGTAAGGGGTGATCAAGGTTAAAAGCAAGCTGTACTTGACAAAAAGAATTGTATTTTTATTTCTGTGGCAAAACAGTCCAGTGATCTATCTGTCTAATCACTGAGCCTCTTCTGGGAATAGAAATCATAGATGGAAAGGTAATAATTGGGAATAATCTGCATCTATGAAATATTTCAGACAATAAGAGTGACACTGGTTGTCAAACATCATTAGTATTACAGAAAAGTAAGAGAGATCAAGTCGTAACCTAACACTAATGATCTGCCTACTGGTGTCCTCACAGAGACACTCTTCATAAATCAGACATCAGTCCTATGACATTGTGTCATAAAACACCCCCACCATACATGTGCATGTGTGTGTATTTGGCCCTCAGCATGGAGTGTGAGTTTATGATATTAGTAACCTAATTTATAACCTAATTTTTAGAGTTTAGGAGAATTCAGTAATGTTACTGACAGGGCTATCAATGATCCTATTGTTTAGAACTAGTCTACATGTAATTTTACAACACATATATGCATAGTTTAATACATGTTATGCTGGATGTTGTGCACAGTAGACAGTGACTAGGCAATGGCGGTTTGATATATTAAAAGTTTTCAAAAATAGTTTTCCCCCCATCTGATTTTCAGTATTTTTGTCTATTTTTACACTGAATATTGTCAGACCTTCAAACAACACCTATAAATAAATAAAAGTGATGCGTCGTGAACAAAAACCACAACGACACATCCTTCTTTAATTTATTAAAGAAAGTTATGTAACATGTACCCTGTTCACACGTTTTGCATAATTGAGACCATTTCAGAAATTCAGATGGGGCAGATACTTTCAGATACTTTTTCAAGCATTGTAGGCACACAAGTTTTAAAGTGCCCCTATTGTTCTATTTTAAACGTTTCTCATTTTTTTAGAGGTTTGCATGCATCAAAGATCAGAAAACACTTTCATTTTCTCATAATAAACATTGCACATCACCACATTGTTCAATGACTCTCAATTGACTCGACGGATGAATCAGTCTCTCTAAATCCCTCCTTTCCGTGAGCCTACTCTGCTCTGATTGGCCAGATCGCCCACTCTGTTGTGATTGGTCTACCGCTTACAACGCTTGTCGGAAGCTAAACGCCCATTACCATAACTGTGTACAATCGCTGATGCTGAGGACTGAAGAAGCCTCTGGTGCTGAAGTTACTGTAAAGATAGTAACGATGACGTTGATTTTACCATATCAAACCGAGCGCGAGTCCGATGATGAAACTTTGGAAGAAATAGTTATTCAACCTAAACCTCCATCGCAAGGGCAACTTGAGCAGGACGTTTCTCAGTGATACGCTACTCATTTTGAGGTACATTATGAGATGTTGTAAATGTAATTCCTCACCATCAGCATTAACAAGTGTATGTTCATCAACAAACCGATGTGTATATTTCTAATTTATTGCGGTGCACATGCGGGAACTGTATCAATAACCATCCTTTATCTTTACTCAAAGTAGTAAGAACGACAGACAATCTGCATTAATAGACACAGTTTTAGGTAATAGTGGCCCACAGCTGTTTAGCACAAGTATTTCAGTAGGACAGTAATAACATGAGTTAGCCGGTTAGCTGGAAACTTACACAATATAAAACACAAAACTACATATTTTGAACACCCGGTAAAAAATATATACATCAATAATTAATCATACTTACAGGTTGTGATTCTGAGGAGCAAGATGGTCCAAATAAAGTGGGTACCGACACATCTTTCAAGAGCAAACGTTTTGCGAATCCCGCGTTGAACTCAGATATTTGAGAAGCAGTCGTCAGTAAAATGACGTGTTTGCGGGCGGACAACGTACAACATAGGCGGGCATTAGGCAAATGTCTTTTCTAGTGACGTAGAACCGTAACGCAGTGGGGTTCGAATTACAGACGACTCGTATAGGCGATTGTTTCTTTTGGGAGACAATAACTTTATTTATTGTGCACTTTCGACTTTACAACTTTGCAGCACGTTTCCGAAAAACCATAATAGGGGCACTTTAAATTATTGTTATAATTTTTATATTATTTTTATAATTATTGTTTAACACCAACTTAAGAGGGTTTTTTTCAATTTCCTTAAAAGTAAGACTTGTCATTATTCATTCACACCAGAAGTTGATTATCTGTCGGGTTATAATGAAGCTATGCGATTATTATTTTCTGCATCATTAGAAGTGAAATTGTGAATCGTTTTTAAAGCGGATTATGTTAGTTAATTCATATGTATAGCAATGGTTTAGTCTGTAGTTGAATATTAGCTGTTATTTGATGTTGTTACGTGATGTCGGATCAGGATGAAGTCATCTGAACCTGACTTTTGGTGAACTGACACACTGGTCACTCTGATTGGAAATGAAATGGGGAGGCCACAGATTTCAGAAATGGCTTGACCTCTGACTGTCGCCTCTGTAACCCAGAGGCCTTGAGCAGATCTCAGCTGAAATTCTGAGCACATGCTGCCCACACAAGGATTAGAAATCCTAAGGGAACAAACGACAATGAATTCCCAGTAAAGGGATAGAGAGAAAAGAGGATGGAGGAAGGCTGAGCACATTCGCTGGACTCAAGGGGAACAAAAGGACGAATCATGCATATAATAGCCGCAGCACAAGCAGAGAACAGCATTGTTACATCACATTATTACATATGCAATTTTATGAAATCCCAAATTTGATATCATACAGTCATTTTAGTTAAAAATAAAATGTATATAATTTAGACTGACAGAACATTTAAAAAATATGGGTAGTTACATCAAAAGTGTAATTATTTTTTCACCTCTCTCGTCTGAATAAAGCAGTGATATTCATCTATCCCAGCAATCTCCAGCTTCATTGTGGGGCAGCTGTTTTCCTAGCCATGGATGAAACAGGGTCTACACTTGGATGGGTGAAAATAATTAGGTGCTTGTCATGAGAAAGTGGGTTGTGGCATACCACTCTAACACTGGGCCTACAGTAAATTAAATCTGGAAATGCCAAGTATCCAATTTCTTACTGTTGCCATTATGGTCACCCACCCATAACCATTTATCAATTTTACCCGGCGACGCCTCATTGCTGTACATCACACCACCGTCTGCTAGGAATCTGTAAACAGCTTCAGTGCACAAACTTCTCATAGGGAGATGGACTGTGCAGCTGTGAACATGCGGGGACAGAGTCAGACATGCAGAGACACAAACACACAAATATACGCACCAATGCAGATGGATGAGCAAAGACAGACATGAAAGTATCGCACATACACTGTATGAAATTCTACACCTGCAATACAGCAGCCTGTTTCATAAATGTTTCTTTATCTGACAAAAAAATATAAAAAAAATCTGTATTGTTGTCCTGTTTTCCTGTTTTAAAAATCATTAAAACAAGATCAATTTACTTGAGAAGCAAAATTGCATAAGATATTAGCTTCTTGGAGTATATATTTAGCAATCAAAATTTCTTTAAGCTTAAACCTTATTTTTTAGATCTATTATAGCTTAAAAGATTTAATTATGCTCTTTTGCTTACCAAGGCTGCATTTATTTGATCAAAAATACAGTAAAAACAGTAATATTGTGAAATATTATTACAATTTAAAAGAACTGCCTTCTATTATATTATATTTTAAAGTGTCATTTATAGGTGTGATACAAATCTGAATTTTCAGCATCATTACCCCAGTCTTCAGTGTCACATGATCCTTCAGAAATCATTCTAATATGCTGATTTGCTGCTCAAGAAACATCTCTTATTATTATCAATGTTGAAAACAGTTGTGCTGCTTAATATTTTTGTAGAAACATTGATAAATTCAAAAGAACAGCATTTATTTCAAATAAAAATCTTGTAAAATTATATGCCTTTACTGTCACTTTTGATCAATTTAATGTATTCTTTCTGAAAAAAAATTATTAATTTCTTTAAAAAAGGCTTAATATTATACACAAGTACAAGTTTACAAGTATATATTTTTGTTTTAAGGATAATTAGATATTTTTACATGATTAAAAAAATAGTAATTAAAATTATATTTGCTGTTCAAAAGTAAAGCATACACCGTAGGCTTATTTTCTAAAAAATATTGGCAGTAGCATGAAATGCTACTTTCATGTTGTAATTATGAAGGAGACTAAGAGACTAACCTTTTGGTGACTGCTTAAATTAATCTTTTTAATGCATATCTGACATGAAATGAAATGATTGTCATCTATAAAATTACGTGATTATAGATTAAAAGGTTGAGATATTTATGAGATATATATAAGTATTCTAGCTGGGCTAACAATGAAATTCTGTCCAGGCCATTCCTTTATAGCTCTAATGAATCTGGCATAAATAAAAAAAAATCATAATCTTTCAGAGCTATTTTAAGTGGAAAAGACAATCATCTTCAAAATCTTTCAAGAAAATATGACAAAGTCCTTTGCTTTCTTCTCAAAATACTTTCCCTTCATTTAGTGAGACAAGACAAGTGATGCGAGGGGATGCAGCTTTCAACTAATTAGAGTAACGACCATTAGTCAGTGAGAAATGACACCAAATTGTCACGACTATTTGAAAGTTTAGCATCTTACTTGAAAGATTACAGTCTTTAGCCAGTCAAAAAACATGATGATGTGGGGGAAAGAATATGTGATGGTCACGTGTTTATCATCAAATAAGAGCATCCATGTCTTTTTTTCTTCTTCAATTTAATTAGTGAAATCATTGACTGCAACACTCTTCTGCTGGATCCATTTATCCACAGTAATTTAAAATATGACATTTAGCTGACATTTATTTCTGGCTGCTGAGTCTTAAGCGAGTCTGCATGCAACAAATTAATTAACTCTAGGGGACAATATGACAGGATTTCACACATTTAGAATACATGTTGAATTTTCAAAGAGTTGTCGGTGACAAAAAGCCAAAGATCATACATTCACAGCACATACAGGGGAAATTTACCAATTTTGCACATTATTGCATATGTTGTCTGTGTTGTTTCAGCACAGAATCACTAAAGAAAGAAGCACTGCCTTTCTTTTCAGCACAAACATACCTATTTACTATTAAAAAAACAATAATAGTGGATGTTATTATTGTTATCACATTTATTACATATTACTTTATCCCCTGGTTTCACAGACAAGGTTTAAGCTAGTCCCAGACTAAAATGCATGTTTGAGCTGTTTTAACTGAAAGCAACTTGCACTGACATATCTTAAATTAAGTCAGTGCCATTGTTTTGTCTCAAGATGCACACCAGTAATGTTTTTTTCTAAGGCATGTTTATAAATGTTACTTAAATGTCCTAATTGAACTAAGGCCTAATCCTGGCTTAAACTAAGCCCTGTCTGTGAAACCGAGCCTAAATGTTTTTTGAACAAGATAAGAATAGAGGGAGACTTGCTAGTATTTATAATTAGTGTTTGGAGTTTGTTCTAATAATAATTATAAATGGATGTGTTTGCACTGAGAAGAATGAGGCCTTGTCCACACTAATATCTAACATCTTTTTCTTTGTTTTGGCCTTCCGTCCACATTGAGACTGCCTTTTTGTCATCGAAGACAAAGCTTTTTGAAAACGTGGATCAATTTAAAAAACGGTGTTTTCGTGTACAGTCTTCGTACAGTCTTCATATTGCATTCCTGCAAAGATGACTGAAAATTTACTCGCAATTGCTGCAGTAAAACATGATGACAATTGTGTTTTAGACCATGCTATTTTGAGTGCAACCTGGACGCAACACTGAGTGGTGGGATATTTTGCTAATAAAATGATCGTGCCAGAATAGCGTGAGAACTTTATTATGTCTGCTCTCTCATCTTGTGAACTTTTAATAAGTTTTACGCGTGTGCAGTAAGGTGATTTAAGCATTTTCAGATGTTTCAATGTGGATGAACAACTTTTGGAAAACGCTAGTGTGGACGGAGTGTTTTAAAATGAAAACACGGTTTTCAAATGTATCCGGATTAATGTAGACGTAGCCTGACAATGACTTCATTTAAAAATGTTTTCAGCACAAATAGCATCTGGTTCAACTGGGTTGAGGGTGTTAATAAGTCAATAAGGTGCAGGTTTCTGTGCTGAAATACCTCACACAAAATTGGCGCAACTGTGGCAATTATGATAGCATGTCCAATGTCTATAAAAGTATAAAAACCTTGAAACATATGTTCAATAAAATTAATACATGTTTGAGCCTACTTGTGCTGACTTCAAAGATCAAAGAGCCAATTTAGAGTTCACACCGAGGCCATCTCTGGGAGAAAAACACCCGTGCCCCTGAACTCTGCCTGAACTATGTGTTGAGCGATGCTTTCTGTTCTGAAGATGCACAATCCTCAAGACAGATCAGATAAAAGACTTACACCTGAGCCGGCTTCCTCCTGTCCATTATCATCTCCCTGACCCTGTTAACCAGCTGAACCATACTGGTGAACTTTTATTAAAAGGATTTCTTTACTCAGAAATGAAAATGAGAGCTCTGTGTGTATGTATTCACATACATTTCAGTCTGTTTCTCACACAAATCTACAGTATGAGTCGTATGGACTAATTTTATGCTACTTTTACAGAGCATTCTGTTTAAAGCTTGAAAGCTTTGGTCCATGTTCATTGTAATTGCATGGGGGGGGGGAAACACTGTCAAATTCCTCCTTGTGTGTTCTAGTGAAGAAAGAAAGTCATAACAGTTTGGAACTACATGAGTGTGAATAAATGATGACAGAATTTTCATTTTTTGGATGAATGATTCCTTTAAAATATGTAGCTCATTCATTCTGAATAATGTCTTTGTGTTAATTTTGGCATCACTTGAAATAACCTGTTGTTTTGATGGAGTATTTTAGATGAACACATAATCAGCTTATGCTAGACAACCCTATCACTTCACACCTGGAGGTTTGATTTAATCAAAGCCTTGCAGAGAGTGTTATTTTGTCCGGTAAAGCTTATGGGAAAGTTATTGGAAGAGTGGATACTGTCAACACAGGTGTTTTGTTCATTACCTGACATTGATATTTACATGCAATGCGGCTAGTCTCTAATATAGAAGCCTGAAGCTTCTCCTACCATGAATAAATGCTTTATCCACATGCCTGAGATGCACTTGTGCAGCATCAGCAGATTTCAGGCCTTGGAGGATTGACGTGAGTTAATTTAGGCAAAATCATAATGTAGAAGCTCTAAGCTCAAATTTACACTGCCAGACATAGTCATTTCTATCAAAAGCATATCTTAAATGTGATAGATACCCACAGGCATTTATATTCTTATTTTGTGAAACTCACAGAAACAGTAATTTTAATAGTAGTAATTAATTTAATACTTTTTTTTATTTCACACTAGTCTCTGCACTAGTGGTGGGGCTTTTCCACTAACTCTTTCTGCAGTTACATCTTGATAGTCTTTATGAGTGAATCAATTAATCATTCACTCAACCAATTTTTTAAGAAAAGAAACAAGTTATTATCCTTATGAGTGAGTATATTAATTATTCCCTCAATTGATTCACTCAAAAATGTTGTTTCATTCAGGAACAAAACAAGTGACTGTCTTTGTGAGTGAGTCATTGAATAGTTTTCTCAACCAATACATTAAAAAACGCTACTTCATTCAGGAAGGAAACATCACGAATGTGTTGCTAGGAGATGTGCGACGATTTTACAGTAGTTTTGTTTGGAATTCTTTTTGTTGACTAAGCAAAAACAGACAAACTAACTTGCAATATTGAGTCTAAAATGTAAGATATTAATTAATAACTTTTTATTGTAATAACTGATTTATTTATAGGAATGTGTGGGGATGTGCTCTCTCTCGCTCTCTCTCTCTCTCTCTCTACATATATATATATATATATATATATATATATTTTTTATAAAACGGATAGTTCCAGTCCTTGATTCTGATTGGTCAACAGCTGTGTTTTATTCACGATAAAACACGCTATAACCGCTTCACCCAGCGGTTCTGTGTATTCACTGCACAACACCCTTAGCAACCACTCTTAGCAACGTAAACATATGTTTGTTCTCATTGATATTGTTCATTGAAGCTTAGTGTATTATGTAGAGTATTGTGAGAGAGAAATGTATTTTATAGTGTATTACCTGCATTTAGATATAGCATTTTCCTTCAAGTCAGTCCTATGTTCATAATAAAAAATCAGTTTGAATTTCCGCTGCGATATCTTGTCCTTTTACAGGTAAGGGGTTTTCACATGCATTTGTCAGTTGTGTCTTGCTCCGTGTTCACAACAAGTTTCAGTCCTTTCAATATAAAATTCTTCGCTACTCAGTGACTCACTCATAAAGACAGTCTTTGCCGCCAATAATGTAACTTCTATACAGTTCATGGTTTTTTATCGGAAGGAAGGCTTTTAGTGATTTTACCTCATGAAAGTTGCATTTATACATATTTTTTTGGCTTTAATATTTGTATTGTGTGGTAACCGTTTTATAAAAGCAATAAGGTACTCGAGGCTAGTGCTGTATCGTGAATAAGTCATGGCTGAATGGGTTGCCGCTTCGCATCGTGCCTAACAACGCCCTTCAGCCGTGACTTATTCACGATACAGCACAGCCTCTCATACCTTATTGCTTACATATGCACACACACCCAATTGTGCAATGTGACAAAATAATAATTTGTGAAGCCACTTCATCATGGCTAGTCCAACAAAAATAACTCAAATCTAGATAGTCATAAAGCTGGATAATGACGTGCGTATGGTGTGTAATCCCTCATTTCTCATCTTAATTAAGGAAACACCTGCTGTATGGACTGCAGCCAGTGGCCTAATTGTGTCAAGACTCTGCTTTCAGAGAGCTCTGCACAGCAGTAAGCAACTGTGTGTTTGAACAGGGATCAGATACTAGTGGCCGAGAAAGTTTTGCCCCCTCTCAAAGGAATGCAATAGCCTTGTGTTCAAATACTACAAGTCATGCCCGGCCGATACAAAGCGCGAGAGTCTCTCTGTCATCTTTCATCTATAAATATCTCAGCCACAAACTGCGGTACCTACACAGCATGGCACTCTCACAGGGCCATGGGAGGGGGTCGAATATCAGGATTTCTATAAATAAACAGATTGAAATTGCATTTTTTTGCCGCATGAAGTAGTGTATTGAACCAATTTGATTTAACACTGCAATTTATGCATGAAGCAAGGTGACGAATGAGGCTGGGTAAAAGCATGTGGCCTTAATCAAAGCCGTCTGGTAATTCACCTCCATTAATTTAGTGCTATATGAACAGAATATCACCCCCATTTTACATTGTTATAGGTGTCACCTAAAAATGGCCAACAGGCACAGTATGTGCACTTTTAAAAATTACCAACCTGCAAGAACCATAATTGCACAGTAAATGCGATACTAATTGACCTTTGTGTCATATGCCTAAACGAACTTAACGAGCAGTATGATTGAATGGTAATGAGCTGCGTATATTCTACACTGAAAACATCTTTCAAATGTGACGACCTCCAGGCCCACTGCTTTGAGTGGGATTGATAGAATGCTTCACAAAACCATTAACTGTCTTTCGTTGCTTCCTTTTCCACTCTGTTTGTGCTTTTCCTCATTTTTTTCATCATTCTGTCTTTTCTTGAGGTTAAAAGGACATGTGAATGTAGGAGAGATGCGTTGAGCTGCTTTTATGAAGACTCGAGACTGCAGATATTTTGTTGAAAAAAAAATACAAGCCATTTATACATTTCAGATCTCCTTGAAAAAAAGTGCTTAACCTTCTGAGCCACTGAAAGTGCTGTTTGTCTGCAGATTGTGAAATGGGAAAAAAAAATTTTTAGTTTGGAGACAGATACAGGTAGCTTGGCTTTGGACTATTTGGCCTTCAAAGACCCCCACCTCGTGAGAAAAATTAGCTAACAAAAAGTCTAAAACTAACAATTTTCCATATCTGACAACTGTGAGGGAATTGAAAATTAACTGAATTAAGTGATATATATTCTATTTATAAATTTGATATTCTAAATTTAATATCATATAAATTCTATTTTATATGAGCTATTTTATATTTTATCTAATGTAATATTTTTATATATTTATATGCAAAATATAGTTTTGTCCTTATGACAATGGGATTTGCAGCTAGCTACAGTATTTAAAACATATATATATTTTATAACAAATTATGACAATGAGACTTAAAAAGATAAATAAATAAATATAAAGAAATTATATAAAAAAATATATCATATTTTTTTACCTGCATATTAGTGAAAACAGCACAGGTAATTGCATCACAGAATTTTCCATAATGAGAAAGTCTTACAATTTGAACCAAGTTATCTGGCAAATGTTTGTTTTTTTTGGCATGTGTTAATTTTGGACTCAATTGCAGCATGTTCTATTCTAATCAGACCACAATTGTCCCATGATCTCTCACCATCCCCACTCTCTTACACTGAATTAACTCGCACACATATAAAAAATGCACACATATAATTGGATTTGGAATATCACAATCAGGTTTATTTAGAAATAATCTTGTAATGTTATGAGAATTGTGAGAGCAGAATCTGAGCCATGGGAAGACCTGAAAGACAGTTGCTTCAAAGCACCATAGGAGCCAAACGCAAGTATATATTCATATTCTCCTCTGAAACCTGACAGCGGAGTGGTCCACTCTGCGTGAACTCTAATTAAACTAAGACACTCCGGTGAGACCTTCCCATGCAGAGACATGCTTGCGTGTTGATCCCGGATGCTGGAGATTTTCACACACCTCTCACCTCTCTGAGTTTTGAACCTTGGGGAAAGAATGTAATCTACAGCCTCACACATCTGAAGTAGAAAATAGGAAAATGCTATCATGTCACATGATATGTCTCACAGTTTCATTTAGGCTGAAAGGGATAGTTCACCCAAAAAGGAAAATTCTGTCATCATTTGCTAACCCTCCTGCTAACTGTTTTCTATTTGAATATGCTTTAAAATGTAATTTATTCCTGTGATGTCAAAGCATCATTACTCCAGTCTTCAGTGTAACATGATCCTTCAGAAATCATTATAATTTGCTGATTTGCTGCTCAAGAAATTTCTTATTATTATAACTGTTGAAAACAGTTGAGCTGCTTAATATTTTTTTGGGAAATCATGATATATTTTTTTCAGGATTCTTTGATTAATAGAAAGTTCAAATGAACAGCATTTATTTTAAATAGATTTTTTTTTTAACATTATGATGTCTTTACTGTCACTTTTTATCCATGTAATGCATCCTTGTTGAATAAAAAGTAATTAACTGTCCTCAAACTTATAAAACAAATAAAAATATTTATGGAAATGGTATTATTGTCTATATGCAATACATAGTACAACACACATGTATGAACCTCACTACTGTTGAGAATGTTTTTTTTTTTTTTTTTTTTTAAATATTAGGCATTCACTTATGATACATATCACTGTATGATCAGTCACTGATGGGTCAGAGGTTAAGCACTCATCAAATTATTTACAATAATTATCGCCTAAATGGGAAGTTGAGTTTGTTAATGTTCTGCAGAGGTGGGGTTAAAATTGACTTGAATAATTGCTCCAAATTGCCTTGTAAATCTAGCAGGGCTGTAAACGTGTATTGATCTTGTTTAAGTGGTGTGCAAAGTGAGCTCAACGGCAATCAAATTAGGAAGGGCAACGGTCGGAAATGCATGTGCTATGATGTAGTTCTTTATAATCCCATTGACTGCAATAGACCGTCTGAAAGCAATACAATTGACTGGCCTGTGACTGATCACATCCTTTTTTTGGCAGCTGAGAACTCTTACTCAGGCTCTTTGCTATCGTATCACTGTAATGCTGTAGTAATTACCTCGTAATGGAATGTCCATCACTGACCTGATAATTGTTAAAAGGGCTAAAACGTCCAGACTTGACTTTTTTTAAACAGCATTAAATGTCTGGGTTTAGGAAATGTCAGTTTACTTCCACCATGTTCCTGTCAATGTAAGAAAACACCTGGTGCATTTTAATTTCTCTACGCCTTGTTAAACACATCAGCAAAATCTAAAGAAACATGCAAGAATTGCACATTTTAGGGAAACATCAAATTAGACAATTGTGGAGACATCCACAGCTGCAATTGGATAGTTAAGGCTGAAGTCTTATGCGATTCATTCTCTTTCATGCACAAGGAGTCAGTCTTAATGAACAGAGATATGCCCTCTCCAGGGCTCGTCGTATTTCTTTTGATTCCTGTTGGCCCACATTCAATCAGACACTCAAAAATCCCCACAAGTTTTCTCACCAACACTCATTGATGAAAGTATTGTGTAATGTATCATTGCTAATGTATTAGAGCGAAAATTATAGAACATTGTACTGGCAAGTGTATAATAACCATTGACTGTAACTGGTCTGAAATATGCTAGTATTATACAGTACTGGAGAGTCAAATAGAAGTTATTATAGTCACAGACTAGAGGTCCCCACAGCCTCTTTTGAATAGTCGTCAATGACGAAATATGCTTATTGGATCCAGATAGTGTATCTAAACGGCACCTAAAGGACCAGAAGGGACTAATGGGGTCATGCTATCCCGCCAAATCTTCACTTCTTGGTTTTTATTAGTCCACCAGGAAACAATGTTTGAATAGTAGCAATCATAAAAAGTCTAGTTCTGCAAGAATAAAGTTCAAATTGAATTAAACTGAAGACAGATTGCATGAACCCGGAGCTTTCAAACTGGGGTCCAGGGAGTCTACTGACAATTTGAGAAATACAATTTAAAAAAAGACACTTTTGAATAGTTTTCTGGGGGGGAAAAGATGTTTCTCTTATAATTTCAAATACTAACTTAACACAAAGTAAATATTTCCACAAAGTAAATACTTAACACATATTTAAATAATTTACTTTGGCTTTATTGTAATAGCAAATAAAAGTGAATAATTTAATTTAGGTAACAAAACTAATATATCTAATATAACAAGTATCCGCTAAACCCCAATTTAATTTTTAATGGATGCAGCAAAGTTTAGTAGCAATATTAAAAAAAAACTATTTTCTTCTTTTCTAAAATGGAAAAACCCCACAAGCCCTCAACAGTTTGAAATACCTCTGTGCCAAAACTTAGTTTGAACCACAGCTTCCCTGCCAATGATTCGGGGTCCACAGAGACAGCTGTCATTGACTGGGCGGGTTGGATCAGAGGGTATGGAGAGACAGATCAATCAGCACAGGAGAGATGAAACTGAATAGACTCCCTTTTCAGGGCACTATTGAACTGTTATTTAGCTTCCCCACCAATGACTGCTTACATAAATCCCTCAGTCAATAGTAACGTAAGATTCAATCATCTCAGGTTAGTCATTCCCTAATTAGATTCTAATGCGCCGAAGAGCTTGACTTTTTTGGAAACAAATGTCTCAAATGTAATGCATTTAGAGAAGTTCTACATATATTGTTTGTGTCTTGTCAAGCATTTGCGCTTGAGGCTTGTATAAATGTTCAATTATTGAGGATGTCTCTGAGATCTGACAGGAATGACAACTAACATGAACAGGTTACTGTAAAAGTGTGTAAAATGTTTTATTTGTATTAATGAATGTTTCTATTAAAACTGAACTTGACAATGTCTCTGAGGGAGTTACCACAATAAACAACAATGCATGCCTAGCCATAAATGTGTTTTAAAAACATTTCTCAGTAAACCAATTTGATTTAAAATGAAAGGTTAAATACTGCATCAACAAACAGCAGTGAGGTTGACAGGCAAATTGCCTTTAAGACTTTCTGTAGAGTTTTTCATTGACCCACATTTCCGAGAGACAACGTTGCAACATCTCCCCTGCCTATCTCGCAATCAGTATAATATCGTTCTCATGAGCTTCCGCGCTCAGATAACAATTGTCCTCTGTCGCGAGATGGAAACAGACAATATTAGCTGCTTTGATGGCTCTGCAGGGAAGACACAGTGAGTTTTAAAGCCCACTTCACCACATGCTAGCACTTCAAATAAACCGAAAAATGGCAGTAATCAAACACAGCGTTAGCTCTTGCAGAGGACAACTGTAGTGTATGCTGGGACATCACCTTGCCACATGAGTCCTCTGGTTGTTTTGCTGGAGCTGCATAATTCAGTAAATAATTGCTGGTGCTGTAAAACAATTTTATGCAGGTTTGTTCTGATGTAGGTGTGTATATATACAGTGGTGGTCAGAATTATTGGCACCCCTGGTAAATATGATCAGATATGGCTGTAAAAAATAAATCTGCATTGTTTATCCTTTTGATCTTTTATTAAACAAATTCGCAAAAATCTAACCTTTCATTGAAGTAAAAGAATTGAAAGTGGGGAGTAAATAACATTATGAAATAAATGCTTTTCTCCAAAACACGTTGGCCACAATTATTGGCACCCCTAGAATTTTTTATGAGTAAAATTTCTCTGAAGTATATTCCCATTAATATTTACATTTTTTAGCACACCAGGGTGACTAGGAACATGAAATTGTCCAGCTATGATGTCTTGTTCCACAGGAGTATAAATATGAGGAAACACAAAGGCCAAATTCCCTTAATCATCCATCACAATGAATAAAGCCAAAGAATATAGTTCTGATGTGCAGCAAAAGATTGTTGAGCTTCACAAAATAGAAAGTGGCTGTAGGAAAATAGCTAAAGCATTGAAAATTCCCATTTCCACCATCAGGGCAATAATTGAGAAGTTCCAATCAACTAAAGATGTTACGAATCTGCCTGGAAGAGGACGTGTGTCTATATTGTCTTAATGCACGGTGAGGAGGAGAGTTTGAGTGGCCAAAGACTCTCCAAGGATCACAGATGGAGAATCGCAGAGATTAGTTGAGTCTTGGGGTCAGAAAGCCTAAAAAAAAAAAAATCAAACAACCCCTACATCACCTCATGTTGTTTGGGAGGGATTCAAGAAAAATCCTTCTTGCTCATCCAGAAACAAACTCCAGCATATTCAGTTGTCAGACACGACTGGAAATTCAAAAGGGACCTGGTTCTGTGGTCAGGTGAAACTATAAAAAGAGCTTTTTGGCAGCAAATCCACCAGATGGGTTTGGTGCAAACAGGGATAAAAAGTACCCCATGCCCACAGTTAAAAATACCACTGGATCTTTAATGTTGTGGGCCTATTTTTTTGCTGGAGGTCCTGGACATCTTGTTCATTGTTCATTGTTGGTATAATGGATTCTAGCAAATACCAACAGATAAAAAATCTAAACCTGACGGCCCCTGCTAGAAATCTTATAATGGGCCGTGGTTGGATCTTCCAGGACAACGATACAAAACAAACATCAAAATCAACACACAGATGTGTCACTGAACACAAAATGAAGCTTCTGCCATGACCATCCCAGTCCCCTGACCTGAACCCTATAGAAAATGAGTGGGGTGAACTGAAGAGAAGAAGCACCAACATGGATCTGGGAATCTAAAGGATCTGGAGAGATTCTGTATGGAGGAATGGTCTCTGATCTCGTCAGGTGTTCTTCAAACTCATCAGGCATTATAGGAGAAGACTCAGAGCTGTTATCTTGGCAAAAGGAGGTTGCAAAAAGTATTTAATAAAAGGGTGCCAATAATTGTGGCCAACGTGTTTTGGAGAAAAGCATTTATTTCATAATGTGATTTACCTTCCACTTTCAATTCTTTTACTTCAATGAAAGTTTAGATTTTTGTGATTTTTTTAATAAAAGATCAAAAGGATAAACAATGCAGATTTATTTTTTACAGCCATATTTGATCATACTTACCAGGGGTGGCAATAATTCTGACCACCACTGTATATATATATATTAGTGCTGGGCAATCGATTAATCGTGATTAATCCCATCCAAAATAAAAGTTTGTTTACATAATATGTGTGTGTACTGTGTATAATTATTATGTATATATAAATACACACACATGCATGCATATATTTAAGAAAAATATGTTATATTTATATATAAAATATTTATATTTATATATAAGATAAATTGTATAAATATATATACAGTATATACATGCAAATATTTATTAAATATATACATGTATGTGTGTATAGTTATATATACAGAATAATTATACACAGTACACACACATATTATGTAAACAAACTTTTATTTTGGATGTGATTAATCGCGATTAATCGATTGCCCAGCACTAATATATATATATGTGTGTCACGTTCATGTTCTGTTTCTGTTAGTTACCAAAAATCTGCAGCTAATAGAGCAATTCAGGGTTTTTTTACAGCTCAGTAAAGCACATTCCACAAACATTGCAGTCCTACTATACGTTTAATACCGATATAACACCAAGTATAGAACATTATTCAGAAGACGAACACGCTAATCCACAAGAAACTGTGCAACATAAACTGTAACTGACTGTCATAAAACTCTGAACGCTGCCCACGGACGTCACTGCCATAATATGATAGGCTGAGGTGCCTCACATGATCCAAGCTAGCCGTTATGCTTTTTCCAATGGTAAGAGCCACAGACCCTCTCATCTTCCTATAATAAGACAATCTCTGGTTTAGCTTCAACTTTTTTTCCACCGTGTCCTATTAAAATCAGTGCGACACACTTTGCAAAAGGCGTGGGCATTGACATGGCGTCGAGATATGAAATAAAATTCTTCCGTCCAGCTGTTGTTACATTTATATGTATTTTTTGTTTTTTTTCGCCAGAGCACCACCTGAGTTTCCTCCCCCCATTGATGCTTGATTCAACTTCCCGCGTCACAAATGGGTTAAAATTTGTATGTGTCGATTGTGTGAGTGGGATGTGTTTCATACAAAATCTGGCAACTGGAAAACCATATATTGATGTGATTATATAACGAGGTTTGGGCCATACAAATTACGGAAGAAACGGGAGGGGGGAAGGGGGATGGGTGTGAAATACGGGAGACTCCCAGGAAAAACGGGAGTGTTGACAGGTATGGTTGGAACTAAACTCTGCAGGGCGGTGGCCGACCAGGAATTGAGTTTTGCACCCCTGCTGTATGATTTCTAGAGCTGATATAGGGCAATTTGTTCAGCAGAGAGATGTAAGCGTCATTATGATTGCGTCATCCATGACTTCTGAATAACATGATGCAATTCATATCATGTACTGTATGATGTAATGCCAGCTTCAGATTCATCATTCATTGTTTTGCCTAAAAAGCAACTACTGTCCAAACCCAGTCATAGAGTTATTCATAGATCCAGTCAAAGATGTATTTTACTCATTTCTGGTTAAAAGTCCCCATTAAAATTTGAAGTTTTTTGGCTTCTGGTATGAATATTTTAGCCTTACTGTTATCTATAAGCTCTAAAACAATGACAAAATTCACATTTAGAAGATATAAGCATTCAAAACTTACAGTCTCTCAATTCCGATCAATGATTTTGATGATGTCACTCTGCACTTCAGCTTCTCATCAGATTTTGAGCATTGATTCAAATGCTCTCTAGAATCTGAAGCGTCCCGCCCCCTACATTATAAATAGACGCTGAAGCTGCGGCTAAAATCGGTCACTTGTTAACACATTTACTATTTTCATGGTGAATGGCACATAGTGCACTATATAGAGGACATAAGATTCAGACAGTGTAAATATGCTTTCCATCGAAGCGAATGAAATCTTGTTTCACGTTAGTGTCACGTGCACTTCATGTGCACCGCAGCGCGCACATAGTCTGCTCCGGCCCAGAGACATGATAGCACAGAGTGGACCAAAAAACATATTGGACACATTTGAATTCTGCACAGAATGCTATATTTTAAAGATATATTGAGGACAAACAGTTAGAGATTAGGAGTAGAG
Organism: Coreius guichenoti; assembly: GCA_039654105.1. Taxonomy (NCBI): domain Eukaryota; kingdom Metazoa; phylum Chordata; class Actinopteri; order Cypriniformes; family Gobionidae; genus Coreius; species Coreius guichenoti. Next base: position 16,753,132 of record CM077191.1, read on the forward strand.
ATTGACCGATATTGATTTTTTTTTTATAACCGATACTGATTATTTGCATGTTTATGTGCCCGATAACCGATATATAGAACCGATATTTATTTATTGTGTTATTTCTGTTTTTTACAATTATAGCAACAGCACTGAACTGAACAAACTGTTTTATTTAACACTTTTTAAACACTGTAATTTTTGCAATTTCCCTCCCTTCTTACATACAAAACAAAACACACTTCTACATCAATAAATAGAGTCTGAAAGAGTGCAATCTTTTTAAGATTGCACAGTCTTTAAAGTAGTTAAATGTTAAAAAAGTCTTTTTAACATCACTGCTGTTGCATCTTTTTATTTATAACAACAGCATATTAACAACAGGCAAAATACATTTACAAAGTCTAATGTTTTCAAATGGAGAACATAAATAAATGACAGGTGAGTCTATCAACTCCCCATTAATATAAGCATACAGTAAATATAAGCATTCGTTTTAAACTACAGTTTATCTGTGTTGTTTGATAGGCTGAAGAGAACAGAACGCGCTGGAATATTCTCTGGAATACGCAAACATTGTCAGAAAAATAAACAAAACTGCGAATAAATCATCGCTATTACAGAGTCCATCTCATCAGCATGTTGTCAGAATTATTAATAATGTTTTTGTCGGTCTAGATCATAGACTGTAAAAAAGGTCTAGATTATGAATGACAGAGCGCTGTTTTCATCTGTGCGTTTACACAGAACATCTCTCGTGGAGATAGGCCTGATAATTCATTTCCACAGAGCTGTAATTATTTAGATGTTTATTATATAAATGTAATATAGCAGACGTTAATATAATTTAAGGAGATTTAAACGAGTGGATTTTGTTAAAAGTTACATATGGTGACTATGCTGGAGCATCAACCCAGGTGAGTTGAACGGCTGAATGCAACTTCACGAGATGAGCATAGACAACAGAGAGAGAAATAAATTCAGCACTTTTATTTCCAACATGCACTCATTCATGGCTGTTTTATTTCATTCATGTAAAGCTGCGTCTTTATTGGGACATGACAGATTACGTGACTGTGAGTTCGTTTCTATTTTTAGCGCCAAGTTTAAACTACATAACATAGCCTATCTTATTTGTACATTACTGGCTGTTATGTTAAATAAAGTTTATTAATTAATGGAGGTCAGTTATTTTACCTTTGAACACCGTTGTTGACTCATCTCCCCTCAGATGCAGTGCTTTAATGGCGGGCTTGCACACAATTCTCAAAACGTCCACAAGATGGCGCCTTATCGGTGAATCCGATATTACAAAACCGATACCTGATTACGGGAAAATGCTTAAATATTGGGAAAAATATCGGGAAACCAATATATCGGTCGATCTCTAATTAGGAGGAAACTGCGGCTTTACTGAGCTCAACAGCTCTGGCTGAGCTGTGATATAAATGAAACGCTATTGGCTATTTTAAAAAAGGGGAGGAGCTGTTCAATATGTCCCGCCCTGCCTTCCTGTGAAATTACATCAACACACTGAATAATGCTGCGTGTTTCAAGGCACTTCCGTGGGCCTTTAAAATGAGATCCCTTCCCTTTATAACTTGCTTATACATCGGCATTCCCAAGTCAAGGGTCGGAATGCTGACCCAGTAGCATATCTTGAAAACTAGAGCCAATAAGCTATTTTTTTAAGCATCATTTTCGTTCTCAGTGACCCAGAATTAGTAACGTTTGACTACATTTATTACAGAAGCATTTTGGCTGTAGACCAGTGTACTACTTTTATGATCAAAACTCTGTTGTTTCCATTGTGGGGGCAAAATATATAATGCAATGAAATACAATAATGATTAAGAGATGAACAAATAAATGTCCCTCAGAAGCCTGATATATCATATTTGACATTTGAACATGATTTTTCTAAAAAAGTGATGTATGGATAATCAAGTAAACCTAAGTTACTTCAGTCTAGTAAGTGTTCATCTTAACATATTACTAACAATATAATAGTTGTTCTTGCATTTAAAATCTGTAAAGATTTCACAGCAAAAAGACATGTGAACCACAACCTGAAGGTGGACATAGAATGTGTTGCTGGATTCCTCCGCTTCATCTCTGTTGATCCAATCCATGCACTTTGTGAGCAGCATATTTAGATTTCATATTTAGTCACAATAAATAATATTTCTTACTTGAATAAAAACACTTAATTTTGATGCTATCACATGAAGCACATATTTAGACAACCAGGCAAAACATTTTAACAGTGCAAACACTTTCTTTAAAAAATAAAACTGAAATAGCAAGACTGAGTCACATGTTAGACAGACCTTGGTTTTGTTGCTGGAGTGTCTCTGTGAGGTCCTGTAGGTGTAGCAGAAGAAGACCTCCAGCGCCTAACAGCAGCAAGAACCAGAAGGAGCAGGGGATTCTCATGACCGTTGAGCGTAGGGACCTCCTTCTGCCTCCACAGCCGGCCTCCAGCACCCTACACTCTACCCACATCACGGCCTGTGACGCACGGCCCAGACGGTGGGACCTACACACACACATACACACACAAAGAAAAAACACTTCAACACAGTGCCTTAGCAACCGAGGCCGTCGTGACTGCTTTACTTCTACAAGACAAGCTAGTGAGCAAGCTAGTGGTCTTAGGGTCTGGAATTAGAATTGTTTAGAGTTCTTTTGAAGCAAGCAACCACCCAGAACATTCTAGCATCACGGTGGCAAGTTTTTCATGCGCAGGCAGCATTCGCATTTTTTCAGGAAAAGAAAAACAAATCTAGTTAATTCTGCTGTTGGGAACTGTTGAAAACTTTTATTAGTTTTAGTAAGTTAAAAATTGAAAAGGACAATAGGGCGTTTGCATTTGTGATTTTTTATTTCTGTATCTCACGCTACAATGTGCATGCGTTTATATTTAGCGTGTTGTGTTTTCGCAGATTTATCTGATGAATATTCTGCTGACTGCAAGGTCCCATTTCCCACAAGAGAGGATGCAAGACAGAGAATAAGAAAGAGAAAAAGGGAGGCGCAGTTGTTTGTGGAGTGTGTGCCAGGTTTGCTGTTCTCAGCAGGTGAGAGCAGCATAAGGAATCATGTGCTCAGAGCCTATAGGGACCTGAAGCCTACACAAAACATCTTGCCCTGCCTTTTCCATGTGTATCTTCTACACTCTGTGAGATTAGACTACCTGACTCACACGACCCACACAAACATAAATTCTTATTACAAACATTCATCACACAATGTGCCTCGTGGAGCTTAACACCAAACAAATCTGGAGCGCTGAGAAGGAAATCATAGACTGATGTGAATTAACTTGCTTTTAACATTATTAATAGGACTTTGCATAATAACGTTAAATCCACATTAAATGGCACTTTTCCACAAACAGGCTACAAAATAGAGCCTGATACTTTTTTCCCAACAATAATCAGTAGAAGGAAACGCTTACCCTTCAGAAAATGACTAAAGTCAACTTACTATTGCAAATTCTAAATAAATAAACCCTGATTTGTGTGATTTTCTACCAGTAAACTTTACATCTTACGGTTTCCACAAAAATATTAAGCAGCACAAATATTTTCAACATTGATAAGGAATGTTTCTTGAGCACCAAATATTAGAATGATTTCTGAAGGATCATGTGACACTGAAGACTGGAATAATGATGCTGAAAACTCAGCCTTGCATCACAAGAATAAATTACATTTTAAAATATATTGTGATACTGCTACATTTGGGATCTCTAGGCATACACTTAAAATTTGCCTCTAGTAAAAATGTATAAAATGCATATTTTTAGAGAGTTGACCACAAAATCTAAGTTTTGAAACAATTTTTGGTCATTAAAATTAGCTAACAATTATTATTTTATTTATCGGATACAGTTCAGAAAGTCCAGAACTCTGAGCTGGAACAAACTAAAATAATCCGGTGTCATCAAAATAAATCAAAGCCCAGCAATTACAGAAATTATGTAGCACTGTGAATGTGGCTTCATTTGCTTTGCAAAGTCATTTTCATTTGCTTGAAAGCATTTTCCATTCAGCACTTAAATGTAAGTGCTACATTTTCAACTGTAAAACCAAACATCAAGCCTTTGCCAGATGGAAACCGGTCTTATCATCTTCCCAGATCAAAACACCAAAATTGCAGCTTGATGTGTACAGTTGCATCTTTGCAGGCAATCATAGCTGAGGTGATGGGGGTTAGATTTCTTTAACAACAGCTTTGAGTAAAAAAAAACCCAATGCACCTGCTCCTTCATTGACGCCCTCTTTCCTTTTATCTGGGTTTGATTGCTTTTCCCTGGATTGGACCACTTCCCCCATTACACCAGTCCAAGGATATTGCTGATCCCTGACCTGTATGATAGTGGGATTTAAAAAAGTCTTGAGTAGCACAAGGAAACCTGTGGATGTAATCTAGAGCCAGAGGATCTTCTGCTAATGAAAGCAGCTCTCTCACCAGATGCTACCCTGCCATTTAAGATCTTACATTTGACATTCACTTGTGATTATATTAATAATTCAAACCCACCCTTACGAAAAAGAAGTTTATTCAAGCGTACAATTAGTATACTTCTTTTAAACTAAAAATAAGAAAGTATACTTTCTGTATATGTACTTCTGATAAATATACTTACAATTGCACTTAAGTATACTTGACTTATACTGACAGAAAAGTCTATGTATATTTGGCCAATACTTGTACTCAATCTTTTGATCGAGATATACTTAAAGGTATATATAAGTATTCTAAGTATACTTGAATTGTAGTTAATCTTTTGATTGAGTAGCCTATTAAATACTTTTTTCACAGTTTTAAATACAGTCTTATAAACTTACATTGTTTGAAAATGTTGATTTATAAAGAGAAAAGATATGTTATTTTTGTGTAGGCTAGTCCACTGTAGTGCACATAGGAATTTCCTTTAAATCTACTTTACTCTCTCCGTCATTAACTGAATTTCCGGCTATCCATGTTTTCACTGTTATACGGTATGGGACGCTATGACACATCTTCTAGTACAGAATCTTCGGATCACACACAGGTGAAGAAACAGAAACTAGTCATAGAAGATTGCTTACGCAAATGTAAAATAACGTAACCAACAAACATTAAACAGCATATAAATCAAAAGTGCGTTACCGAATGAAAATGTCAAACCCATAAGGAGGAGGAAACGACTGAAGCTTTGGGGATGTTGATGGACTCAATCTACTCCATCCATGTTTTGATCATCGTTCTGAATCCCATCCAAAGGTAGTTTTTGTCAAAAATGCGATTTTCTTATCTTTTTGTTTAAAATTTTGCTTTTTTATGAAACTTACCCACATTCAAGTGTTGATAAAACAGGATGCATGAAGCTAGAATAAATGTTTTTAAAATGGAAAGATTTAAAGTACCAGTAAAATGTTTACTGCAAGTATAAAAAATACCTATTGCTAAATAGGAACATAGAAGTATACTTAAAGTGCAAAAATAATATATAAATAGTAAACTATATGTATGATGCTATGTTCACTTAAAGAAAAGTTTACTAGTAGTTTACTGAGAGTATACTTCAAAGAATACGTTCATAAACTAAAAAAATGTACTACAAGAATTAAAATTGTAAACTACTAGTATACTTATAGGTTCACTTGTAGTACACATGCAGTACAAATGAGAAATGTAGCTGTGCACTTAAAGTTTACTACTGTTACACTTATAGTACACTTAAACGAATACTTTTATATACTAAAAAGTGGGCCAATTTAGTCCCAAGCAGTATTGAAATAGTACACTTGCAAGTTTACTACTAGTACATTGATATTAGTTAAGTATACTTCATAAAATGAACTTGAAGCATACTTCTTTTTGTAAGGGCAGGCCAAAAGGGCTACATTTTTTCACTTTTTAATCATTATTACTTCTATTATGCAAACTCTTACACCGTGTCCTAACTACACGCGACGCGATAAGATTCCAGCGACAAGCAATCTGTCTGTCCTCACCAGACGTGACGCGACTACGAGATGCGACAAATCAATCAAAAACCACAGCCAATCAGAACAGCATGTGGACGGGCTCTCGCGGCAAGTGTACGGCACTCGCAAGGAAATGGATAAGTACATAATCAAATGCACAAATATTACACCATTTAAAAGTTCAGTGTGTAGTATCTATGAGGATCTATTGACAGAAATGCAATATAATATACATAATTATGTTTTCAGTGGAGTATAAAGAACTTACTTAATGTACCGTTATGTTTTTATTACCTTAGAATGAGCCATTTCTATCTACATACACCGCTGGTCCCCTTACAGTGAAATCACCATTTTGCGCCGCCATGTTTCTACAGTAGCCCTAAACGGACGAAAACTTCTCTACAGAGAGCAAGTCACTCTCTGCTCTCTCCGACGACGACATTTTTGTTCTGTGTCGGGCCGTAGCTTCTCTATGTGCTCCGAAAGGGAGGGGTGAGCGGTGGGGGATGCAATTCACAACCTCACCGCTAGATGCCGCTAAAAATCACACACTGCACCTTTAAACATTACTAAAAATACATACTGAGTTACTAAAACAATCTTTGAACAATCGCAGTTTGAACGTTCTTGTTTCCATTTGTTTAATTTCAAGGTCTGAGGTGAATTATCCATTGTTGCTTTTAGTACACCTACGTTACAAAGCTGGGAGCACTAAATGATATTCAAAGTCACATTACACGCTTTTAACATTAAATGAAGCACATAAACACTACCTGAGATTATCATTGCCATGTTTTGTGTCGTTGTTCCAGCCACTGGTTAGGACAAAAACTCTAATTAACATGGAAAAGATACCTTTTATCGCGTGTAGTTAGGACATGGTGTTATGCAACTGTTGTACTTGCCCATTACTCAGATTTTAATATTCATGTGAAATATAGAAAATTAGATGGTGGATCATTATAAAGATATTCTTTAAATAACTTTAAGAAGTCACTTTATAGAAGTTTTATTACCACGGCCAAGGTCAAAAATAAAAAATACAATAAAATAAATTGAAATAAAATAAAATATTATTGTTTCATTCTGCCTTTAAATCTGAGTTTAAATCAAAATTATTTTAAGCTTCTTTTCAGGTTTATACATCTAAAAGTATAGATATAAAAATACAGTCTGAGTGAAGTGAGCCAAAAAGAAAAGTCTTTTTAGGGGCAGAGCAGGTTATGACTATGAAAAACTGTTTGTTTGTTTTTTGGTGGGGGGGTTAACGTTCACTGATAAATTATGTGCAGACCAGGAACATATACTGTATAAAGAAAGTTTATTTTGATTGTTCTGTCTTAAAGTCAAGTCTGAAGTCATGATACTGTGACTTCTGTGTAATGATACTGTGTAATTCAGGTACTTCGTAGTGGCCTGTTTCGATCATGTTTGACTGCAACATTTGAAAACTTGGAAGTTGTAACCACATGACAGGCTTGAAAAGACCAGATGTGCTCAATTACCCAAAATAAATCTATGTATTTACATAAACAGACAAAATCAATTTTGTCTCACTTGTTTGGACAGCTGTTAATTACAAAAGACATGAAGTTGTGTAGATGGACTATTTACAGCTGCAAACTGAGTTCTGTTAAAAACAGCCTTGAGTCTTAAACTACTGGTTCATGTGATCTGTTGAGCTGCTGTATTCTGTGTAGTGTCATATTAACATTCATTATGGTGACAGATGGAGGACATACTCGCAAATCAATACCACTGTAAGCTTCCCCACTGTCTCTCCCCCATGTCCTTCCTTGCCAAACACATTCATCATTGCTCTGAATATTATACCTAACTTTTGCAATTATTACCCTGTTGAATCAGTACTCTGAAGTTAAAAATGATTAAAACCATTGATCCAGTTTACAACGTTCAAACATAGCAACCATATTGCATTGATTTGTCAACATAATCTCAGAGTAATCTTATTAAAAAAACAGCATTTATCTCCACATGCTTTTTTGACATTATTAATTCCCTTTCCAAGGTAAAATCATTTTAGTACATGCTGATGATTCTCTGTGCATCCGGGTAGTTTAGTTTAGAGAACTGGCTCTGCATTACTAACTGGATTGGGATGTGTCCTAGAAACGTAAACTTAAAGAAACTGAAAGCCGCATGACGAAACATGAAATATGATATCATTTTATTTTTTTAATTCTAGTAAGTTGTCAAATAACATTTCTCTGTATGTGATTAGAATCAATCCTAACCTACCTACAATATAATAAACTTCACTGATCGCCAAAAAGTGTCTCTAAAGCCTTCTGAAAGCTGTGGAGGACCCAATGAAGTCAAATCCTTCGGGTTAATGGATTATTGAACTTTTAGGTTATTTACTGGGTTAACTTGAACATCAACACGTGAGGTTACAGTAAATGTACAGTCTGAATCATAGCAATAGCAGATTGCTAAAAAAAAAAAAAGTGTCTGAATCAGAGATTTTTACCACGATTGGGCTTTATTAGAAACAAAAAAAAAATCACCCTTTTCAAATGAAATGTAATGTGAATGTAAATGAAAAGTGAAAAAGCTCCACAGTATGCTTACCCAAATGACTTGATTTTACAATAACTTTTCCTCCCTAATCATACTGAAATGATGAAATAAATCACTCTCACTGCAGACAGAAATCAATTGATCTTTATATATATGGGATGTCTTTGCATTACTAATCTGCTTTCATGCCCACTTGCGCATTTATCTTCTATATGTTACATCAAAGAAGAAGATAGCTTATCCTTGAAATATTCTCCAGCCCACTTCCTTAGGTGTTACTGGAGTGAATGAAAGATGTCTCATTATAGTGATTCTCTCACACTGAATAAAAATTATACTGCGGCATGCATGACTCACGGCTCATGCTTTCCAATCATACAGGGCTTTAGGATAGTGATTCCCAACCAGCGATATGCATACACCAGGGGCTATTAAACCTATAAAAAAGAAATTACAACTCTAATATTTTACTTACATATAAAACTTAGATGTATAATTAATAAATACATATAAATTAATAATAATAATTGATTTTTAACCATAATAATAATAATTATTATTATTGTTGTTGTTGTATTATTATAATTTTATATGAATTATTATTTTTATTAATTTTTTAATATGTAAAAATATAAGTTTTATCCTAAATCAATTATTTTTTATAATTATTATAGTTATTATTAATTAATTAAAATTAAAACGCTAGTTTGTGTAGATGGTGGAACATACAGTGGCTCCTAAAGTTATCTGGACATATGTAACATAAGCATATTTTTCAGTAAATGAAATTGAGTAGGATAAATTATGACATCCAGATTAAATGAAGAGCACATTTTTGGTTTGAGCCTTGCTAATGGCATGTTGGGTTAATAAGACAAAAAAAGGTTTGGAACCACTATATTTAGAATCAATGAGTAGGGAATCAAAATCCTGAATAAAAAGTTTTTGTCCAATTTTTCTCCACTTGCAGAGGGAAGAACCATATTGATTCTTGGGCATGTGTGATATTAACCTACGTGGATTAATGGTTAGAGACCCGCCAAAGCCTTTTCATTTACAGATCACAGCATTTTTTCATTAAGTAAAGCGCTCCTAGAACATGATGGAGGAAGGGCTGTGATTACTTGGGGATCAAAGGAAGGATGGAGAGGAAGGTTAAACCTGGTCCTATGTGTACACAGAGCCCTCATCCATCAGCGGCTTTCTGCATGAATATACTGAATAATCTGTAAAAAGGGCATGAATCTGTAAAATCTCCTCATCTCGTCTCTAAAATCTATGCCCTCCCATTTTGGTTTCATATATCATACTATATATGGGCAGTGTATTTGCAGACAGTTCATTGTAGGCTGTATTTTATAATTCATAGCGGTCACCCATCAGTAATTACTTGCAGCATGTGATTGTTAAATTGGGATTTAGACTGATCTGTTTATTACAAAATGACTTGTCATGAGGTACAGATGATCTTCATCAGTCATTAGAGTGCTGTGTCCGGTCTGAATCACCCATACAGATTATGTATTATGTGGGAACCTTGAGCATTCAATATTATGTAATGTCATGCATTCAAATCTAAAAAAAGTTATTATATTTTAAGTTTGTTTTTATATCATTTTCATTCACACATGATCCCTAAAAAGTAATTTACTGGTAATACACCAGTAAAGACTGTATGTGTGACTGTAAGGGGCTAATAACTTTGCATAATTTATTTCCATTCACAACAAACTTGACTTGGCAATTTGGGCATCATCTGAAATTGCAATTACTAAATAAATAAATATGATTTAACTCACGTCATTCATGTCCTCTGATCTCACAAATGCGATATTTCAGACTCTATCTGATACATAAAATGTAACTTAGAATCTTTAACAGTCCCATTTCCGTTTGAATCAAATTAAGTATGCCGTGTAATTCGACTAAGATGCAACCTGCTGAGTATTATTTCCCTGACGTCCTAAGAGACTCACTGCCATAGTAACCGGCCCCATGCGAGTCTCCAGATGCTACTGTCTTCCACTGCTCTCACTCAGGTCCTCTTATCCTTCTACTATCCATGAAGCTTACTGTGATTTTCCCAAGCAGGACATTTTCACATTCTTGTTGGTCCTGGAACAATATGATGATTTTTAGGGGTGTAACAATACACTTATGTCACGATTTGTTAGAATTCTTTTTAATTATTACTTCTAAGACATATGATAAACATTTAACAAAAAGTATTGTTCATTAAAATGTTAAATTTGGTATTGACTTGAATAGACTTAGACTTGGTCCTTCTCCCTCATGCACCAGGCAATGGCAATTAATGATTCTGCTTAGATAAAAATACAGAAAAGCTTGCACTTAAATATTGTACATCTAGGTATACATTTGATGCAAAATTACATGTCTAAACTTTCATTTTAGGTGAATTATATACAATACATATTGTCGCTATCCATGATGCATATTGCTGCATTTTTGTATTGCAATATATTGGGAAAAGATATATTGTTATGCCCCTATGAATCCCTCTGAATTTAAAGGGGTCATGAACTTGCTCTTTTTATTTTTTTATACTGTTGTCTGAGGTCAACTTGTGACGTTCACGTGGTTTTTACATTCAAAAACATCATAATGAATAAGTAATAGGCTATTTTCTACCCTGGTTTTGAGCCTCTCTCATGGAATGCTCGGTTTTTATGGGCGTGCCGCACTGAAGACTTGGAAGTAAACGCCCACTGCTATGATTGGATAAGCTTTGCATATTACAATGAACTTCGGCTCCCCCGTGAGTACACGTGAGGAATTGTTTTGAAAGCGTGTGGGAAAACAGCAACCGGAATGATTCTCCCACAGGGCTCGCAAAATGTCTTTATCAAGCAAACACAATGATTTATCTCTCATCCACCCGCAATTAATTGGAATGTTATTTTTTATTACTTGGCCCGCCCGATCGGTGGATATAACCGCGAACTGTGCATCACTAACACACACACACACACACACACACACACACACGCACACACACACACACACACACGCACACACGCATGCACAAGCCTCATTGCAGAGTCAGACAAATCAGCATGATCAAAACTTCTGCGATTGTATTTTTCCTTCAAATATCAAGTCAAGAGAGTGAACAACGCACATCAAGAAAGGAATGTTATTTCACTATTTAAGATCCCGTCGCCAGGCCGGTGATACGTTTTGGTAGCCCGTCTGGAAAACACATAGCCCCGGGACGTTGGGCTTTGCAAGCCTTGGCCCATACATGTCCGAGTCTGATCCTGAATCGCAGCACAATGAACCAACAACACCTCAAATAAAGGATTCTCCAGCCTGTGACAGCGTGCTAAGTTATGTTCAGTTAGACACATACACATAATCAATCGATATCAAACGATCTGCAACAATGCAATACTATCACATATAAAAAACATTTTTTACTCACATAAGTGTGTTGCTTCATTCATTCATGTAATCTCATCCTGTCTGCAAATCCAGTCTCTTGTTTACAAACGAATCCGTGGTGAAATGAAGGAACAAACGCGCAATGTCTTACCCACGTGAGCTGGATATTCATTAAAAATAAAGTTCATCCATGCATTCATAATATTGGAATCCGAATGAAGCTTATGCAGCATGTTGCTTGGAAGTTCGATCCGGTTTAGCTCCACGTAGGCCTATGTTATTTATCTATAACATGCCATGCACAAATCGGTGGGCGGGGCTACAGAATCAGGCGTTCGTCTTCTTCGGTTAAGGCGGTGTTTCACCACACTCTGACGTCACAGCTTGGCACATTCTGAGATCGAGCGTTTGCTAGGCCTGGTGTCAATAAAAGCTTTTCTTTGACTAACAAGGTAGTTTTCAGCTCCGAAACTTACAGGATATTCTTATATCACAATGAACTTTTATATATCAAAGGCTGAATGAAAAGTTGATTTCTCAATTCATGACGCCTTTAAGGGTATTTGCTAACATGTTTATTTGATGTTGATCCAGGAATACGTCCTGCTTGGCCAAATCACGGTCAATACACGTGACCGCCACCCAAGGAAACTCTCAACCAGGTCCTCTTTTGACGCTACAGGTTCTCGTCTCTTACCGAACTGTCTGCATGACACACAAAATGATCAGTGCTGACAGGTCAGTCATCACTGTGCCTTGCTCTCCCTCTCTCCCCTGTCATCCTGCGACCGGCCTTATGTTGTGACAGTGTAAATTACATCAGTCACTTCACTGGGGCGGACACACGCTCGGGCACTCATCCGATACACAACGAAATACACTCTCTGCTTGCTCACAACGTAATACCGACTCTGTTTTAACAACTCGTGTTCTTTTCCTCTCACACACACAGATGCACACACAGCTCAGCACCATATGTTGACCTCCCTTACACATGAGGTGCTCTGGCCCCGGAGGGAAATAAATTACACACTAATATTACTGTGCAGTGGCACGCTTCTCCAAAAGACAGATGTTTACTCGGGATGATCTTTAAACAACAGCTTCAGCAAGACTTTTCATATCCTTCTTTCTCCTTAATGCTGGCCAAAGCTCGCTGTCCCCTGACCATGATGTGTTTATAAGAATACTGCCATAAATGCTGGTCTAAGATTGGTTTTCACACCCATAGCCTAGTGAGAAAGGAAAAGCTGACTCAAAATGACTTTGAAGGGGAAAAAATCTGTGAACAAAAGGAGTGCAATTTGCAGATGAACGCATTAGCGCATTTTGCTGCACTAGGCAAGACAGGGTTTTGTATTTATTCTTAATGTTGGTTGCCATGCCAATAAAAAACTAATCACATTAGGCTTGATCTTGATCCACAAATGGTGGCCTATGACTTTTTTAATGCATTAGACATAAATACACATGGTTCTTTGTACGAAGAACTGTTACCTAACATAACATTGACGCAGCATGAAAAGTAGCTATTGACATCATGAATTTCTATAAAGCTGCTTTGAAATAATTTGTATTGTGAAAAACTCTTAATTTAAATTGAATAAATACATCAAGGCCTGGTTTTACAGACAGGGCTTAGATTAAGCCAGGATTAGACATTAGTTCAATTAGGACAAGTAGCTTTTATAAATGTGCCTTAGAAATAAAACATTACTGGTGTGCATCTTGAGACATAACAAGAGCACTGACATATTTTAAGATTTTAAGATATGTCAGTGCAAGTTGCTTTCAGTTATAATGGGTCAAACATGCATTTTAGTCTGGATTTAAGCCTTGTCTGTGAAATGGGGATTTTGGTCTGTCCCACCTCTTGAACTTCTCACCTGTATCTAACAATTCAAATGTAGTAGTTTTGACATAATCCATAATCCAATATATTATTCCCTACTACAGGGGTATAAATATGTAGCCGCTGGTGCTCATTGGATAAATGAGAGGCAAACATCAAATGATGAAACAAAATATTCCAAGGCACTCATGCGGTTAAACTAAAAATCCTTTAATACGCTGGGCTAATTCATTAAAACATTTAAGGGGGGTTCTGACTTATTTACACTGTTAAAGAGTTGGATTCTCATGCTAAACATGGCCAAAATGTAAAAAAACGAGTTGGACGTATGACGGAGTATTTCTGTACCAAATACACTCCTTCAGAACTCGAATAAGTTTCGGAAAGTTTTTTTCGAGTATGGCCGAGTATGACGTCATAAAGGGCAGAATTCCTTGTATAGGCACTTCTCCCGGTGCGCACACCAACCAGAGCGAGAGCCAGAGCACGTCCATCAATGAGCTTCGTTCAGGTTACAGAAGCCGTCGTCGGCAGCGCTGTCATTTTGTTTTTAGACCACGAAATCAACAATGTCACTAAAGAAGTGTGTTTTTGGTTGTGAGGGAAAGATAACCTTGTTCAGCTTCCCAAATAACCCAGCGTTAAGGAAACAGTGGATGCTTTTTTGTTTCCAGAGCAGTAACAGAGTTGTGCAAGTGTAAGTCGAAATCGCAGGCGGTGAGTGAAACTGCATCAAATGTCTGTGTTTTGTTGGCAATCGGCGCGCAAGTGCATATAATGTAAACAACATGAACGTATAGTGAACCGAAAGTTATCCAGGGATAATGCCATGATGTATTGTGTGTGTGTGTGTGTGTGTGTGTGTGCTCGTGACTCTTTAGCTCCGCCCACTGCACGCCTGCACGAGCTTGGCTGTTTTCGGAAAGAATCGGTACAGCGTATCTGTCTTTTATAAATATGATCAAACTAAAGACTCTTCGGTGATATGAAGGATGCAATACTACTCTATAGGTACTCAAGATTAACATGAGACCGGCAGAAACTGTGTGTGTTATGTACCCTTTAAAAAGATTGATCAACGCGTTTCGGCTACAAAGCCTTCTTCAGGATGCACATCCATTGTACGCTCAAGCATTCTTAAACTATGAGCAATTTAACTTTGCAATTAAACTAAAACTAAAAAAATAGTCTATTAAACTAGACCCTTGAATTCCATTTTTTCACATGTTGCCAAAGATACACAAGAGCCAAGAGACTCCACCAGGTAGGCCCATAATTAGCGGGAATGGATTTTTGATGGAACCGGCATCACAGTATGTTGACTTTTATAAAACCTTATGTATTCGCTCTTCCGTGTTAAATAAGATTAATGACATAAAAAAATGTGGGTGAATCGTTGTTGGTGTATTGGAATGGATGTTGAATCTTTGTATACTAATATAGATCATGCAGAGGGACTAGAAGCTCTGTTAAATGATAGATCTCCTTTATTTTGCAATTAATAGAGTGGACTCTTAAGAATAATGTGTTTCTTTTTCAAGAGGTTTTTTAAAAACAGATAAAGGGCACGGCCATGGGTACATGTTTTGCCCCAAATTACGCTAATTTATTTTTAGGACAGTGGGAAGAGAGACTCCTTTTTAACCCCTTTTTCGATCAAATTGTATGGTGGGGAAAAAACATTGATGATGTTTTGTTGATTTGGTCTGGTTCAGAGTCGGAATTACATACATTCCATTAGTTTATTAACCGCACAAATCAGAATTTGAAATGGAGCCTTGAGTATTCAATGTCTGAAATGAATTTCCTGGATTTAAAAATTACTAGGATGTTAATGTTGATTTACATACAGTGGGGAGAACAAGTATTTGATACACTGCCGATTTTGCAGGTTTTCCTACTTACAAAGCATGTAGAGGTCTGTAATTTTTATCATAGGTACACTTCAACTGTGAGAGACGGAATCTAAAACAAAAATCCAGAAAATTACATTGTATGATTTTTAAATAATTAATTTGCATTTTATTGCATGACATAAGTATTTGATCACCTACCAACCAGTAAGAATTCCGGCTTTCACAGACCTGTTAGTTTTTCTTTAAGAAGCCCTACTGTTCTCCACTCATTACCTGTATTAACTGCACCTGTTTGAACTCGTTACCTGTATAAAAGACACCTGTCCACACACTCAATCAAACAGACTCCAACCTCTCCACAATGGCCAAGACCAGAGAGCTGTGTAAGGACATCAGGGATAAAACTGTAGACCTGCACAAGGCTGGGATGGGCTACAGGACAATAGGCAAGCAGCTTGATGAGAAGGCAACAACTGTTGGCGCAATAATTAGAAAATGGAAGAAGTTCAAGATGACGGTCAATCTCCCTCGGTTTGGGGCACCATGCAAGATCTCACCTCGTGGGGCATCAATGATCATGCAGCGCATGCAAGGTCCCCCTGCTCAAGCCAGCGCATGTCCAGGCCCGTCTGAAGTTTGCCAATGACCATCTGGATGATCCAGAGGAGGAATGGGAGAAGGTCATGTGGTCTGATGAGACAAAAATAGAGCTTTTTGGTCTAAACTCCACTCGCTGTGTTTGGAGGAAGAAGGAGGATGAGTACAACCCCAAGAACACCATCCCAACCGTGAAGCATGGAGGTGGAAACATCATTCTTTGGGGATGCTTTTCTGCAAAGGGGACAGGACGACTGCACCGTATTGAGGGGAGGATGGATGGGGCCATGTATCGCGAGATCTTAGCCAACAACCTCCTTACCTCAGTAAGAGCATTGAAGATGGGTCGTGGCTGGGTCTTCCAGCATGACAATGACCCGAAACACAGCCAGGGCAACTAAGGAGTGGCTCCGTAAGAAGCATCTCAAGGTCCTGGAGTGGCCTAACCAGTCTCCAGACCTGAACCCAATAGAAAATCTTTGGAGGGAGCTGAAAGTCCATATTGCCCAGTGACAGCCCCGAAACCTGAAGGATCTGGAGAAGGTCTGTATGGAGGAGTGGGCCAAAATCCCTGCTGCAGTGTGTGCAAACCTGGTCAAGAACTACAGGAAACGTATGATCTCTGTAATTGCAAACAAAGGTTTCTGTACCAAATATTAAGTTCTGCTTTTCTGATGTATCAAATACTTATGTCATGCAATAAAATGCAAATTAATTACTTAAAAATCATACAATGTGATTTTCTGGATTTTTGTTTTAGATTCCGTCACTCACAGTTAAAGTGTACCTATGATAAAAATTACAGACTTCTACATGCTTTGTAAGTGGGCAAACCTGCAAAATCGGCAGTGTATCAAATACTTGTTCTCCCCACTGTATAAATGTCAGGACGATTCCTGGCTGCATGTCAATATCCATGGATCACTGAATGTTGGGTAAGTTATAAGGTACACTATATCGAGTGCAACCTTTAGTTTAAACTGATACTCGTTTGTTGTTTTCGCAGTTTCCCCTGTTAAATCCAGTCACGTAGCTCTCTTCTGCCACTCAGTCTGGCTGAGGGGGTGTGTTCCGGCGGGAAAGTGACGTCAATGCATACCCTTACACTCTTTAGGAGTTTGTTAGTTATAGCCACTCCCCCAGGTTAACCAGCTGTTTTGATGATTCACTAATTGCTAATAGTTTAAGAATGCTTGATGTGCATCCTGAAGGCGGCTTGAGCCAAAACGCGCTGATCAACCTTTTTAATGTTTTAATGAATTAGCCCAGCCAGCATATTAAAGGGTTTTTAGTTTAACCATGAGTCCCTTGGAATATTTTGTTTCATCATTTGATACAATTCTAAAATTCTTTTAAATTGCTTTTAGATACATAACCTCAGGGCTGCAAAAATTGCAATCTTCACATAAAATGAATAGAAAAAAATAATAAGGTCATAAAATAAATAGTTTTACCTTCTATCAACATTTTCTGGAGGACCTAAGCACCTCTTGTCACTGACAATTTGTTGAAAACATTTTTTTAATTATTTCAGGCCCAAATTGATACTCTCTGCTCATGGAAAGCATGTTTAAATGAATTATTTAAGAATAAAAATCTAAGACATTTATTTACACACCTACACCTACCAGTCTTCAAAGCTTTACCCTGCATCACCCATCGCCTATGTCACCAGCCTATATTCCAGTCAGACAGTTTGATGAGTGTATCTTTTGAATGTCAAACCCCTCATCCTCTCAGGGCCTGACTAATCATAAAGAGTAAGAACTTGTCTTTTTACCTTCTCTTGAAACTTTCTGATTCTGTCCTTGACATTCAGACAGCAGACTCTGTCATGAGGCTCACAGAGGAATGTGAGGTGTGTGAGGCTGAAGAGTTGGTTAATACTTGAGTTAGTGTGCGAATGTGTGTGTGTGTGTGTGTGTGGTAATTCCAGTTTGGATTCAATGCAGCTATTACAAAATATCAGTGATACTCTGTCAAGCAGGACTGAACTGCTGAAGTAATTACTGCAGAGCTCTGAGAAAATACATTTATATTATATTGTTGAGTTACTAGTCCACTTCTGAATACAACATGCATCATAGAAAGAAATGCCTTTGAAGTTATTCAATTAACACAGTCAATAACGTGCACCAGTCCATAGAACTCCTGTGAGGTTTTAATAAGTAAGCACTGGTACAAGAGGTTGTGCTGTATCGGGAATACGTCACGGCTGAAGGGTGTTGTTAGGCATGACGCAAAGTGGTTACCACATAATACAAATATTAAATCCCAAAAATATGTATCAATGCAACTTTCATGAAGTAAAATCACCAAAAGCCTTCCTTCCACTGGAAAAAATAGTCCCTGACCATGAACAGCAACAGAAGTTGCATTATTACACCATTAGATGGCAGCAAAGAGTGAGTCACTCAGTAGCGAAGACTTTTATATTGAAAGGACTGAAACTTGTTGTGAAAACTGAGCAAGACACAACCGACAAATGCTTTGACTACTAGCGCCCATTAACTGTTAAAAAGACAAGATATCGCAGTGGACATTCAAACTTATTTTTTATTATGAACATAGGACTGACCTGAAGGAAAATGGTATATCTAAATGCAGGTAATACACTCAGTCACCCGATCTCTCTCTCACAGTACTCTTCTACATAATACAGTAAGTGTCCAAAAGGCCATGTTCAGGTTAAAATTATTTCATTATAATAGTTGTACAGTGTTCTGTTTAAGTGTTGCGTCTGCCGAGTAGGCGGAGTTTAATCGGAAGTCTCGCATATTCTGTGAAAATAACGTGAGGTAAGACATACGGCAATGAAGGAAAAGGAAGAAATGCTGTGCGTGTTATTATTGTAAATAAATGAAGCAAAGGGGATTAAGGCCATTAAGCTATAGATTAATCATAGAGCACTCAGACATTTTCAGATGTGATGGGCGGTCAGTGTTGTGTGATTGCTCCGGTGGTTGGTGGAATTGTATGGTGAATACCATTACGTTCGTCATTGCAGACTGTAAGTGTTCTATTTCGTTATGCAGTCTAATAATCATTGTCTGATATGCTGTTAGATGGATCAATAAGATATTTCGTAAGTTGTAAAAGAACAGCTGCTATATTATGCATTTATCCTATGTTTGCGATGTCTTGCATGTTATTCAAGTGAAGTGATAATGACGCAGCACTTTGTTGTACGAAATCGTATCACGAAACTAATTGAGATTCTGTTTGTCTCATTGTAGAACCACGTTTATCCACGTTTATCCAGCTGACCATGCTCTGCACATATCACACATACCCATCACGCGCACTGAACACCACTGCACAGAAAGCTACAGGCCTCACTGTTAATATCTCATCACATTAAGCCTATCAGGACCAGAGAAGGATACATACTGACATGTGACCGCCTGTTCGAGTTCCAATGTGATGACATCTCGTCTGAGGATCGACTTTTGAGGATATCTGCACCCTCCTTCCATTAAGTGGTCTTTTTTCTGGAACACTTGGGACCTGCTAAGACTGAGTACACTTATTTCCACCACATCACTGCCTGATATCATCATATCATCGTATCTTTTGAATCAAAGCACAGTGTTATATTGTTTGGTTATTTTTCCATAGGCCTACGGTGTTTTATTTATTTACATTTGATAAATAATGTATCAAATTGTGAGCAAATAATTCATTCTTTCATTTAACCAATCAATACATTGAGTGAATCTGATCCATGACTCTGACGTCTTTACTCCTCTCCTAGTCACTGGGCATTAACTGAGTAAATAGTTCTCTAAGGTGATTTAGAACCATAATAGTAATCAGTGCATACTACATTCTGCAGTACAGTAAGCTTCAATAAACAATATCAATGAGAACAAACATATGTTTACATTGCTAAGAGTGGTTGCTAAGGGTGTTGTGTAGTGATACACAGAAACGTTGGGTGAAGCAGACTGGTCAGAATCAAGGACTGGAACTAACGATTTTATAACAATCCATAACCTCTATAGTTACAGATAAACAAAACGTAACAGCCTGTCTGAAGTCTGTACTGTACTCAATAGTTTTAATAAACATTGTCTACGAATCTAACTCAACATCAGATTAAAATGCTATGCCAGACTACTATTACTGGTAGTACGTTTGGTCTACATGTCCACAGGCTCAACTAAAGCATATATTAATTACACCTCAATAGAGCGCAACAGTTGGGTTCTGGAAGTAAAAATCCATTCATTTTCTCCATAAGGAAACTGATTTTGCGATAACCTTTAAAGACAGCCCTAATGTGAGCTATGATGTTGTTAATTGATGTTATTTGATTCAGATTCCACATTATTTCATCTTATTTTTTTAAATAATCGTGTTTAACAGAAGAATTCCTGGTGAAAAACTACATTACCCATGATGCTGTACAGAAAATTCTACCTATCAGGCCAAAAGATCTCCTTAGCTCCCCCCACTCCCATGAAGCACTGCAAATGACATGATAGAGGGAATGCACGTGACGTCACCGTCGGCCGGAGTGACTGCGGTTACACCCACTGAGTGGCAAAAAGACTGAGAGGCAGCATTGGTTTTCAGCGTGAACGCTGCGAAAAACACACAAAACCAGGTCCGGCGCAAGAGGACATCCCTGTGCCCCCCTCCGGACCGAGGGAGACGGACTTGATAATAGCGTGTAATTTTCTCACTCAAACCACTGCCACCTGCTGCTTCTGCTACTGATTGCTTTTAGAGGGAAAAGCTGCCCATAACTGCTGGTCTAGGATCTGTTTTCTTCATAATAATTGCATATTATTAGCGAAAAAAGAGTTGGCAAAAGATCCAGTGCATATCTGTATTTGCGCTCGTCAAATGATTCAATTTCCAGCGTGGTTTCGCCTCGGTGAGTAGTGTAGCCAATCACAGACATGTTTGTTGATTTCTTGAACGCAATAGCCAATCACAGGTGTTGAAGTTAGAATCCCGTCACCGCTCGAGTTCTGTACGTGCGCTAATCCTCTCTAAGTGTGAATATTATGTAAATAAAAGATTCACTGTGTCGTCAGCTTCACTGATTAATATAACGGAACTTTGTGAGATCGCGTTCATTGAATGAGTAACAGCTTTTAGTCATTATAAAGGGAGCGCTCTTTGCACGCTGTCTAGGCAATATAAAAAAATAATTAATAGGCCTATAATATATTCAGAATTTGAATAAAACTTTTGTTTTTCATTCTTGACAAGCAGTCACATACACGCTTCAATACATAGGCCCATCCGCATATACATGCGGGATTTACTCTCGAAATTGTGATGACTGACAGTGATAAATATTTATATATCGAAATCAGGCTGATATAAATGTCAGGATTCGGAAACATGATTTCTGGCTGCATGTCAATATCCATGGATCACTGGATCTTTGGTAAGTTGTAAAGAACACTATATCACTATATCACCGTTAGTTTTACTCGCGTTTTCCCCTATTAACTGAGGGGGCGTGTTCCGGCGGGAAAGTGACGTCATTGCATACCCTCTATTGCATCTCCCAGCGCTCTCAAAATAATTAAATATATATATATATGCATATTTTGCTATAAAGTTATATATTTGCATTTTGCAATATATATAATCAACATTTTTACATGAGTAGTTTTATATTTCTCCATAGTTTTTAATTTGATTATGCTGTTTGCGATTGCTTCATGGGATTGTAGCTGGTTGGCTTGGTTCATTAAAACATGTTAACGAAGACTTGAAATCCCTATGGGAGAAATGAATGGAAAAAATACTTCCAGAACCAACGCCGCTGAAAAAGTGGGCGGGCACTGACGCACTCTATAGACTACACTACACTCAACACTAAGCTGCAAAAGAGCGTGCTCATTCAAAAAGTATGCATCACAAACATATCTACAATGTATGATGAAAAACGACATGGATCCCGCCATCTTAAACGCACCATGCGCACAGCCAAACCAGATTTCTGTCCTTAAGTGGTTGTTTTAAAACGTTACAGCTCTCTGCGGCCTCCACAAACAGCAAACATCCATTAGTATAATGCTAAAAAATGCATGAGTTGTACCACATGTATTATTTTCACAGAATTAAGGAGGCCATTATATAGGCAATTTGTATGGCAGCGAAAGTAAAAATAACCCTCCGTATAGACCAGGGTGAAATACAGACGGAATTGTTACGAGACAAAATGATCATGATGACCAAATGTTGGGCAGCCAATCAAATCCATCCCCTTGGGAGGTAAAAGAAGAGCTCTGACATTCATAATTCACTCGCTGGGTGAATAGTTGGTGGTCCAGATTAAAGATTAAATTTAAAATTCTTTTTAAATTGTTAAAGGAGACATACATTCAGTAGATGTGCCATGTAAAGTGAATATTCTGGGTTACGCTCAATCAATAGCAATGAAAGTGAATGGGACCAATGCGTAAATGCTACTTAAATGCGTAGCCACTAAGATGTAAAGAAAAATGTGTAAACATTAATTTAAAATGCTCAAATAATAACATTTACAGCTCAAATAATACACGTTTTTAACAGAAGAATTAAGTGCTTCTAAAATAAAATTATTTCTGAAAGACTTTCAGGATGATATGTCATGTGACTGCACATGGACAGGAGTCCACAAACTGACTGGCCAAATAATTGTTGCGATATCAACCACTCCTTCGTTTATTATTGTCGTTTGGAAAAAAGCGTAGAACGCATGCTAGAAGATCTTGTCCTCTGAGCACATCCATTTCTTAACTAGAAGCTGGTGGGGGCATGTCAGCATCCTATTTATAGCCTGCCGAGAAATAATTCAAAGGAATCAGAGTGAAGATCTCTTAAATCTTCCCTTTCAGAGTCCCACACAGAATGAAAAAGGAGAACGTCTCTTTCCCCCTCCAAAGCCATCTGTATGAGACAGTGCAGCACACCTCTGAAAAGGTGTGAGTTATATCCTGAACATCACAGTGATGGATGTGGCATCTGTTGGACAGACAGAACAGCACACATGGCGCTTGTTTCTAACTGTGACGGGCAATAAAAAATTGAAGCTCTATATCCAAAAGAACTTCCTATAGTCAATTTAAATGCATGTTGGAATAAGAACTAAATGCCCTTAAAGGGACAGTACACAAAAAACTGAAAAATCCATCATACTATGACTTTTTTTTTTATCTACTGTGGAGCACATATGGAGATGTTGAGGAGAATGACAGCCTCAGTCACCATTCACTTTCATTTTATGAGAACAAAAATTAAAAGATGATTGACTGACACTTTTTTGTATTCTTTGCAGAAGAAAGTCATATGTAATCGACCCTCTTGAAACTGTATAATATTTAGACAAACTATCCATTTAAATCATTTTAAAATAAGTCAATATGAAATACGCTGAATTGCTGACACTCTGCCTTTCGAAGTTCACCGTCTTATTCAACTCATTAAAGTGACATTCATCATTTCCACTTGAACAAGATATCGAATGAGGCAACATTACTGTCCTACAGTTAAACACGACAGGTAACTGCCACCCAAACTGACGGCAATGAATGCGTTTCCACTTCTTCACACAATTTCTGTCTCCTCACTTCTCCTCCGCGGTTCAGACTCGGACACAGGCACTTTCTTACCTCTTTGAAGCTCAAATTTCTCGCCTGGAGGACCCATTTCTACTCTTTCCTCTAGGGCTAAGCACGAAAAAACCGTTAGCACATGCAACACTTACCTCAACAATCTTCATATGTCTCAAATGTGCCGCTGTAGGCGCTCCACTTCGTTTGGGCTGGCTGAATTCAACGGCTTAAATTTCAGTACCGAGTTAGTAACTGAACCATGGCACGTAAATAACACGTAGACCGCGATAAAATGCCTATCTGGGGTCTGAGTGTAACTTTAAAGCGATCGGCAGTGGTGTTTGGTGAGATGTGAACGGTCGCGCGGCGCTCGTGTGCGTTGGGCGTGCGCATCCTGTGCTTCTATTCTCGCGCGCTCTCTAGGGACACCGATGCTGCTGCTGATATTGCCAAGCAACAGCGTCTGTAATAACCCATCAAAGTCTGACGAAGCTCAAGTTTGGCATGCTTTAAAACAGACGTTGACGGTTGAACTGTCATTCATAGTTAGGATGGATGGGGAGATCTCTGTAATTTAGTGAGGTAATCATATGCCTTATTTGAGTATAATAACTTTCAATAATGTCACTAACAAACATTATATGGGACATTGCTTCGCTACTATGCAATATGTTTTCATGTCCCCATTATGTATGTTTTAATATAGGCTACTGGAAAAATATAGAAACCATATTAGTTAGTTTTTTCCCCCAGTTATTTATTTATTTATTACAATTAGAAGAATTTTAAAATAATTTTGCTATTTGGTTTGAGGCTATGTTGCCATTTTTGGCAAGCCCCATTTCAGGTGTTTCTTTATTTTCTCAAAATAAATTTTCTTTGGAATATTGTTTTATTTGATAATCATTAACCAGTTATATTAATTACATTAAGTTAATTAATATATTTATAAATTAATAATATAATTTCATATTATGAGTAAATTAATACATTTTAAAGGCCATTTTAATACAGAGTATATTATCGTTATACATTAATTTATATTTTTATTTTTATATTTTATTTTTAGTTAAAATGGTACTGCATACAAAGAATCACCTATATGATAACTATTCAGTAAGAAAATCAGTCAGTAATTCAAATATAAACGTCAAAGTTTCATGAAATAATATGAATGTACATACATGTGAAGCATTATATCATTTTTGTAGATTATAAATGTAAATTATTATAATGTATTACCTTTACGATTTTAACCATCTTGTATTCCACAAAGATTTTGGACATATGTCATGGCACTAGTATGGTTTTCTTTAAAGTACCTTTAAGTACCATGTAAATACTACGGTATTGTAATTTGATGGCATCACATACCATCCTACTACCACAGCACTTCTCACAAGGGCTGTTCTAATAAAGTTAATGAAATCTAAAATATAGTTTTTTTTATGCAGGGTTATTATCCTTAATGTCCTAAATTATCCTAAAAATGTTACTTAAAGGTAGGGTAAGCAATTTTCAGCGCTGCTAGCAATAGCAAGTTAGCTTTGAAAGCATGAGATCCCACCCTCCCTTCAGAGCGTCCCTAAAGCCACGCCTCCTTCAAAACACATAAACGCACACAGCCAGAGTTTGCAAAGCATCACGAGAGACGCCGTTAAAGTACCTCATGTCTCAAAGCATAACATTACAATAATAATGAACATAAACAACTTAAAGAGCACTGACCTGTACCACCTGACTGCTGCAGATTCATTTCAGCAGTGATAATGTTGCCATTAAAATAAATTTGTGTCACAAACTGATCCGAGTATACGATCCGAGAATGTTAGGAAGGTAGGACATCCTATCATTGCATTCGGACCGAATGCAATGATTGGACGAACATTTTATGGTCCTACACCTTCCACAGACGAGATGTATGCATAAATACATTTACACCACTTAACTTAGGGATTGCTATCAGGACGTGAATAGACTTTCAACCAGCATAATATAAAAAGTTTCTGGAACAAATTGCCTACCCTGCCTTTAACATTAAATACTTAAACGTATTGTATTACAGTTAGTTGCCAGGCAACATTTCTAATTTTCATTTAGTTTAACTTGAAAAAACTATAATTAAAGTAAAACTAATAAATAAAAATTAATCAAAAAACTATATAAAAATGACAAAAACACTACAAAATTACAGAAAACAAAAATAAAGCCTAGTAATTATAATAGTATATTAATGATAGTAAAATAACACTGTTCTTAAGTCATCCAAATTGCACTCTTCTATACGCTTGTTTATTGGGTGACGCAGGACAGGAGTCTATAAATACACATACAGTCCATAAATAAATTCAGACTCTGGGGACTGACAGAGATTAAAGGAACATTGTGAATTTATGAAACTGAGAATGATATCATTGTGCAGCGCTGCCCTAATTTACCAAGGTGTGAGAATACGTATCAAGCCAGCATTTTTTTGCTTGGGTTGCATAAACATTTCACTTAAGCCTATAACACAATGCTGATTAACCTTTCTCTTGTCAATCAAATTTTATTTATGACATTATTTTGTCTATCAACTTCAGCAACTCCAAAACAATAGACTTCTACCACCAAATGGATTAAATGATGTACCGGAGGCAGTTGTGCTACTTTATCCTGAAGGCACATATTGATTGCTTTATAAATTACTGTCAACTTACATCATTTCATTTTTTCACTGTCACCATGAGATACTGCCCGCTTTTCTATACAGCAATACATTTCACCTCGCTGCCCACAAGATAACCAATTGTTTTTTATTCACTGCAGGAATAGACAAAAGAATATTGATCTTATGATTCAGGTCTTCGTGTTGCTCTATCTCACGGCCCTGAAATCTCTTCGCCAGTCCAAAATGAAAGACAATATGGGGCATTCTCTTCAAGGTCCTTTACTTACACATAACCATTGACATCCAAGATGATCTCTCAGCAGGTTTGGCCATCTATTTGTGTTTTACTTGAATTTAGAGAAACTCCTTAAAACAAGTAAATGCAGTTATCGCCATCTGTTTGGATATCACAAGAATAAAGATACTTAGAGATACAGTAGAAACACATTCTCATTTAGAGTCAATGTGAAATCAAAACTGACCCTTAATTCTTCCTCGATTCCTTTTTCGGCTAAAACATAACTGTCTCCATTTTTGTATTTAGGAGCCTCCTAAGGGTCAAGGTGATGGAAATAATGGGAAAAATATTTTGCGTTGTCTCACAAAAGTTTTGCGTTCCCTCTAAAAAATTTGTGTTCGCTCTCAAAACCTTTGTGCTCCCCTGAGAAACTTTACTTCTCAAAAGTTTTTCGAGCTAATGCAAAGTTTCTCAGGGGAATGCAAAATATATGTGAGAGAACGCAAAAGCATTTAAATGGGCCATGACATGAAAAATCTAATTTTCCTTGGTCTTTTGACAAATAAGTGGTCTTTGCACCATTAAAACATCCTGCAAGTTTTGTAGCTTAAATGATCCTCCTCGTTATAAAAAAAGCATTTATTTAATAAAGCTTTAATAAAGCTTTTTAAGAAAATTCAAACAAAAATTGTTTTGCATATTGTGGCATCACACTGGCAAATGCATTTGCATACACCAGAGCAAGACATTGACTAATCATTTTACATCAGCATTTGACTGAGCATTTGACTGCCGATTGTTAAACGAGGTACAACAGACAGTTCACAAAGAAACTTTTATTGAAAGATGAAGAAGCCTGGATCTGACAACAGCTACATCACAAATCATAAGTAAACTATTACGTAATATTTGTCTGTAAATGATATGGATAAAATCTTCAAAACACTTATTCACGTGCAATAGCGAGTGGGTGTTGATACTTTTTCCTATGCAATGACGTTAGCCAATCATAACAGTGGCCTTGAAGGAGACGCCCCTTAAAAACTGATCATTTCAGAGGGTCAGAATGAGAGTTGAAATTAATCATTTTCCAACATATATATTTGCTTTTTTTGTGCACAGTATTAACATTAAAGGGATAGTTCACCCAAAAAAGAAAATTACCCCATAATTTACTCATCCTCAAGCTATAGGTGTATATGACATTCTTCTTTCAGATGAATACAATCGGAGTTATATTAAAAAATGTCCTGGCTAATCTAAGCATTATAATGGCAGTGAATGGAAACCCAAAATTTGAATCCCAAAAAAGTGCATCCATCCATCCATTATAAAAGTAATCAATACGGCTCCGGGGGGTTAATAAAGGCCTTCAGAAGCGAATCAATGGGTTTGTGTAAGAAAAATATCCATATTTAACACGTTATAAAGAAAAATATCTAGCTTCCGGCGAACCGCCTTCCGTATTCAATTTACGGAAAAAGCGTAACTGGCGCGACGATGACGTCGGACGTAGTGCAAGCGGTTGAACTGCGAGAGGCGCTACACTTTCTGTGTAAGTTGAATACGGAAGGCGGTCCGCCGGAAGCTAGATATTTGACTTTATAAAGTTTTAAATATGGATATTTTTCTTACACAAACCCATCGATTCACTTCAGAAGGCCTTTATTATTTTTACTCCCATCATAGGTATTAAAAACCTACTTTTTTACTTGGAAATATATCATATTAGGAAGTAAAATTAGTTGCGAATGCCGTTTCATATGGACTTTAACTCAATCAACAAAGAATCTTAGACTTTATTGACGTTTCAGATTATTAGTTTTTGACATCTGCTTTGATTTATGATGTCATTGTTAATCAGTTTTCTGTCTAGTTTCAGGGTGGCAAATTTATTAATGACTTAGTTACACCTGGACAGAATCATTTGCTGCGCTTCTTCCTTGTATGGATCGCCAACCAATACATAATTAGTTCATCTGCAGGGTAGAAGCTTCTTTTAGCTCACTAATGGAGCTCTTACCAGGAGATCAAATAGCAGTTCAGTCAATGATGAGGTTTGTGGATAAAAGAGATGATGATGTCACCTATAGCCCCGCCTGTATGATTGCATGAGAAAATCTCAAGCCTGAAACACAGTTCACAAACAAGCATACATGTACAGTATCTTTCAAATGAGTTGTTAGTACTTACATCAGATGAACCGAAACTAATAAAACCCAGGACAGTTGCCCGTTTGTGGCAAACACATGACCTGCTGATCTTGGAGGGTCAGATGTAGTGTTTCCCAAGACACAAATACGACCTTAGAAGACGTGTCAGAAACAGAAACTTCTAAAACAAGATAAAACTTTCATCAGGTGCTTCAGACAGACTTATTTATAACACAATGGCAAAATGAATAGATCTTTCTCAAAGGATGGAATTTTCTGTCCTCTACTAGATTTAGATGGCTGCCTCTGTCTTCTAAATTTAGATGAAGAAAGTGAGTCAGCCAACAGAAAGTCAATATTAATGGTGATTTATTGGAGAGTGAAAAAGAAAATGTATCCTCACAGGATTCCAGTTAGTGTGAGAGCACCTGGCCCACAAGCTCTGAGGTAGCAGCTTTAGAGGCAGCTCTCGGAGGCACACTGGGCTGGGGTGAGGCAGTACAGTGAGCCCCACACACTACTGCCCTCTGCTGGCTGAATGTATTACTGCACAACACTGACACATCCAGTGAATGTGATTTCACCAAGTAGGAAAGGTTCCAACATCTGAGGGGATGTGGACTGTGTACATTCTCAGGATATGCGTGAGCTGTTGGCTCATGAGGATGTGAGTCCCACCATTCTTATCCCTATACTTTCCTGTCTGGATTATACTTTCTCATAAAATTAATGGAGTGTCTATTTACACTAAGTGCAAATAGCCCACCTTGTTGGCAGCAGCTATTTACACTAACTACGCCCACTGACATCTGGTTGGGCCAGACAAAAATTAAGGAAGATGCTCAATTGTCAACAGCAGCAATAGTGTAGGGGTAAGGCACGTGGCAGAAAATTTTGACACAAATCGACCGGGGTTCGAATTTACCTATTGCCGAACACGCTCGACTCCCTTTTCCCATCACATATCAGACTGGAAAGGCATTTATTTTCAATAAAAATGAAGAAAATATTCGAAAAGTGGAAATAAAGTGTCTAACGTGAGTTTAATAATAAAGTGTTTATCGGTTAGGGTTAGGGGTAGGTGTAGGGAGGGCTTTATTGTCCCAGTAAGGCAGCATTCATTTAATAATTTTAATAAGTATAATCATTTACACTCTGTTATTATTGCATATCGCTTAATGCATAACAACACTGAGTATCTGCCACTAATATGTATAAATAGCATCTAACTACTATTTACACAGCCTATTGAAAAGAAAATACTGCTATTTTAACAGTGTAAATAGAATCTATCTCTATTTAAACTTAGTGTAAACAGCATCTATCGCTAAGAAAATATACTATCTTCACTTAGTGTAAATAGCATCTATAGCTATTTGGACAGTGTAAATAACATATATTATTTGATATGCTTAAAATTAAAGTCAAAAATCCCAAAAATAAAATAATAATAATAATTAATCTGAAGGGGACATATAATGTAAAATGGGACTATTCTGGAGGTACAAGAACTTAGTCATGGTAGCACCATATTTAATTTATGACAGTAATGAACTGAACATGACTGTTTAGCTAATGAAACATATTTCCAAAAGACTTTCAGCAGAAAAAAACACTTTTGTTTTTGAGTTTTGAAAATTACATGTGAAGGTCTATTTGCGAGCCATGAATTTGTATTTATATTATTTTTATGAAAAAAAGTTTGTTATTAAAGGGGTCCTATTTTTTTTTTTTTTTTTTACATTATTACTTTCTTTAGTGTGTAATGTTACTGTTTAAGCATGAAAAAGGTCTGCAAAGTTACAAAGCACAAAGTCACTCCAAAGAGAGTTATTCTCTATATCACTAAGCACTGTTTCTGAACTCCCTGAAACTCCTTGATTCTAGTATTTAGTATTTACATTTACATTTAATCATTTAGCAGACACTTTTATCCAAAACGACTTACAAATCAAGTAAAAAGAAAACGAATAGTATAAGTAAGTGCTCGTCTTAATTGGTCAGGTGCTGCTGGAAAATATGTGTCTTTAGACGTTTTTTGAAAATGGCTACAGACTCGGCTGCTCGAATTGAGATTGAGGCAGGTCGTTCCACCTGGTGGGAACAGTCCAGGAAAAGGTCCATGAGAGTGATTTGGTGCCTCTTTGGGATGGCACTACGAGGCATCGTTCACTTCTGGAGGGTGCGTAAGTTTGAACAAGCGAGTTTAGGTATATTGGTGCAGAGCCCGTGGTTGACTTGTAGGCAAGCACCAGTGCCTTGAATTTGATGCGAGAGGCTAGTATTAGGTTACACTTTATTTTAAGGTGTCATTGTTACAGTGTAATTATATATTTAAATACTGGGTAATAATAATTAATTACATGTACTTACTATAAGTTTAGGGTAGGATTCGTGTTTGGTTGAGGGTTAGTTGCATGCAATTATGCATAATTTACTGTTATTACTATGGCAAGTACATGTAACATATGGACAACAAGGACACTGTAAAATAAAGTGTTACCTAGTATTATTTCGGGAACGAACAGGTCACAATATTCCTCATTTAAATAATTCCCGCCCAAAGCATATGCAAAATAAAGTGGCAAGGCCTGGTTGACTTGCGTTAGTTTGTTGAAACTCACTGTTATAGTAAGGGACGTGACATTTATGAAACACGCTTGAAGCAGTTGACCAATCACAACACACGTGTTCAGCCGGCCAATCAGAGAACATTGCGCTTTTCGGAAGGTGGGGCTTCATAGAGACAGGAACTAAACAGTGTTACTGACAGACTGGGAAGAGAGGTGCTGCAACAGTGAAAAATATATATTTTTTTAACATTCAAGCATGAAAACCTATTTAGACCCCAAAAACAAAATCAAGACACAAGGCATAATAGGTCTCCTTTCGTTTATTTAGCGGTTATTTAGGCGGTAAGGTCATTTATCACTGTATCATATGCCAAAAAAACAACCTTTAGGCATCCTAGACCTAGATAAACCTATTTTAACACGAAACAACACAGCAGAATGAAAAACAACGCAGGGTCTCAAGACACATTTTGACATGCCATCTTAAAAAATGGCAAGATACAAATGGTCATTACACAGAAAAACAATTAAAAAGCCGCACACAAGCTACATGTGAACTGGTCCTTATCTTGCACTTCCTTATAAAGTGTTTAACACTGAAAACTTTCGCAATCCAACCAGCATGTTTGAAATTAAGCTGCAAAAACATGTGATTCAAAAACTTTTCTGGTCATGATATCACAATCTAACATGCTAAATTATGACTGCCCATGATGCTATACATCCACAGCAAGTATTAACACAAAGGTTAGCATAGTAGCAAAGGTCATTCTTTTACATATAGTAATTGCAATAAACCTTAAAGGATGCCACAGAGAGCAATAATATGTGATAAAACATTCACTGTATCAGTAGAAAAGTCTTGTGGCTGTCCTACCTGACGTCACTGTTTGGTGAATCCCTCCATTTGACTATTGCAGTTCCTGCACCTCTAGTAGGCACTCTGACTCTCAACCCTCTAAAGACAAACTGCCCATTGGGTTCCCACACCAGAGTGACGGTCATCAGAACACTACAGATATGAGAAAAGAACATTATCAGCAGTGCATTTGGCAATTACCCTGAAATGTAATCTATTTCTTGGTGCTACTGAGTCCCTCGCCACATTAGCGACTAGGTTTGTGTGTGTGCGCAATTTTTTTCAACACTTTCCATGCTCCACTCAGTTAAAAACTGCCCATATCACAGTTCTCCACATCACAGGGTCATAAACCCATACTGCATCCATCATCAGGCGCTATTTCACCTGTATTACTCACGCGAACAACCTCTTGTGACCTTTGACTTGTCTCACATGGAGTTGAGCACTGAGGGAATATAACCAACAGCATTACACTGATGTGCTGATACAACATATTCATATTTTCCAATATTTTCTAGCCTACACACTGGCCCTGATGGCTGTAGTCTAGATCAAGGTCATAAATTGTTTGGCCCTTATGGATGTAATGAATTTATTAGAGGCTAAATAGTGGCCAAAGGTCAATCACAGCACAATCTGCAGACATAGACATGTTTGTATTGTGTGGTGTGAAACCATGTAGTTGTTTGGTGGATTTAACCAAATTATAGTGCGCATGAAGCATTGAGTAGAGATTGGAAAGTGTATTTTGCTACTTGCTGAAACAACTCCTACCCCCTGTAAAATAAAAATGACAGTAAGAATAGGAATAAAGAAAGGTACTGTCACCACATTAAGTCTATGTCTGTCACCTCAGGCAGTAAATAGGTCCATGGTAAATCCTGTATAATTGACAGATGTCATCTGCTTATGTCCAGTCAGTGGGAATCTGCCACTCGCTTCATATCTTTAGCTGACATGCAGCAGCAGTTTCAGGGACAGGAAAACGTCAGCAGAACTTTGGTGACACTGTCATTGTTTCGGTTGGCATTTGCCTGTTTGCTGAGCAGTGGGCCAAGACCATAAGACTTATACTTTCAGAGGGTTCATCAACATCCCCTTTTACAGACAGACAGACAGACAAATAAATAGACAGATAGACAGAACGTTAAATGTACAGAAGGATGGATAGAAAGATAGATAGAACGATATATAGAACAATGGATGGATGGAACGATAGATAGACATTGGATGGATGGATGGATGGATGGATGGATGGATGGATGGATGGATGGATGGATGGATGGATGGATGGATGGATGGATGGAACGATGGATAGATGAAACGGTAGAAGGATGGATGGAATGTTAGATAGATAGAACGATGGATGAATGGATGGATGGACAAAAGGAAGGATAGATAGACAGATAGAACTATGGACAGAATGATGGACAGAATGATGATAGATAGAACAATGGATGGATGGAACGATGGATGGATAGATAGAACGATAGATGGATAGAACGATAGATGGATAGATAGAACGTTGGCTGGATGGATGGATAGATAGAACGATGGATGGATGGAACGATGGATGGATAGACAGAACGATGGATGGATGGATGGATGGATGGATGGATGGATGGATGGACGGATGGATGGATGGAACGACAGAAGGATAGATGGATAGATGGATGGATGGAACGACAGAAGGATAGATAGATAGATGGATAGATGGATGGATGGATGGATGGATGGATGGATGGATGGATGGAACGACAGAAGGATAGATAGATGGATGGATGGATGGATGGATGGATGGATGGATGGATGGATGGATGGAACGATAGATAGAACGATAGATATTTGAAGAATTCTGTCCATTGTCATTCTCGTTTTTATCAAGGTTGTGTAGCTTTCAGCTCCAGAGTCTATCAGAGAAAGCAAACATCTCAAACTCTGTAAATATGACACAGACTGCTCCTTTCAGGGCTTTCCTCCAGGTCTGTTGTAATGAGGATGCGGTGGGCTTCAATGGTTTTCTACACAGAGAATGAATTCCTTGTGCACTCCAGGGTGTTGCTGCTGGAAGATCATCTATTTTGGGCAACAGTAAGGATTGCCAGTTTCAACTGTTTGTGAAGATTTTCCATTTTAATGTATTCAAATTTATTATATCCTAGAAGAAACGCAAATAACTACATAGATCTAAAAAATATTTGAGAGGGAACTCTGAAAAATGTGTATTATTTAAAAAAACAAATTTTGACCTATTTTTTTTTAAATAGTTTTTAAACAATGCACATATTTAAAAAACATCCAATAAAGCAGATAGGGAAAAGGGAAGCAACAGATATATAATTTCAACAGTCGGATCCATGAAAAAGAAAAATACATTTACATAGCTAATACATTTTCTCTATACAGTCCAATATATTGGAAGATAGACATTTCCAGGCATCAATAGGTCAATAAGTCATGCTGTTGTACATTCACAGATCAATTTTGAGGAGGTTATGTATTCAATATATTTTTGTTCATATGTGCAACGTAAACCAATTCTGTATTATTTTTTATTTTGCAGATGTAAAATCTGCGAACAAAACAAAAATATTATTTAATAATTTTAGTACAACTTTCTTCTTTTACAACAATGTTCTCTACTGTACATTAATGGCATTAGTTTATTATTATTAGATATCACATACAGTTAGTACTTGTATATTTTAATAAATGAAATATTTATTATTTAATTTATAATATACTATTGTTCACTATTAGTTCATAAAGTATTATCTAATGTACAAAATGTTATGGTGCATGTAGAAATTGAACAATTTGTGAATGAATCTGATTTGGGGATCAACCTGTGTATTGAAAGCTGACTCAAAAGAATGATTCATTCACTGATCTGATTCTCTAGTTCAATTCAGTTCTGGAAGGACTTTCAGGAAATAATGACTGTTCCTCACATAAAGCAATTGTATTGCTTCAGAAGAGTTTAAAGGGGTCATGAACTGCATTGTTTTATAATGTTTCCTGTGGTGCACTTATAATGTTAGTATGATTTTTACATCAAAACTTGTCATAATTTAGAAATAAAAGGCATTTTTCCTACCCTGATTTTAGCCTCTGATTTGAACGCTCTGTCTGAAGGGGCGTGTCTGCTGTGAGACTTCAGTGTAAACGCCCACTGCTGTGATTGGCTAACATCTTTGCATATGAAATAGCAAGTAATACATGTGGAACTCTCTCGAAAACTTTTAACACATTTTTACTATTACAGCTCTCACGGTTAACTAATCGTGAAGTGTGGATTATAACATTATATTTAGATCGTGGCATGAAAAGTTGCAGTGATGAGCATTGTAGCCGATCACAGACATGTTGAGCGCATGAATGCAGTGATCTCGTCATTGCAACTCGATTTCTGCACTCTCACAAATGATCATTTTAACTAACAGTGCAAACACAATGTAAATAAGAGATTTGTTGATTATTATGGGAGTTTTGGTGAGAGTCCAGAACTCAGTCACTGATAAACTTGCGCTGTTTGATTGACAGCTCCAGCGAATGATCGCTTTCTAATTTAATCACAGTTTAAATAACAGATTATTTTCATCCTACTAAGAGAAACAATGTGAAGTTGACCGTTTAGTCACTGGTTTGATTTACTGACACATAGACAAAAAACATCTGACTGTACATGAATCATTACATATCAGAAATCACACTGGTTACAGATCAGGCATTAGAATTAACACGGTTACTTGCATGTTGTTGCATTACTGTTGAGTCCATATCGTAAAAGTCTGTTTGCAAAGCCTGCGCCGAAATTGCGACTGATTTACCAAAGAATCCACAGTGAAATGTACTGAATACAAATAAATAATGCTCAACTGAGACATTCACATTGTTGAAAATAAACAACCACATTCCTAGTATTAGGATCATTTGGAAGGTAGTGTTATTTTTAGTCCAGTGATCTTGTATCACTCTTCTCTCCTTGTCATCTCACTAACACGCCAGTGGGCGGGGCCAAAGTTGCAATGATGAAGTAGAGATGGTCTTTCACCTCATAGATAGGCACATTAGGTTAATTAT
This sequence comes from Coreius guichenoti, assembly GCA_039654105.1. Lineage (NCBI taxonomy): Eukaryota > Metazoa > Chordata > Actinopteri > Cypriniformes > Gobionidae > Coreius > Coreius guichenoti. Next base: position 16,789,467 of record CM077191.1, read on the forward strand.
CTGGGCTTGGTTAAAATAAAAGCTGTTTTGGACTAACAAGGAAGTTTTCAGTTCTGAAACTTACAGGATATTCTTATAGTATGATGAAAAGCTCAATTTGATTTCTCAGTTCATGACCCCTTTAATGGAAAACGCATGCTCAGGAATTTGATATACTCCTCCTAGGCAGTTCTTCCGATTGCCACCAAACTCAGTCAGCATTAAGTCAAGACATTGAGGATGCTAAATTGAGAGCGGATTTTCGATATCTCGAACGGTTTGGTCGTGGCAAGATCAATTTAATGGCGAGAAAATGGAAACAGGAAGTGTGTTATAACTTCTGCATATATTGATTAATTTTGATGAAACTTCAAGCACTTCTCAACACATCTCATCAAACATTCATATCACTCTCTAACTGTTTGAACAATATTGCAAGTGTAGTCATATCTCTGTAATGTCTTAAAAAGATCTTTGTAGTCTGATGCTTGTGCAAAAGACAAAAATAATGTTTTAATGTAAAATACATGAGAAATGACTCGACATGTCCACTACAGTCATAGTATATAATTGCAGCGATCAATAAGTCATTCACCCTGCTCACATGGATTCATACAGCTTCATATCAAATCTGAAATTTCACACTATGACAAGCTTATGTGGATTGTTTGGTACCTTAAATTGAAATGATACTCACACAGATAGTTTCTGCTCTTTGTAATTTCAGTCACATCAATCCTTATTGCTCCTCGAGGGATCTTCTGAAATGGACAGCAGCTCACCTCATTCAGGAAAACGAATACACCCGTGACAAATCTCATGAGTCAATAAGATCATCACAGCCCTGTTTCTGTAGTAAAGAGAAATATGGAATAGTGCAAACAAAATTGGGCCATGCATTTACACAAAACTCACTATGTGAATGCATTTTGATGATAGACAGACGGACGGACAGACAGATAGATGAACAGACAGACAGATCAAACAATTTAGACATGAAGTTTTTCCCTAGCAATTCAACAAGTATTTTCCACAGTTCATACCATTGGGTCAATTTCCAGGGTGAAAACTAGATTGTTATTGAACACAAAATTGCTCAGCCTTTATTAAGAGGCATCTATTACTGTTGAAAACCCAGTTTGCACCAATACATTCTACCATCCAATTCTCTTTCGCTGGCACTCCTGCCACAATTACATGCTACAGTGACTTTAAGGACCCTGAAAGGGCAGCCAAGGCGTTCTCAAGACACCTCTGCATGGTACTCATTTTGCAAGGTTGTTTCAAAACAAATCATCACCCTGGGCAACTCTGAAGTAAAGGAAAAGCGTGGGCACAGTTGCAACATGTAATTGTTCAATAATAATCTTCCAATCCAGCAGGAAAACAGCACAATGAATGCAGTATCTGTGATTTATGATTACACAGATGCTATGTTGTGCTACAAACCCGATTCCAAAAAAGTTAGGACACTGTACAAATTGTGAATAAAAAAGGAATGCAATAATTTACAAATCTCATAAATTTATATTTTATTCACAATAGAATATAGATAACATATCAAATGTTGAAAGTGAGACATTTTGAAATGTCATGCCAAATATTGGTTCATTTTGGATTTCATGAGAGCTACACATTCCAAAAAAGTTGGGACAGGTAGCAATAAGAGACCGGAAAAGTTAAATGTACGTATAAGGAACAGCTGGAGGACCAATTTGCAACTTATTAGGTCAATTGGCAACATGATTGGGTATAAAAAGAGCCTCTCAGAGTGGCAGTGTCTCTCAGAAGTCAAGATGGGCAGAGGATCACCAATTCCCCCAATCCTGTGGCGAAAAATAGTGGAGCAATATCAGAAAGGAGTTTCTCAGAGAAAAACTGCAAAGAGTTTGAAGTTATCATCATCTACAGTGCATAATATCATCCAAAGATTCAGAGAATCTGGAACAATCTCTGTGCGTAAGAGTCAAGGCCGGAAAACCATACTGGATGCCCGTGATCTTCGGGCCCTTAGACGGCACTGCATCACATACAGGAATGCTACTGTAATGGAAATCACAACATGGGCTCAGGAATACTTCCAGAAAACATTGTCGGTGAACACAATCCACCGTGCCATTCGCCGTTGCCGGCTAAAACTCTATAGGTCAAAAAAGAAGCCATATCTAAACATGATCCAGAAGCGCAGTCGTTTTCTCTGGGCCAAGGCTCATTTAAAATGGACCGTGGCAAAGTGGAAAACTGTTCTGTGGTCAGATGAATCAAAATTTGAAGTTCTTTTTGGAAAACTGGGACGCCATGTCATCCGGACTAAAGAGGACAAGGACAACCCAAGTTGTTATCAGCGCTCAGTTCAGAAGCCTGCGTCTCTGATGGTATGGGGTTGCATGAGTGCGTGTGGCATGGGCAGCTTACACATCTGGAAAGGCACCATCAATGCTGAAAGGTATATCCAAGTTCTAGAACAGCATATGCTCCCATCCAGATGTCGTCTTTCGGGGAAGACCTTGCATTTTCCAACATGACAATGCCAGACCACATACTGCATCAATTACAACATCATGGCTGCATAGAAGAAGGATCCGGGTACTGAAATGGCCAGCCTGCAGTCCAGATCTTTCACCCATAGAAAACATTTGGCGCATCATAAAGAGGAAGATGCGACAAAGAAGACCTAAGACAGTTGAGCAACTAGAAGCCTGTATTAGACAAGAATGGGACAGCATTCCTATTCCTAAACTTGAGCAACTTGTCTCCTCAGTCCCCAGGTGTTTGCAGACTGTTATAAAAAGAAGAGGGGATGCCACACAGTGGTAAACATGGCCTTGTCCCAACTTTTTTGAGATGTGTTGATGCCATGAAATTTAAAATCAACTTATTTTTCCCTTAAAATGATACATTTTCTCAGTTTAAACATTTGATATGTCATCTATGTTGTATTCTGAATAAAATATTGAAATTTTAAACTTCCACATCATTGCATTCTGTTTTTATTCACAATTTGTACAGTGTCCCAACTTTTTTGGAATTGGGTTTGTAATTAGATGAATAATATGCTGTCCAATCAAACGTGCATTGTGAAATGAAAACAAACAACCAATTACAAGATGATCTTCACTTACCTCATTAAATAGAGGAGGGTAACATATTTCAGTAACCTGTTATGCTGTCTTGTTGGATGCGTCAGACATCAGTGAATTTGGTAACTGATGCATCAGTGAATTTGGTAACTGATGCATCAGTGAATTTGGTAACTGATGCATCAGTGAATTTTGGTAACATTAAAGCCAAAGGAGGGTGACAAATTTTGGTAACGTCTAATGCTGCCTTGTCGGATTTGGTGACTCTGCTTTATACAGTGCCCTACACTAATATTGGCACCCTTGGTAAATATGAGCAAAGGCGGTTATGAAAATAAATCTGCATTGTTTATCTTTTTGATCTTTCATTCCAAAAATTCACAAAATTCTAACCTTTCATTGAAGTTAAACAATTGAAAGTTGGGGGAAAATCTCATTATGAAATAAATGTTTTTCTCCAATTCATGTTGGCCACAGTTATTGGCACCCCTAGAAATTCTTATGAGTAAAATATCTCTGAAGTATATTCCCATTCATCTTCACGTTTTTTTTTTTTTTTTTAGAACACCAGGGTGACTAGGAGCATGAAATTGTCTAGCTATGACTTCTTGTTCCACAGGAGTATAAATATGAGGAAACACAAAGGCCAAATTCCATTAATCATCCATCACAATGAGTAAAACTAAAGAATATAGTTCTGATGTGCAGCAAAAGATTGTTGAGCTTCACAAAATAGAAAGAGCTGTAAGAAAATAGCTAAAGCATTGAAAACCCCCGTTTCCACCATCAGGGCAATAATTAAGAAGTTCCAATCAACTAAAGATGTTACGAATCTGCCTGGAAGAGGATGTGTGTCTATATACTGTATATATTACACTCACCTAAAGGATTATTAGGAACACCATACTAATACTGTGTTTGACCCCCTTTCGCCTTCAGAACTGCCTTAATTCTATGTGGCATTGATTCAACAAGGTGCTGAAAGCATTCTTTAGAAATGTTGGCCCATATTGATAGGATAGCATCTTGCAGTTGATGGAGATTTATGGGATGCACATCCAGGGCACAAAGCTCCCGTTCCACCACATCCCAAAGATGCTCTATTGGGTTGAGATCTGGTGACTGTGGGGGCCATTTTAGTACAGTGAACTCATTGTCATGTTCAAGAAACCAATTTGAAATGATTCGAGCTTTGTGACATGGTGCATTATCCTGCTGGAAGTAGCCATCAGAGGATGGGTACATGGTGGTCATAAAGGGATGGACATGGTCAGAAACAATGCTCAGGTAGGCCGTGGCATTTAAACGATGCCCAATTGGCACTAAGGGGCCTAAAGTGTGCCAAGAAAACATCCCCCACACCATTACACCACCACCACCAGCCTGCACAGTGGTAACAAGGCATGATGGATCCATGTTCTCATTCTGTTTACGCCAAATTCTGACTCTACCATCTGAATGTCTCAACAGAAATCGAGACTCATCAGACCAGGCAACATTTTTCCAGTCTTCAACTGTCCAATTTTGGTGAGCTCGTGCAAATTGTAGCCTCTTTTTCCTATTTGTAGTGGAGATGAGTGGTACCCGGTGGGGTCTTCTGCTGTTGTAGCCCATCCGCCTCAAGGTTGTGCGTGTTGTGGCTTCACAAATGCTTTGCTGCATACCTCGGTTGTAACGAGTGGTTATTTCAGTCAAAGTTGCTCTTCTATCAGCTTGAATCAGTCGGACCATTCTCCTCTGACCTCTAGCATCAACAAGGCATTTTCGCCCACAGGACTGCCGCATACTGGATGTTTTTCCCTTTTCACACCATTCTTTGTAAACTCTAGAAATGGTTGCGCGTGAAAATCCCAGTAACTGAGCAGATTGTGAAATACTCAGACCGGCCCGTCTGGCACCAACAACCATGCCACGCTCAAAATTGCTTAAATCACCTTTCTTTCCCATTCTGACATTCAGTTTGGAGTTCAGGAGATTGTCTTGACCAGGACCACACCCCTAAATGCATTGAAGCAACTGCCATGTGATTGGTTGATTAGATAATTGCATTAATGAGAAATTGAACAGGTGTTCCTAATAATCCTTTAGGTGAGTGTATATATTACTATGTACAGAATGTCTGCAGTGATCCTCAAACTCACTCTGGTAATGTCTAAACTTATCTCTTCTGTATTTTAGAAAGCATTTTTGTCTGATGTGAACAGTTGCAGATATAAAGCAGAGTCACCAAATCCGACAAGGGAGTATTATACGTTACCAAAATTCGTTACCCCCCTCTATTTCACACAGAATAGCTTTAATGTTACCAAAATTTACCATGACGATCTCTAATCTCCTCTGTTTCATACTTTAAAAAACATTTTTTTGTCTGATGTAAACAGTTGGAGATACAGTGCCCCCTACAATATTGGCACCCTTGGTAAATATGAGCAAAGGCGGCTGTGAAAATAAATATGCATTGTTTATCCTATTGATCTTTCATTAAAAACAAAAACAAAAAAAAACAATTCTAACCTTTCATTGAAGTAAAACAATTGAAAGTGGTGGTGGTGGTGGGGGGGATCTCATTATGAAATAAATGTTTTTCTCTAGTTCACGTTGGCCGCAATTATTGGCACCCGATTATTGCAACCTCCTTTTGCCAAGATAACCGCTCTTATACTCTATAGAGTCTTCTTCTATAATGCCTGATGAGTTTTCGAGAACACCTGACAAGAGATCAGAGACCATTTCTTCATACAGAATCTCTCCATGTTGGTGCTTCTTCTCTTCAGTTCACCCCACTCATTTTCTACAGGGTTCAGGTCAGGGGACTGGGATGGTCATGGCAGAAGCTTCATTTTGTGCTCAGTGACACATTTTTGTGTTGATTTTGATGTTTGTTTTGGATCATTGTCCTGATGGAAGGTCCAAACACGGCCCATTATAATATTTCTAGCAGAGGCTGTCAGGTCTTGATTTTTTTTTTTATCTGTTGGTATTTGCTAGAATCCATTATACCAACAATGAACAATGAACAAGATGTCCAGGACCTCCAGCAAAAAAATAGGCCCACAACATTAAAGATCGAGCTGTATTTTTAACCGTGGGCATGGGGTACTTTTTATCCCTGTTTGCACCAAACTCATCTGGTGGGTTTGCTGCCAAAAAGCTCTCTTTTTAGTTTCATCTGACCATAGAGTCTGGTCCCTTTTGAAGTCTGACAACTGAATATGCTGGACTTTGTTTTTGGATGAGCGAGGAGGATTTTTCTTGAAATCCTCCCAAACAACTTGTGGTGATGTAGGTGTTGTTTGATAAAAAAAAAATTAGGCTTTCTGACCCCAAGACTCAACTAATCTCTGCAATTCTCCATCTGTGATCCTTGGAGGGTCTTTGGCCACTCAAAATCTCCTCCTCACCGTGCATTAAGACAATACACCGATCAGACATAACATTATGACCACCATATTGTGTTGGTCCCCCTTTTGCTGCCAAAACAGCCCTGACCCGTCGAGGCATGGACTCCACTAGACCCCTGAAGGTGTGCTGTGGTTATCTGGCACCATGATGTTAGCAGCAGATCCTTTAAGTCCTGTAAATTACGAGGTGGGGCCTCCATGGATCAGACTTGTTTGTTCAGCACATCCCACAGATGCTCGTTTAGATTGAGATCTGGGGAATTTGGAGGCCAAGTCAACACCTCAAACTCATTGTTGTCCTCCTCAAATCATTCCTGAACCATTTTTACTTTGTGGCAGGGCGTATTATCCTGCTGAAAGAGGCCACAGCCACCAGGGAATACCGTTTCCATGAAAGGGCGTACATGGTCAGAACCAGCATTAACTTCTTGAGAAATTTGAGCTACAGTAGCTCGTCTGTTTGATCAGACCTCACGGGCCAGCCTTCGCTCCCCACGTGCATCAATGAGCCTTGGCCGCCCATGACCCTGTCGCCGGTTTACCACTGTTCCTTCGTCGTCTAGCCATCTAGTTATCACAGTTTGGCCCTTGTCAAACTCACTCAAATCCTTACGCTTGCCCATTTTTCCTGCTTCTAACACATCAATTTTGAGGACAAAATGTTCACTTGCTGCCTAATATATCCCACCCGCCATGATGAAGAGATAATCAGTGTTATTCACTTCACCTGTCAGTGGTCATGATGTTATGCCTGATAGGTGTATATAACATTATTATTATATGTTAAATATAATAAATCAATAATACAAATTATTTTTATATTTACTATATAGAAATTAGTATTGTCATTATTATTATGTAAATTGACAATTAAAACTCAGAAGCATCTGGATGGACTGAATTGTTTTATTAATGCACTTGAAGAAATAATCAGGAAGCAAGTAATATATTTTGGACAGCTTGTCTTAAAAGCTACAGCACTTCCACAGATGCGCTTGCGATAATAAGCATGAGCGCCAAGCACGTTCTTGCTGTTTCTTGCATTCGCTGTTTCAAGCACTCTGCTGCTTTCAAATAATAATAAAAAAAACTTTGCTTTTGCAGGCAAAGGAGTCAAAGCTCTTGCTAACAAAACAAATGCATCTGGGCATTGTTGAGGTGATATCAGCAAGACGAGCTTTGCCATTTGTATGTGTCTGGCATCATTACCAGCTTGTCAAATATGCTTTCCAAACACAAGCAAAATAACAGAGGCCTTGTGAAGAAGATACGCCTCTGTGGAATATCGCACTGGACAGCTGCCAGCATCATGTGGCTGTTTTAGTCAAGCAAAGGAAATTATCACATCTAAAAATGTGATAACACACCACTCAGAGGTTTTGCAATGAATTCAAAGCTATTGCTATTATTATAAAAAATTAAAACAATAACATACAGCCAAAATCCATGATGAAGCCATTATAAACAACACAAATGAACAACACAGCAAGCAATGATTGAAGACGCAGGAGATTGCTGGTGGTCACCATCCATAAACAACTTTAAGTCAATAGGTCATTAATATTTCATCTATCTTATTGTAGTATGAATTAACAAAGATGCATTGATCAGAAGCTACTATATAAGCATGACATGTTTTCTCGAGCTGACCAGACTAACTGTTTTTCCTACAACAGACGCATGTGCTAAACAACAAAAATCTTACACGTGGCCTCATTTGTGCAGGTGTCATGGTCAAAGATAATAATATGAGTTGTGTTGTGTATTGACTGAATGATTTGACCTCTGCCCTTTACATCCACTGGGCAGAGAGGCCCTAAAGCTACGACTGAATAAATGAGAAATGTGACTCGTTAAAAAAGGTACAATAGGAGGTCCACTCTTTAAACAAACAGCACAAAAGGTAGTTTTCAGACTGGTTGGGGGTAATAACAATAGAAATGTTTAAAAGTTTGGGGTCAGTGCAATTTTCTAAAATGTTTTTGAAAAATATCATAAGTATTATTACAATTTAAAATAACTCTTTTCTATTTTATTATATTTTAAAATGTAATTTATTCCTGTGATGGTAAAGCTGAATTGTCAGCATTATCCAGTCTTCAGTGTCACATGATCCTTCAGATATCATTCTAATATGCTGATTTATTCTTATTATCATCAGTGTTGAAAACAGTTGTGCTGCTTAATATTTTTTGTGGATTCTTTGATGAACAGAAAGTTTCATCAGAGATTTTACTGTCACTTTTGATCAACTTAATGCATACTTGCATATTAATTTCTTTAAAAAAAATTTTTTATTAAAATATAACCTTCAGCATTTTCTCACATTATCAGTTTATTCGCTATAGTTTAGAAAATGGTAATAAAATATGACAAGAATTTAGAGTTAAACTGTGTCAGAACAAATTCATCTTGATAATGTCAGATAACTTTGATAGAATGGTGTGTAATGGATTACAATCAACCAATCAGCTGTCAGCTGTTAAATTCAAGTACACAATTAGATAATACCGATTTAGGTCAACCAATTACCAAACAATGCTTCATTTTGTTCAGTCTGTGGTGTAAAAGGTTGCATTAGCAATTAAAGAAAAAAAACACGTAAGCAAAACATGGTCAGGTCAAAGTGTCTGAATAATTCTGGCCCCAAATTTTTATAAATTTTACTGTATGAAGAATTTTTGTGTATAATATGTCACAGTTTACTTTATTTTGCTATCCTCACTTACATAAATGAACTATAGTGTCCTGCACACTAGTAAAAAATTATATCTGGTGTCTGAATAATTTTTGGTTTGACTGTATATATTACCGACCCCAAACTTTTGAATAGATGCCGACTGAAAAGTGTGACAACTAGCGGTCTCTCCTGTGATGTGTAATGTGACACCACCTAGAGAACGCATTTTGACATTTATTTTACCCAGCATGAAACAGAAACACAAAAATAATACTATTTAGGACCCCTAAAGGAAACCTCATGGAGAAATAGATTCAGGTGTTACATCTGAGGTGCCCAATCATGCACAATGGGGTCCATTTTGTACTCATCACTATAGATTCGCCTCAAAAGCCTGATATGAAACTGTACTGAGAACAGGGTTAGTGGGTTCAAAACATGTAGGGCGGGGCTTGATTTTGTCCATTGGGAATTGATTGGATTGTTGTGGTTTGCTATTGGTCGATCTTATGTGAGTGACAGATTGTCCCGCCCTCGCGCCAATAGTAAACACATCATCAGAGAAGAGATGATGCTGCAAGAGGGAGGGGAAGCTATTTTGATTAAAGATTATGAGAGCATATGTCTTTTAAATACAATAAAGGCATGCACGGATAAATCATTTATAATAAATATTGCAATATTCCATTAAAAACAAACAAGAATGGTCAATTTTGATTTTACTGTGACTTTAAAAAAAAAGCTATCACGTACACTTTTTTTTTTTTTTTTTAGCTCTGGCACTAGAGGAGACAGAAGATCTTTGTGGATATAAAAAGGTGGATATACAGCCTGATAACAAAATCCATGAATGATCTAACCAAACATTTAACATGTCCGAGATCTGAGGTGTGTAACGAGATCCAGGAGAGAAACCAGAATCATCTAACTTACTATGCAGTTTGTGATAAGGAACATTTCAAATGAATTGCTGCCCTCTAATGGTGCAAAACAGCTGTGCAACGACTGTTTTAAAACATGTACTGTATTTCATGCTAAAAATGCAACATACACCGTTTTATTCTCTAAGAATATGAAATAATCACTTTCACACTGGCTAAGTAATGAATAAACATATATTGGATATTACTGTATTAATATCTAATAGAAGCCTAATATTCAAGAAACCTTCAATAATCTATCATAAATGTTAGAATATTTAAATTACAAACCCGATTCCAAAAAAGTTGGGACACTGTACAAATTGTGAATAAAAAAGGAATGCAATAATTTACAAATCTCATAAACTTATATTTTATTCACAATAGAATATAGATAACATATCAAATGCTGAAAGTGAGACATTTTGAAATGTCATGCCAAATATTGGCTCATTTTGGATTTCATGAGAGCTACACATTCCAAAAAAGTTGGGACAGGTAGCAATAAGAGACCGGAAAAGTTAAATGTACATATAAGGAACAGCTGGAGGACCAATTTGCAACTTATTAGGTCAATTGGCAACCTGATTGGGTATAAAAAGAGCCTCTCAGAGTGGCAGTGTCTCTCAGAAGTCAAGATGGGCAGAGGATCACCAATTCCCCCAATCCTGTGGCGAAAAATAGTGGAGCAATATCAGAAAGGAGTTTCTCAGAGAAAAATTGCAAAGAGTTTGAAGTTATCATCATCTACAGTGCATAATATCATCCAAAGATTCAGAGAATCTGGAACAATCTCTGTGCGTAAGGGTCAAGGCCAGAAAACCATACTGGATGCCCGTGATCTTCGGGCCCTTAGACGGCACTGCATCACATACAGGAATGCTACTGTAATGGAAATCACAATATGGGCTCAGGAATACTTCCAGAAAACATTGTCGGTGAACACAATCCACCGTGCCATTCGCCGTTGCCGGCTAAAACTCTATAGGTCAAAAAAGAAGCCATATCTAAACATGATCCAGAAGCGCAGGCGTTTTCTCTGGGCCAAGGCTCATTTAAAATGGACTGTGGCAAAGTGGAAAACTGTTCTGTGGTCAGACGAATCAAAATTTGAAGTTCTTTTTGGAAAACTGGGACGCCATGTCATCCGGACTAAAGAGGACAAGGACAACCCAAGTTGTCATCAGCGCTCAGTTCAGAAGCCTGCATCTCTGATGGTATGGGGTTGCATAAGTGCGTGTGGCATGGGCAGCTTGCACATCTGGAAAGGCACCATCAATGCTGAAAGGTATATCCAAGTTCTAGAACAACATATGCTCCCATCCAGACATCGTCTTTCGGGGAAGACCTTGCATTTTCCAACATGACAATGCCAGACCACATACTGCATCAATTACAACATCATGGCTGCGTAGAAGAAGGATCCGGGTACTGAAATGGCCAGCCTGCAGTCCAGATCTTTCACCAATAGAAAACATTTGCCGCATCATAAAGAGGAAGATGCAACAAAGAAGACCTAAGACAGTTGAGCAACTAGAAGCCTGTATTAGACAAGAATGGGACAACATTCCTATTCCTAAACTTGAGCAACTTGTCTCCTCAGTCCCCAGACGTTTGCAGACTGTTATAAAAAGAAGAGGGGATGCCACACAGTGGTAAACATGGCCTTGTCCCAACTTTTTTGAGATGTGTTGATGCCATGAAATTTAAAATCAACTTATTTTTCCCTTAAAATGATACATTTTCTCAGTTTAAACATTTGATATGTCATCTATGTTGTATTCTGAATAAAATTGAAATTTGAAACTTCCACATCATTGCATTCTGTTTTTATTCACAATTTGAACAGTGTCCCAACTTTTTTTGGAATCTGGTTTGTAATTTAAAACAGACCACAGCTCTATTTTCACAAAACAGTTTGGCAATGTTTTAAAGTTCTTTTGCTAACATTCCTTAACTACATCAGTTAATATGAGCTAATGAACAATACATTTACAGGGTTTATTAATCTAAGCTAATGTTAATCTCAACATTTACTAATACATTTTTAAGATCAAACATTGTATCTGTTAACATTAGTTAATGCATTGTGAACTAACATTAAAAAAGGCTAATAAATGCTGTAAAAATATATACTGCTCATTCATGTTCATGTTAGTTAATGCAATAATGTTAACAAATGAGACCTGGTAAAGTGTTGTTTTTTTATCCTGGCATTGTGAAATGATGAGGTAACAAACAACCAATCATTAACTGTCCTGTCAAAATAACAAACAGTGAAGAAAAACTTAAAGGGATAGTTCACCCAAAAATGAAAATTCTGTCATTTACTCACCCTCAAGTTGTTCCAAACCTGTATGAAGTTCTTTCTTCTGCTGAACACAAAAGAAGATATTTTGAAGAATGTTGGTAACCAAACAGTTGATGGGACCCGTTGACATACACAGTGGGAAAAAAAAAAACAAAAAAAAACTATGGAAGTCAATGGGGCCCATCAACTGTTTGGTTACCAACATTTGGGTGAACCAACCCTTTAACTGGAGCGAAAAGTGCTGTGTTGTGTTTGTCCTTGCAGTCTTAGGCTGCAAAATATGCAAATAAGAATGTTAAGAACTTTTTTGTGCCAAATATGGAGTATTTATTAAAATGATTATTGAAAATGAAAAATGAAATAGACCACTTTCACACAAGCTGTGTAATTAATAAACTTATATTTAATATTGTTGTATTAATATCCAATATTAAAAAACAATATTAATATTCAAGAAACCTTCAATAGTCTATCATAAATAATACTAAAATCAATTTAATTTAAACTGTCCAACTCTGTTTCACACAACACAGGTAGTTTATATATTAGTTCAGATATTAATGCAGTGTGTGCTTTGAAATTGATGAAACCGACATTAGTTTATGAAAAGCAACCGTTTGGGCTCTCTGAGGTAGGACTGTTGGTGAGGTTTACAGTTGTTATTCCTCATTGGAGAATCTGCTGTTTGAGCTCCGCCCATTTATTTTCCAGCCTGTTTTTGATTGGCTCGGGGGCGAAGGTGTATCCAATGGCCTGCTGGGAGAGCTTCCACATGTCCTCCTGAGTCAAACCAAAGGTGGAGGCAGCCAGCTGGTACTCCTGAGAGAGATCCGTGCAGAACACGCCCTTATCATCCGTCTGACGGGACAGAAGGAGCAACAGGCACATTGATATTTTCTAATAGAATTTATAAACATATGTTTGTTTGCATTCATTTAAAAGTGTCTGAACTGCATAATAGTGTGTGGGGAAAAAAACTCACGCAGAGAACACATGGGTGTCCTCGCTTATACCAGTACTGAAAGTGATGCTTGTCATATGAAGGCACTGTTTGACCTTTGACATTAGAGGTCAAACATAGCTCTGCAAAACAAGATCGGGAATTATAATAGAACACTAGAAAAAAAACAAATAGAGAAAAGTAGTTATATATATATATATATATATATATCATGTAATTTTGGAATTATGATGAAAAAAATAGTAAAACAATTAAAATGAAATAAAAATAAAATGGTAAAATAAAAATAAAAGTTAAAAAAATATTCAAAGTTTACAATAGATTTATAATATTTATAGATTTATAATACAATAGAACACTATTTATGTAATTTACAATAGAACATTTAAAAAACATAAAATGGTTAATAACATAAAATAGTAAATAATTTAAAAAAGTTATCTAAAGTTCAGAAATTAAAATAAAATAAACTATTTAAAAATATTCTTTAAATTTTCTTTAAAGTAAATAATTAAAAACATTTTTTAAATTTCAAGCATGTAATTTTGGAATTATGATTGAAAACTAGTTAAAAAATAGTTAAAATAAAAATAAATAAAAATTGAACAAAACAAAATAGTTCATAAAATTAAAATTAAATATTAAACTAGTTACATTTAAGTAACTAATTTTATAATTACAATTGAAAACTAGTCAAAAACAAAATAGTTCATTAAATAAAATAGTTAAATATATATACACAATTCTTTAAAGTGTAAGTATGTAATTTTGGAATTATGATGGAGAACTATTAAAAAATAGTTAATAAAATAAAAATAAAGTTAAATAAAAATAAAATAGTAAAATAGTTTTTAAATTAAAGAATTCTTTAAAGTTCAAGTATGCAATTTTGGAATTAAGATGGAAAACACTTACCAATAGGAATATTTTGTTTGCAGACTTTCTCCACAAGACTGTCCGATCCACCGACCTCAGGATGCAGGAAGGTTCCGTGGCCGATTCTATCAGGAGGCAAGTTCAACAACAGATCGGACTCATCTCTCTGAGAAGGAACCTGAAATACACACAAACTTTTGCGTAAACCACGTAAAATCATTCATACCAAAATATACTTCCAATATGGAGATGTTTCCATGTGCTCTGACCTCTGAGAGGTGTAGAGCCAACTTCAGACCACAGTTCTTGGCTTTCTGAAGTGCAGAGAGCAAGTCTTTTCCATGACCGACCTGTATGATCAACGATATACAGTCAGAAACAAGTCGAGTATGATGTTAATTGCACTCTGAACTCACGGTTGGGTCTCCACTGAGGTCAAGTCCAACTACTAATCCATCACTGGAAAGCAGGAAGTCTTCTGCCAGCTTCACTGTCTCCATTGCAACCTCAGGCCCGTGTCTGCGGTCCACAGCCACGAGAAACCTGTTCAAACATTCAAACATACAGTAGGTGACCATGAAAGAAGCAGGTCATCATCTAGAAAATATAGAATTAATAAATAAACCTCACCTGACATCAATGTCAACTTCCTCTTGTTTACACTGCCGGATGGCTTCCAGCACAGTTTCAGTGTATCTTTGTTTAGTGAGACCTTTTTGTGACAAAAATAAATGTCCACAATAAGCAGAAATGAGCTGGTGAGAATTGTTTGACGTGAATTGCTTCCAGTACCTGTTTCAGTCACTTCCCGTGGCGTGCTACGCAACTCCAAGTATTTTACGCCATCTGCCGCAAACTCTTGAATGACTGCTTTGGCAACCTATTTAATAATAATAGTTCCCCTTTTTCATTTAATTTTTAAAGGTGCAAAAGAATAAAACTTTGAGCAAATGTTGCTTTACCATTAGGATGTCCTCTTCTGAATCAACCAGCTGATGAATGACTTTAAACACTTGAAAACACCTAATGGAGAGATGCACTAATTTAAAAGCTCACCCGTAAAAACCAAAATAACATCAGAACTTAGTCTAGTATACTATGATTAGTACACTTAGCATGCACTACAAATTTAGTGCACTAGTCTAGTTGGCTAAAAAACAATGACTGCATCCGAAATCGCATATTTCCCTACTATATAGTAGGCGAAAAACAGTATGTGACAAAAGAAGTATGTCCGAATTCACAGTACTCACAAAAGAGTAGGTAAAATATACCTGGATGACCTACTTCTTCTGGTGAGATTCTGAAGTGTGTATACGATGGACACTTTACTATCCCATGAGGCCACGGGAGAGGATTTATGAATGGCAGTGAAGTGACGTAACTGACACTGGTAATGACAACATGGCGAATGAAGTACGTCCATTACATTCATACTACACACACTCATACTATATAGAACATACTTTTTTAGCGGTCGTGAAGTAATTACTTATTCAAAATAAGTACCTACTCAAGAGAGAGTCCAAATATGTATGAATCCCTAAAATATAGTTAGGGAAAAACAGTGAGACAAGATGTACGGTTTCCCACAGTATTCATAAAACAGTAGTCGAAAAGTACCTGGATGAACTACTTCTGGCGAGTGGACACTTTACTATCCCATGAGGCCATGGGAGAGGAGTTATGAATGGTAGTGAAGCGAAACAACTGACGCTAGTACTTTAGGACACAAAAGCCTGACTTTTAGTAATTATTTTTTAGCAAAATTTTTAATTCACAAGTAAAGAATAACTACAAATAAACTAATTTATTACCTTCCGTAACATTGATTTTAAGATGTACTTTGAAACCCTTTGGAACATGAGAACACAAAATAAGAAACTTATTTATAAAAACAATACAAATTCCGAAATTCATGTAACTGCCTAATGTTAAATTCTTGTTTGTTAGCTTTTTATATCTGTTGTTTGTATTATTATTGTTATTGTTTTGTTTTTTTATCTCACATTCTCTGAACTGTTAAGCATTGTATTTTTTTGTTCTGTATCTGACTGTTATTACTGAACTAAAAACAAAAAAATGACGATGACAACATGACGGAAGTAGTAAGTATGGATTCAATTCATCCACACATTCATACTATATAGAACGAACTTTTTTGACGGTCGAGAAGTAGGTGTTTTTTCCTAAGATTTTTTCACCACTACATGTTCTAATGTAATTGTCAAAACATTATAAACTGGAGTGTGTTTATTTGAACAGTGCAGCTGTTTGATACGCACTCGTCCAGTGTTCGGCGCTGTCCGCGGCGGATGGCGGTCATGCTGTGCTCGATGTTCAGATGCGGCTTGCGCTGAATGAGCGTCTCCATAGTCTCAAAACTGACTGATCCATTGAGATGCGCGTGCAGCTCCTGAAAGAAAGAAATACTGTATTTGACTTCATTAACGTATAGGCTATAAATACATTGGGTTGAGCTCGTTAAAAGATAATCCCTGTTTTATTATCGGATCTTTTTTTGTGTTTCCTACCACTTTGGGCAGCTGACGATAAAAGAGATCCGCTTCGGTGTCCATCGATGTTTTCCGTCGCGTATGTGAATTTCGAACAGAATCCTACGCGTTATAAACAGCGATTGAATGACACATGGAGAGGGAATGTTTTTCCTGATGCAGCAGTTGCGTTACTCAAATGAGTCTTAGACAGCATCGACTTTTGAAAGTGGTTCCCATATTGATTCAAATTAAACTGGCGGCAAACATATTGAGACTGACACCAATGTCATTTTAGTATAATTTAGATGCTATTGTAGTTTTTATTAATAATTTTAATTAATGTTTATTTAAATTTTAGTTAAAGTGTTAGTAATTTTGTCGTTTTTAGTAGGCTATTTTCATTTAAGTGATTTATTTTCGTACTTTATATATTTATGGTAGTATTTTAGGAAATGAGCAACTCAAAAATCAAATGTTTAATTGTTTTCAATATTTTATTTCAGTTAAAATGTAACATTTATTATAGTTAACATTTGTTAACTATAATAACACTGACTGACATTAAATAAATAAATAAATGTATACAAAAATAAATAAAAAAAAAAGACTTTACAAGTTTACATTTAGGTTCTCTTTCATCTACACACTTCACATAAATACATCAATACACTGAGTACATAAAAAGGTGCAAATACATACATAGTTTAATAGTATAATTTAAGCAATTTCGTATTTTATACGTTTTATTAATGTGACCAGAATACTGTATTTTGTTACATTTTCTGGCTAATTTAAAGTAGTTGTAGAATTGTCAATCACATGTAAACAAATATAACATATTCTAAGCACTAAAGAACAACAAGTAGAAAGATGTTAACTGATTATTATTGCCTTAAGCCACTATTATGACAAAGCATAACATGTATACAGTGTGGCAAACATTATTTGTGATATTAACAAGCACTTCAAAATTATATATGATTGCTTGGCTTTGGGTAGGAGCTTGTCTTTCACAAAGCATCTCATTATAGACATGCTGATTATGGATCTGATTTATTCCCTATATTCTCCCTGAAGTCATCGGAGCCGAGGGAAACATCCGATCCTCAATCAGCAGTCCAACAGGGCACTCGTGTGGCTGGATTACATGACATCACACTTTTCAGCCGACTGTCTAATGTCTTCGAGGGTGGACTGGGCCTTCTCTTTTAACTGATCAATATCTACGTTCTGAATGTTGGTCAGCTGACCCAGGACGGACTGCTTGTGCTCCTCCTCCTGGTTGTCTTCAGCAATCATCTTGGCCAGTTCTGTGGGCAACTCCACGTCATCTGCCGCAGCCTGAATTTGAGTGTCGTCCAGTTCACTCTGTAAATAAAAAGTACAAGTTAATGTAATAACTCAATTCATATAGTGCATTTTATTAAAGTTGTTTACTTTTGGAAGACGATATTTTTCCCTGAAGTGGCTCCTGACTGTGGCTCGTTCAGCCTTCTTCTGGGCAAAGCTGGCATCTCGCTCCATCCTAGTGGAAAAATAGAAGTTAGTTTGAAACAAAAGTATTTTTTTTTATATACAAAAATAAAAAACGAAATAATTTTGCTTAAACATGATTCACTGAAATGTATAATTGATACCAGTATTAAATCATAATATTATCAATATGAAATTTTGTTCAGTGTACATTTTAACTTTTTTAAGTCAAGGACAATGTAATACGATGCCATTCAAAAATGCACACAATAGAAGAAAAACAGCTGCATATGCATTTCTGTAGAGGAGTCACTGTCCTCAAGGCCAAACCAGAGAAACACGGATCTGGAGAGCAAGGTGACATGCACTATTGATTAAACCACAGAAACACAGGAAGCTGGAGATAAACATTGACCTTCTCAACATCTCCTTGTATTACATTTGAACAAGTGACTGTGCAACTTGTGTATTAAATTCAAACAGGAGGGATAGGGTCCTCACAATTTATTTATATATATATATATATATATATATATATATATATATATAATATGTTTAAAAATAATTGTTATTGTGGCATTCAACCAGGTTCTCACTTAATATTCATCTGTGTCTGGATATCTATGTAAGGAGCAGCCTCCTTTTTTGTAAAGTGGAATGTTGTTGTTGATGAATAAAAATAAAATATAAAATAAATGTATGAAAGTGAAAAATTATACAAATATTAATACAAATTATTTATGAAATATTTATAAAATTATTAAAAAAATGAATATAAATTATTAATATAAATGAAAATGAAACCAAACGAAATGAAAATCGAGGGGGGACTTGTGAATATATTATAAAGATAAAATAAAATACATTTTATTGAAAATATCAAACATTTAATATCACATTCTTAGGTGATGACCATAGTAAGTGCAGAATCTTACTTCTCCTCCGCCAACTGTTCTTGATATTGTTCGAACTCTTCGTGTGTCATTCCTTTTGCTGAAGCTTCTGACTTTTCTCCTTCAGGTTTTTCTTCTCCAAGACCCCCGGTAAGATCCTTCAGCTGCCCCCCTATCATGTGTTTAAACATAAAAGCCATTGTTTTTCCTGCAGAATACTGATATAAATCCCCTGTTTCTTTGGATAATATGAAAGTCTAGTTGTCTCGTGTGAGAAGAAAACAAAAACGCGACGACGAAAGTGAACCTAGATGTTTTCCTTTCTTCCGCTCAATTCAAGTTTCAGCACCAAATATTCATAACTTATACAACGCGGAGGATTTGCGCTCTCTCTCTCTCTCTCTCTCTCTCTCTCTCTCTCTCTCTCTCTCTCTCTCTCTCAAGTAACGCGCGACTTCATGACGCTTCTGCTTACATGATTGAAGGCAACCCCGCACCGGTGCGGGAGGGGGGGCGTGGGGTTGACGGGAGTGGGCGTGTTTGTACTTTTATTTACTTTTGTTGTATAAAAAATATTCAATCAACTATCACAAACTATGCATCATTTGAAAGTTAAAACATTCAAGATTCATGTTCTGAACTTGTTTTTGCAATAAATACACCAGAGAGGAAAGGGTTAAATGAAATGCTGAAGGACTTGCCATGTAAACATTAACAAAATAAACGCAGTACTCATCTTTCATCTCCTATCGTGCAGATCAGATCGGACGAATCCAAGAAACACCAGCATACATTTCAGTGTAAGGGTCCACTCTTCAAAATGCATCCCACTTTTTAATCCAAAACAACGAAAAAATAGGGGAAAAAAAAAAATCCTCCTTTGTTAGCATAAGCGTTTTGAGTTAGAGTAATCAATCATGTCCATTTTCAAAAAAACATCGATACTAATCAGTATTCTGACGATCTCCCCTGCAGCTTAGACTCTTCCGCTGAAAATGAGTCCTCCCTCGCCTCTCTCCTTCAATCACAGGCGTTCTGGTGACTCAATATATCCAGGAAGCGCATTACAGGCTTGGCGAGGTGTCAATCAGTCCACCCATGGTTTTCGTTGGATAAAGCCAGTCAATGCCTAGCCAATGCCTTGCCAGCAAAGTTTGATGGATGGACGTAGTAACCAATCAAAAGGCGTCATCTTGCGCAGTATATATAAGCAGTATTGGTGAATACTACTAGTGCTCACTTTTCCATTGACACCAGCGCATGTTTGCCAGTTTACGCACACACCTTAGCGCAGCTCGCAGACTGTATGACTGACACTTCTTATCAACTAAATGAGTTTTTTACACTTTGTAAATTCTGTAAATAGTTACTTTAGTTTTTCAGTAACTGTATATCCATTATAATTAGCAGTTTATTGCAGATTTATTTGAATGAAAAACTACTCTTTACAATTACAAATGTTATGAAATAAATGGCCTTTTTGAAAGGACGCCTAGGCTTTTCTTGACATAAAAGCTTACAGAAGCTATATTTTTGAGAGTATCATCCTCAAATTTGAATCAAAACATGATCAGACATTCAGTTTTATATTTAGGTTATTTTCAGGCCTTTAACATTAAAGTCTCATCAATTTTTCCCTAAGTGAATTTCAATTAAAAAAAAGTGAGTCACATGTATATTTTACCTTGTTTTACTCTGTTCCTATAGTACTTTGAGTTATGACTCTTGGGTAACAAAATTTCAAGTATCTAGTTTAAAATAAGACAAGATTTATGAATATAGACCATACGGTTTAAGAGCCATTTTTATTTGGGTATGTCGTTTTCAGAAAATTCTCAAAAATAGGGGCGCAAGTTAAGAGGTTAAAACAGGTCCTTATTTTTTCAGAACTGGTATGATAACAATATCACTTTAGTCTGTCTTTAGTTCATCTTTTTAATGAAGATATTTTAATTTCCTATCACGCCTAGAGAATTTACCATTGTTTTCGATCCTATACCCACAGGTGTTATTACATTGTTTAAAGGTCTTGAAAGGACTCTTTTTGCTATAGGCCTACCACCTTTGTTTGATCCCATCCAAACAATGGTGGGCAAAAGTAGTTCCATACTCTAGCAATAGGTCCATTCGTGCTCTCTTTCAAAGAGATATTGTTACCAAACCTTATGTAATTACCTATTGGAGCAATTTTGTCAACATTTTGGACTGGGAAAAAAGTTATTGCCACATAAATACCTTATTGTGAATAAAGTTAGAGAAGTCTGTTTTAAATTAATTCACAGATTCTATCCAGTGAAGAGTTATCTAAGAAAGCTTAAAACTGACATTGTCATAAAATGTGATTTCTGTAATGCACAAGATGAAACTACTGTACATTTGTTTTGGGATTGTAACTATACCAACATTTTTTGGAAGAGCTTCTGCAGGTATATTATTGACTTTGTGTACCCTCATTTTTCTTTATTTTGGAGAAATGTTCTTGGTTTTGTTAATACAGAGAAAAACTTTGAAAAATAATGTTACCTTATAAATCTATTACTTCTAGCGAAATTTCATATTCATAAATGTAAATTTCCTAATCATGAGTCATTATTCAAAGTTTTTCTCAACGAATTTCACTAATTCCTTCAAACGCTTTCTGTATCGAAGAATGCCAAAGCAAGGAAAACATTATCTTGTTGTGTACTTTTTAAAATCCCCCTTTAATTTAGTCTCATCTTCTTGTCTTAACATGCGCTCAGCTATTTCTTCTGGCAGTTGTTCTTGTTCTCCCTATTGGTGCTATTTGTTATCTATCTTTTAACTGTATCTTTCACGTTTTTGGGCTAGTCACACAGTGCAGCGCTTCCGAGTTCTACGGCAGAATGGCAGCTCACTATTGGCTGAGCACGATCCCATGATCACATGCATGCGTTGTGGTGCTTATGTGGTGCTTATACTTCATCAAAAATATCTTAATTTGTATTCCGAAGATGAGCGAAAGTCTACGGGTTTGGAACGACATGAGGGGAGTAATTAATGACAGAATTTTCATTTTTGGGTGAACTAACCCTTTAAATGCCTTTTATAAATAAAGACACTATACCCAAAAACTGATTACTTACAATCATATACTTTAGATTTGAACTATTAAGAGACAGGAAATACTTTCATTGGTTTAGTTTGTGTTTTTTGAGCGCTCCATTGATGGCGGCCTGTGGGCTTGTTGTTGATGAGTCAGTATGAGTAATGATGAGCTGCCACTGTCACTTCTCTCCTGTGTTGAGCAAATCACAGAGCTACTCGAGTGAAACACCTCGGACTGTGTCAGCTCATTGTATTACATACAGCGTTAGGGGCTGTGATTTATACTTCTATGCTAATAAGAATGTGTACAGTCGTACAACTGTGGGAAAATGTAGGGTAAACGTACCTATTAAGCTCACCAAAATCTACACTGAGACATTTTAGTGCACAGGGTATTGGTTTGAGTACAAGAAGTTATGTTAAAATAAAATATTAATCTCACACAATAATATTTAATTTTATTTTAAATGACAAAAGCGTTTAAATTAAGATATACATCATTAAATGCAAAAAGTCTGGCTGTGCTTAATGGGTACATGTTTGTAACCTTTAAGCACACCCCTGTTGCCATTAAGCTCACAACATGTTTTTTGGGGAAAATTCTTGTTTATTTTAATTTATAAATTTAAAAGGACAATTTTGCTAAATAAATAATCTAGGTCGTGTATTAAGTTCATACATATTTTAATATGAACAGCTATTATAGAAAATATCTATGAAATTATACTTAAGCTGTGTGATTTTCATAGTAGTGCACCCTTTAAGCTCACCTTACAATAATATGAAATCTTTAAAAATTATAGAAGTGTAAAACAACAGAACATCAATAAACTGTAAATTTATAATATAATTGATTTAAAAGTACAAGCCAGTAATGCCTGTGAAGTAATATATTAGTGTAGCACACAATCTTAAACAGCTAGTAAGCTAACAATGTTCTGCAGCATCTGCGCTATATGTTGCTTAAACTATCTTTTGGATCTAACTGTAATTATTACCCACATCCGGGTTCCAGGTTATAATATGCAAAAGTCTAAATATTAATCTTTTAATTTTGCAGTAAGAAGTTATACTTATCGAAAATAAAAGCTTAAACATCTAAACTTTTGGTGAAATCTACTCTTTTGGTGAAAGTTTTCAGACAGCTTTCAAAATGGCCGCCAGACAGTGTGAACACATGGAGACCCATATCTCAGTGTGCAATGGTCTGATTAGCTTGAAATTACAGGAGGTATATAGTAACAAACACATCATTTGGTTAAGACATCAAGTAAGATGATAAATTATTTTTTCTTTTTATAATCTGAGCTCAAAGATAGTATTGTGCTTAATTGGTACTTGAGCTTAATAGGTACGTTTACCCTATAATAAATATTTATTAATATAAATAATATATACAAATATATGCTAAATGATGCTTTAAGCTAAAATTGAGCTACTTTAAGTTATTAAATCACATACAAAAGTCTCTTTTAATATAATAATAATAATAATAATAATAATAATAATACAAACAACATATATAAAATATAATAATTTGAATTTTGACCTCTAACCTACACTGCTAAAAAAGTCGCTGTTTGGATTTAAATAGGCAAATGCTTAAGAGTCTATGATTGAATCATTATTGCAGTGATTATTATGTCTCTAGCATGTTATATGTTTGGCAACAGTTCTTCTAACCCTAATTGATGGAGTGTGTAGCTTTTCATTTCTTAAACACATGTAGGAAGACACATCATGACCATATTCCAGGATGACAATGTCAAGATTCATCAGGCTCAAACTGTGAAAGAATGGTTTTGAGGGAGCATGAAGAATCATTTTCACAAACGAACTGGAACTTCTGTGTCCAGACCTTAAATTCATTGAAAGTCTTTGGGATGTGCTGGGAGAGACTTTACAGAGTGCTGGACTCTTATATTGTCAATACAAGATCTTGACCAAAAATGTATGCACCTCTTGATGGAAATAAATGTTTTGGACTCATGCTTCCTCTCAACCATTCTTTCACAATTTGAGTCTGATGAATCTTGACATTGTCATCCTGGAATACGGTCCTACATTCCTACATACAATTTTAGATGCAAATTATATATATATTAGATATAACATTATATAATTTTTCATTATCTACATTTTAAATTGTTTAAATATGTTGACAAATCACTTTTCTGAAATGACATGAATAATAAACGTCGTCTTTGCAGGATATGATGACCTTTCCCAAAGGCAGCGGTGAGTCAACGCTTTGTACCATTTGGGGGAATTTTAACAATTACACTTGCTGTGAACATTCATCTTGCTGAATCCAAATGCTTTCAGATGTAAATCACTGATAATATGAGAGTTTATTCAGAGACGCCTCACTGAATCCATTATCATATATGTTTTAAACATGAACAGCTGCAATCTGATTTGTCCTCATTTGTCCAGTGAAGAACAAGAGACTATATTGAATTGCATTTAGTGTCTATACAAACATAATAGACACTTTTGCCAAACCTTTTTTTTAGCACTTGTTGTCTATAAGGGTCAATGACTCTTCAGATAAATGCCAGGGCACTGGGAAGGTCTTTTCCTCTTGCCTGAAGCAGTGCCCTAGCAAGTCACTTCTCCGTTCTGCATAACCCTGAATCACTGCACTCAAGTACCCTTCATGAGGCACATTTCTGGACAAAATGCAAACAGCAGAGGGAGCGTTTCGCATGAGAGAAGACTGTCATGAACGTAAGCATCGTGAGGACTCCACTTCTAGTGTTGATTTGGATGTACACTGGCATACAAGCTCCCTTAGGCTGGGCGTGGGTGAAAGCTCCGTATCCGGGCCTGAGCCCAAATGTCATGGGAGAGATGTAAATGGGGGCTGACGAGCACTGCAGAGCATATCTAAACCTACAGCTGGAGGAACTTTGGTATTTTAGAGAATCAAACTTAGCATGTCACTTGATGTTGCTCTCTTCAGGCAAATGCATGAACTCTGCATGTCACGGAGATAAAGACTGAAGAAACATAAAAATCACTGCTGCTATTGACTGTTTAGTCTGTTTAGCAGGGATAGTTTGAAGCTATGAACATTTCTGTTCTTCCCTCATAACATGAAATCAAATTTCCTTTAAACCAAACAGCTGAATTAAACTCTTCTTACTGTCCCTTGGCAATGTCTTCCAAATAGGCCACAAAACAGAGCAAATCGTGACACATGCATGGTGACATGCACAGTCAAGCGTTCTGGTGTGAAGCACACAGGACACCCGAGGGGGAAGCTGAAGTCCCGTCTCCCTGACTTACCTCATTCTTCCTTGTTAAGCGGGGAAGCTTGTGTGTTCTTGTTCACAAGAATTTCTGGATCTCACTTTTAAGGGGAAGTACTACAGGTAGTTTCCTTCCCTTTTCAAATAAAAATGAAACTTAAAAAAATGAAATCAACATAAATTGGCATAATATTCAAATTATGCATCATCTTATTATAATATGCAACGATTTCCAGCTTAACTGAAGTGCATTATCTACCAAAGCATCTAACTTATATGATTTTAAAATATGAAATGCATTTATAATATACAGTGGGGAGAACAAGTATTTGATACACTGCCGATTTTGCAGGTTTGCCCACTTAAAAAGCATGTAGAAGTCTGTAATTTTTATCATAGGTACTCTTCAACTGTGAGTGACGGAATCTAAAACAAAAATCCAGAAAATCACATTGTATGATTTTTAAGTAATTAATTTGCATTTTATTGCATGACATAAGTATTTGATACATCAGAAAAGCAGAACTTAATATTTGGTACAGAAACCTTTGTTTGCAATTACAGAGATCATACGTTTCCTGTAGTTCTTGACCAGGTTTGCACACACTGCAGCAGGGATTTTGGCCCACTCCTCCATACAGACCTTCTCCAGATCCTTCAGGTTTCGGGGCTGTCGCTGGGCAATACGGACTTTCAGCTCCCTCCAAAGATTTTCTATTGGGTTCAGGTCTGGAGACTGGCTAGGCCACTCCAGGACCTTGAGATGCTTCTTACGGAGCCACTCCTTAGTTGCCCTGGCTGTGTGTTTCAGGTCATTGTCATGCTGGAAGACCCAGCCACGACCCATCTTCAATGCTCTTACTGAGGGAAGGAGGTTGTTGGCCAAGATCTCGCGATACATGGCCTCATCCATCCTCCCCTCAATACGGTGCAGTCGTCCTGTCCCCTTTGCAGAAAAGCATCCCCAAAGAATGATGTTTCCACCTCCATGCTTCACGGTTGGGATGGTGTTCTTGGGGTTGTACTCATCCTTCTTCTTCCTCCAAACACGGCGAGTGGAGTTCAGACCAAAAAGCTCTATTTTTGTCTCATCAGACCACATGACCTTCTCCCATTCCTCCTCTGGATCATCCAGATGGTCATTGGCAAACTTCAGACGGGCCTGGACATGCGCTGG
This sequence comes from Coreius guichenoti, assembly GCA_039654105.1. Classification (NCBI taxonomy): domain Eukaryota; kingdom Metazoa; phylum Chordata; class Actinopteri; order Cypriniformes; family Gobionidae; genus Coreius; species Coreius guichenoti. Next base: position 16,816,036 of record CM077191.1, read on the forward strand.
CTTGAGCAGGGGGACCTTGCGTGCGTTGCAGGATTTTAATCCATGACGGCGTAGTGTGTTACTAATGGTTTTCTTTGAGACTGTGGTCCCAGCTCTCTTCAGGTCATTGACCAGGACCTGCTGTGTAGTTCTGGGCTGATCCCTCACCTTCCTCATGATCATTAATGCCCCATGAGGTGAGATCTTGCATGGTGCCCCAGACCGAGGGAGATTGACCGTCATCTTGAACTTCTTCCATTTTCTAATAATTGCGCCAACAGTTGTTGCCTTCTCACCAAGCTGCTTGCCTATTGTCCTGTAGCCCATCCCAGCCTTGTGCAGGTCTACAATTTTATCCCTGATGTCCTTACACAGCTCTCTGGTCTTGGCCATTGTGGAGAGGTTGGAGTCTGTTTGATTGAGTGTGTGGACAGGTGTCTTTTATACAGGTAACGAGTTCAAACAGGTGCAGTTAATACAGGTAATGAGTGGAGAACAGGAGGGCTTCTTAAAGAAAAACTAACAGGTCTGTGAGAGCCGGAATTCTTACTGGTTGGTAGGTGATCAAATACTTATGTCATGCAATAAAATGCAAATTAATTATTTAAAAATCATACAATGTGATTTTCTGGATTTTTGTTTTAGATTCCGTCTCTCACAGTTGAAGTGTACCTATGATAAAAATTACAGACCTCTACATGCTTTGTAAGTAGAAAAACCTGCAAAATCGGCAGTGTATCAAATACTCCACTGTGTGTGTGTGTGTGTGTGTGTGTGTGTGTGTGTGTGTATATATATATATATATATATATATGCACATTTGCATGTCACTAAAAAGATAAATAAAAAAAATTATAATTTATATATATATATATATATATATATATATATATATATACATACACATATATACATACATACACACACACACACACACACACACATACATACATACATATATATTTTTTAATTATTGTATTTTTATATTTTAAACATTTTATATTAATATATACTAAGATGCCAAGCCCAACCCCCGAAAAACAACCCCACACCATAATCCCCCCTCCACCAAACTTTACACTTGTCACAATGCAGTCAGGCAAGTACCGTTCAGCTGCTCGGCCATGGAAACCCATTTCTTGAAGCTCTCTACGCACTGTTCTTGAGCTAATCTGAAGGCCACACGAAGTTTGGAGGTCTGTAGCTATTGACTTCTGTGCACTGTGCGCCTCAGCATGCGTTGACTCCGCTCTGTGATTTTACGTGGCCTAACACTTCGTGGCTGAGTTGCTGTTGTTCCCAATTGCTTCCACTTTGTTATAATACCACTAACAGTTGACAGTGGAATATTTAGTAGTGAGGAAATTTCACAAATGGATTTATTGTACAGGTGGCAACCTATCACGGTACCACGCTTGAATTCACTGAGCTCCTGAGAGCAACCCATTCTTTCACAAATGTTTGTAGAAGCCTTGGCCATGGAAGTGATTGGACCACCTGAATTCAATGATTTGGAGGGGTGTGTGTATGTATGTATGTATGTATGTATAACAAACTTTGTATCTATATATTGTAACAAAAGACAATTTAACAAAATATTTAAGAAAATATTTTAAATATGCATTCGTAAATGAGCGTGTTTTTACTTTATCTCTACAGATTATAAATAAGTTAGAAAAAACATTTAATGGATGAATAAAATATAATATTTAGGAAATGACTTTGCCTGTTACATTACCATTGCTTAGAATTTTTCAAAGGTGATGTAACAATAAATAGATCACAAATCAAATGTTTAAAAATTCTGTTGGCTATTATTTTGGATGTTTTTTTTTTTCTTTTTGCTAAAAGAAGTTTATCTAACAAAGCTTGAGAGGAACACATTCAGAAAATCTAACCAATCAGCACAAGACGATAACTGTATATTTAGCCGACTCTCACCTCCGTCCCATGACAGTTTTCCAGCATCCCTCCACCACCCCAACTCCTCACTCTCGACTGGTTCCTATCCCAGCCAGGGATATTGGGGGAAGGTACTCTGGGTTTGGGCCAAATTCCAAGCGGCTAGGAGCAGCCCTCCTCTCGGACAGCACGCCAAAAATCTGATTATATGCGTGAACTCATGAATAGAACTTTCAAAATATTGTGAAAAAAAAAAAAGTGGTGCAATTCTTCCAAAATCATCCTTTATGCAGGTCGTAGCTTAAGAAATTAATTCAACTATTTGTCTATAAAAGAGAGAAATGCAAACATTTCACCGTGTTGGTATGATATATTTTGTTGTAGACCAGAGGTGGATTCACCTTCACTGAAAACCACAAATACAGCATTTCAGCAGTTTAGGTTTCATTCTAGCTGCGCGCTCATGAATCTTCCTCGTCCTGATATCATGTTGCTGACGAGAAACATGCGCTGAGCAGAAACACAGCGACCTATAGATAGACCACAGAACAATCCTATCACATTCTGGTGGAGGTGCATGTGATTTTTTTTTTAAGACGTGACATACGTTGAGCGCATCTGCAGGGCATCGGTATTATTATTACTGTTTCACATACGTCTGTCAAAACCTTATGATGAAAATCTGTCATGCGTCACAACTGTTTGGGTTGCTGCTAAACGGGCAGAAGTTTGTATAGAAGACGTGTTTCCCCTCTGGGTGCCTTTGGAGTTTCTTTGACTGACCTTTAAAATGTTTGGTCACATTTAAGGGCACAAACATACATTCAAAGTTTTTTGGCAGCCTTTTTATTTTTTTGTCATTTATCTTTTGTTTTTATCAAACTGTTCAGGTGGAATGATTTTAACTGAAATATGGTAGCAAAAAGAAAAAAAAAGAAAAGCACTGAAAAATCCAGTCCTTTGCAATAATCAGCACATAATATAAAACAAATGTCACAAATCTGTATTTGTGTTTTTTTTTTTTTTTTGTATAATTTCTGTCTTATTTTTTTTAATATATATATATATATATATATATATATATATATATATATATATATATATATATCTTTTTTTATTTTGAATTAAAGGGATAGTTCACTCAAAAATGAAAATTCTGTCATTTAGTCATCCTCAAGTTGTTCCAAACCTGTATGAGTTTCTTTGTTCTGTTAAACACAAAAGAAGATATTTTGAAGAATGTTGGTAACCAAACAGTTTCTGATCACCATTGACTTCCATAGTATGAAAAAAAATACTATGGAAGTCAATGGGGATCAGAAACGCTCTTCAAAATAACTTTTGTGTTCAGCAGAAGAAAGAAACTCATACAGGTTTAGAACAACTTGAGGACGACTAAATGATGACAGAATTTTCATTTTTGGTTGAACTATCCCTTTAAAGCATTTCAGCTTCCACCCAAGCCACATCTCTTTTGAAAGGCCTACAATGTTTATATTCATCCTTTCTGGTTTTGTGGCTCAGACTGACATGTTTGGAAAGATGAGAATGACAACAAGAAAATCTAAGCGCTTTTACACACCATATTAAAAAAAAAAATAATAAAAAACAAGCTCTGGGGCGAGACAGACTTCTGGCATAAAGGCACTGTGAAATGGAAGAAAGATTCTCTTTTGTGTTTCATTGGCTACTGGAACTGAAAACAGTTTGGGATGAACATACGGTTTCCCTAAGTGCCAATTATTGTTCTTGGGTATAAGATTTTGCAGAAAACCTGCCTTATAGGTGCCGAATGTCATTTCTCATGATATTTTTTATTTGTTTGTTTTATGTGCAGATTTAGTAATAAAGCTGATTTTTCTTCTTTTTTTTGGCAGAAAGTACTATATGCTAATCAAAAGTCCATAATGAGGGAGCGTTTGAGGACATATCAGAGGAGGCTGAAGATCTTACGATTCAAAAAAAGAGGTGAGTTGGTGTAGAGAAGGCCAGCCTCCCCAAAATTAAGAAAATCAAGCCATGAAAACAATGCAAAGAAAAAACAAAGATGCACTTCCAAAAGAAATTTCTACTGAAGTTTTTCAAGTCCACTGCTTTAAGAGTAGATTTTGGTCAGATTGTATGAGAATGGTCCCATGGAGGTCTTCCTCTTGTGGTTTTCCTTTAGTTTTTGTCTTTTATCGGTACAGCTCATTGGTTATGATATCTTGAAGTTTCTCTCTCAGTTCTTTGAAGCTGGGCCGCACCACAGCGTCCAGAGTCCAGCACTGCTTCATGATGTCATACACCACTACCGGGCAGCCGTCGGGGGCGTCCATCTTATAACCCTTCTCTACACGCGGGACAACTTCCTTTAGAGGCTGTAAGAAGACAGGATGAAGGACACCATGACTTAGGAAGAAGACAACAGTGTCATCTACTGGTAGAATTTGCCTGGACACTAAAATTCTAAGAATCAGAAATAATAAGGTATGTGCAGAAATCTAAAATATATTTTATACATTTAAAATATTTAATTAAATTAATATATAAATAGCATTACAAAATGATGATGTAATTAATAATATCTAAAACATAAAAAATATTTACATTTAGACTAAAAATGCATTATAACCACATTTATTTTTTTAGATTATTTTAATTGAAATGAATGATTAATATTAAAACTGTAATAATAATAATAATAAATATCATATAAATTAAATAATATATTATATATTTAAATAACATTGTGATGTTACAATTGTATTTTTATTGGTCATGTTTCTGTTTATTATATATTGATATAATTTTTTTTATTTAAAAAAATATTAAAATATAATATTATTTTATAATAATAATAATAATAATAATAATAATAATAATAATAATATCTAAAAAAAAAAAACTACAAATGTATTTAATTGGTCATGTTTCCGCTTTGAAGTGACTTGCATATTAATTATAATAATCTATTAGATTTTTGATTTTTTTGTGTTATTATTACTATTAATAATAATAATAATAATAATAATAATATAAAAATAATCACAAATGTACTTTTAAATTATTTATTATTATTATTATTATTATTATTATTATACATTGATATAATACTAATAGTATTCTAATTATAGTATAATAATAGTATTTTAAAAACTACAATCATTTTTTTTGTTCATGTTTCTGCTTTGAAGTGACATTTTAATTATAATATCCTATTTACTTTAGTTATTTTAATTTAAATTAGATTATTAATAAAACTATAATAATAATAATAATAATAATAATAATAATAATAAAATGTATACAATAATATAAAAAAATAAATATATAATTTATTGGTCATGTTTCTGCTTTGAGGTGACGTTTAATTAAGATTAAAAATGTATTGATTATAATACCCTATTTATTTTAGTAGTTTTAATGTAAATTAGATTATTAATAATACTAATAATAATAATAAAAAATAATAATACTTTGATTTATTCATAAAAAAACAAACTACAAATATATTTATTTGTCATGTTTCTGGTTTGAAGTGACTTACAATTCTTGGATATGGTACCCGACCAAAGGAATAGATCTCCCACAGTAAGATGCCATAGCTCCATACATCTGACTTAGTGGAAAACTTCTGTTTCAGACAAAAAGGTAGAAAATAAAAGGATAAGAGGATGTCTTGCATGTCTCCATTTAAACGTATTAAAACAAAAGCAGACAACACACCTTCTCTCGTAAGGCCTCAGGTGAAGTCCACTTAACCGGGAGTTTGGCTGTATCTTGAGTAGATGACGCTTCCTTGGTGAGGCCAAAGTCGCTGACTTTTGCTATGTTGTCTTCTGACACTAGAACATTACGAGCTGCCAGATCCCTGTGCACAAAGTTATTGGCCTCAAGATATTCCATCGCCTTGCAGACATCCCTAAAAATTAATCAACAAGAAAAATAAAAGAAAACATTTTGAAAATGTAAAAACTGAAGATAGCCCTTTATATACTCTATTACCATTGTAATTAATTATGAGACAAAATTGGATGAGTACAGAAGTGATAAAAAAAAAAAGAAGTGATAAAAAGAAACTCACATTGAGAAATTTATCAAACAATCTCCACCAATAACAGTACGTCCTCTGGAGCGCAGATAGTCCACTAGACTACCCTGAAGAAAGAAATTAACACATAAATAATGCTTTAAGAACATAATATCTCAAAATATACTTTTATATGCCTAAACGACAGGATTAAATGTATAAGTCTTGGAGTCACTGACCTTGGCCATATACTCCGTGACAATGAAGAGGCTGCCCTTCTCTTCCACAATCACCCCCAGCAGCTGTACCAAGTTATTATGCCGTAATTGCCTGTAACAGTCAACATGAATATTGATTTTTAAATATACAAAGCCTTATTTTTATTCTCTGGAATATTTGATTCTGATTGGTCATTTGTGTGGACATACGTCATGACTGAAGCCTCTGCAACAAAGGCCTGCGCTGTTGCATCATTTTTGATACATTTCACCGCTACTTTCTTGCCTCTGTAGTCTCCAACCATCACATCTAAAAATCAAAAAGAGCATATTTGTGTAAGGCTGGATGCCTGTGTAGTTCATGGCACTGTTAATATATTCATGTTTATTTTTATAAGCAGGGTTGTGGGTAATGCAATACAAGTAACGCGACTTATGTAATCAGATTACTTTTTTCAAGTAACTAGTAAAGTAATGCATTACTTTTAAAATTTACAACAAAATATCTGAGTTACTTTTTCAAGCAAGTAATGCAAGTCACTTTGTTTTCCCATTTATTGACTGACAGCTCTCTTGTCCCAATGTTGAGAAAAATCAGAAGGTGCAGAGGCGCCTTGTGTGCACTGTGTAAACATGATGGTTATTGTGGTTCTAGCCTAAACGTGAGCATACATTTACTCATCACACTTGAACAAAAGCAGATTTTAGTATTCCCCAAAATGAATAAAAACAGTGAAGTGCAAACTCAGAATATTAGCCTGCAATAAATGTTAAATAATGCAAATATACTTTATGCATTTAATCTCTTTATTAACCAAAGTTGATACCTGAACCAAATTAATTTAGCACAAAACTTAGCACATTCGTACCTCCAAACTCTCCCTTTCCAATAGTCTGGTTAAGCTTCAGTTCTTTTCTATTCAGAGCCCAGCCACCTGCGGGGAAGAAAGATTCATTAACGTATTAAAAATACCTTTCATAAAACAAACTTTGAAGCCATGCAGCAATTTAAACCTGCAGGTGTGAATATAAATACAGTCAAGAAGTCTCTTACTTCTAGAGAACTCATCCTGGGCCGCCACAGTCCCCTCCATGAGTTTAGGTTTGATAAGTCTGGTACAGAGTCCATCTGCATCTTTAGTGTAGTGCTATCACACACACACAAATTAAGCTCATTTACAAAAAAGTACCATGGCAGTATAACGATAAAATATTCATATCAGCTGATAATACCATGCTACATTAAATTCAAACAAAATAATGAACACTTCACTGAATTATGCAAAACAATAGGCAAATAAATGCACATTATATACATCTGAAAAAGTAAAATGAGCCTTGAATGTGCTGTTTAAATGAACAATTACTCAAAATACGTAACATTTTACAAATATTATGTTCTTTCTTCCAATAAGCACATGCATTCGCCAGCAGAGTGCGCTGTTGTACATGTATGCTCTACTGAGTTCGACTCATGCGTTTCCTCTCCTCTGAGGGACAAGTCCACACAGGCGAGAACATTCTTATCATTTCAGTGCTGAAATACGTCTTTGTGATTCCATATGTCTGGACGCTATAATCGTGCGGCCAGACGACGAGATAATATTGTTGCATGAATGAAACGGCATCGATTGAGCTGTTGAAATGATCTGGAACCTGCGCTCATTTCCTCTTTGTCACTTCCTCGTTATCAACTGTTCCAGGAACTGGGGCGTGCGCGCGCGCCGTTCTTATACACGCGCTCAAAATAACAACACATTTGCATGACTAGACTGTAACAAACAGTTAAGTAATTCTTGGATATAAAACATAACCGTTTACCATTTAATTAATCCTTCAGAAATCATTCTGGTTTGCTGCTCAAGAAACATTTATTATTATCATCATCATCATCATATTAAAAACAGTTGTGCTGCTTAATATTTTTGTGGAACCCGTTTTTTTTCTGGATACTTTGATGAATAGAAAGTTCAAAAGCATTTATGTGAAATGGATATCTTTTGCAACATTATAAATGTCTTTACTGTCACTTTTGATCAATTTAATGCATCCTTTCCTTAACTTGTCAGACCCAGAGCTGTAATGTGAACCCAAATGAGCGACATCAAACACTAATGGATAAACAACAGAGGACAGCATCAGTTTGTGGCTTTTATTTCCTATATCTCCACTGGTTTTCTGAGGAATGTTATCGAGTGGATTGTGGGAGAAATATCTTCTCTGGTAGTCTAATCACTATGGACATAAAGCCTCATTGTAGACTGTTTAAGACTCGTCCACTTCACAACTGTTCAGCTGAGGCTATAAGGGTGGGAGAAAGAGAGAGTGACTGTAGCCAAAATTACACTAAAGAATGTGTGGAATTCCGTAATAGAAAGGGCGAGGAAAGACTTGAGGAACCCATAGTGCCTCTGACCACTAAAGCCACCCAGACCCCAATCTAGAATAACCAGAGTGGAACCATTATCAACACTTAACCGAGAACCTATAACTGGTTAAATCACACAGACCGACCCTAATAAAGCCAATGACCAGTGGAATAAAAAAAAGATATGTAAAATTATACAAATGACAGTCATTTACATCTAACATCTATGTAAATCAGCCTTTCTTTTCATTAGCAGTGCTTGCTAAGGCTTTGTGCTACAGACTTGAATGTTACCTCAAATGATGAAGCTTGTTTGAGAAGAGGTGTGCAATTGCTACTTAAAACAGATAATGGGCACAAAATTCCCACAACTTTTCCTATGATCTGCATAGAAACACATTAAAACCATGCAGAACATCTTAGCAACCATGCAACAACACTCTGGCAACCATCAATAACAAGCTGGCATCCAAATATAATGATCCCCACGTTAGGGTCCCCTTCCTAAAATATAAAGGCAGCTTGTATATTCTCATGTATAAAAATTCATTCATACTGTGAAGACAGCAAAATTAAGTCACAAACATAACTGCTTACAAAATTACACAATTGGCTATTATATTATGATAGTACTAAAGCAACTTGCTAAAATATCTGTACTGGTATGGAATGGAATGGTAAAGTATAGTATAATAGAATAAATAATAAATATTATAGTACACTGTAAACAGTTCCATGTAAATACAATGGTTTATGAGTAGTAATCGATCAAGAAATTACTATTAATATATCAATGTAACATGGTATTACATCTTATGATACCACTGTACCATAGTATTGCTTTGTTAACCTTTTTTGTGAGGGACGTTTTGTGAGTTAGTGTGATTAGAATAAACCTCTTTCCATTAAAACACTCATTTCACACCTCTTGTTTAGCAGTGTCTCTTCCTCCAACACAACCTGGACTGAACCTTTGACCTCAAAGCACAAGGTGTGCGTGTACAAAATTGTTTCCTGGAGTCTATCGTAAATGCTTGCTTCATCTCTGAGGCCAGTGCGTCTGATGTGGACTGACTTCCTGTTAGGGCTATTTTTGGCTTTGTGTGTGGCGATCAATTTGAAAATGTTGACAGAGGCGGTGAGAGGACTCACAGGAAGAAGCTTGATGGTTTCACAACCCGCTGGGCTAACTCTGGAATGTGTTTGTGCTGAATTATACATATACATACATATATACACACACACACACACACACATATATATATATATATATATATATATATATATATAGTATAAATGCGTCATACTTACCAATCACCCATAAGACCCTAAATAGGACAGTTAACTATGAATATACAACCAAAGTCCCTTTAAGGCAAGTCATTTCACTCGGCAGCCATCTTTGAAACGCCTCTCTCGCATCTGTTTCAGTCATGCAAGTACAGATCTCTTTGAATGGGGAAACATCAAATTCTCCAAAGCTATTCACCAAGCTTACGATTACATTTCACATTTGAAATCAGGACATAATGAAATCTGACAACGGTTTCATAAATTTTGTTTTCTAAATGCTCAAATCACGACAAAAACAGCATTTTTCAGGTTGGACCAGCCTAAACCAAAAGCTTAAACCAAACCATAAGCCAGCAACCCTCACCTCCATGAGCTGCATGAGGTTTTCAAAGTACTCCTCCTCATCGATGGACAGTTTGCCGTTGTGGTAGATGATGCGGTAGTGCTCCACCTTGCCGTCGCAGCTGACACACAGGGTGTAGTCGCCGGGGTAGTTGGTGCTCTCGCGCACCAGGAAGAGGCCTGTCTCTGGGGGGTAGAGCAGCCTCTCGGCCTGCTCGCGTGTGATCTTTCCATGGAACCATCTGAGTGACCACAGATAAAAGACGTGTTTGTTATGTGCATTGAGAAGTTTATGAAATTTATAAAGTATAATACATTTATAAAGTACATAAATAAAACCTCTAAGCACTGAAAGTACACACAATTGCATATTTGCAAATGAATGACTCTTTTGAGTCAGATCTTTTAAATGGAGCATTCAAAAAGATCCATGAACCCACAAGTTATTGTTTTGAATCAGTCTTGCACTTTGAATCTGGAACAGATAATCTGTTAAAAACAAATAAAAAAAAAGTATTCTGATTCACAAACAAATGACTCTTGTGAAGCAGTTCTTTTAATGAATTGGTCAAAAATATTTAGGACCAATTGGTTGTGATGTTCCTCATTGAAAAGTCACTTTGGATAAAAGCATTTACTAAATGAATAGGGGTGTCAATATATCGTATCACAATATATCGCAATACAAAAATGCAACTATGTATCGTGGATAGTGACAATATGTTTTGTGTATAGTTCACCCAAAATAAAAAGTTTTAGTGTCAGTACTACATTAAACTACTATATATAATGTTGAATATAATGTTGAATAATGCAATGGGGGAATGTTTGTGGGTCCTGATAATGCCAAATGTCTTATGTTACCAGTAAAAAGTGGCCTACATTATTTTAAATATATCTAGTCAATGACAGAGTGCAAGCATATTCATCTAAAATAATTCTGTATTTTCAGCTTCAGAATCATTAATATTTTTTTAATTCTGGTGTCACCATTGTCCTGTGCATTGGGTTACCAGCACCAAGTCCAAGCCTATTCATTTTCACCCCCAATGTAATACCAAATTTGGCATTTTAAATCAACAGTACATTTTGTTAACCTTTTACCTTATGTCTTGGAGTATATCTTAGAGTTCAGTATCTTGATATGTATCGAATCGTGACATGAGGGTATCGTTACACCTCTATAAATGAATAAACGTAGTCTGATTCACAAAAGAATGTCTAATGAATTGGTTCTTTTAATGAATCAGTCAAAAGATTCATGAACTTGAGTTACACTTTTAATCACACAGAAAATTGTTGCACTCAGTGCTCGACATTAACACCCGCCATATGCGGGTGGATTTCAGCAGTGCCGTGTAACGCAGCCACTCCTACTAGCCACTTTGGCGGGTTGAATTTTATATAATATATACATTTTTCAATTGTAGTCTTTTAAAAAGGCATCTGAAATAATAAACTAAGTGCAATGTAGTGTTGTCAAAAATATAGATTTTTTGGTACATTTCGATACTGAAATATCTAAAATACTTCCAATACTCATCTCCCATAGAATAGATACACAATATCAGCTGTGACAGCGAGTTGACACACAAACCCGCCTCCGCCCAGTTTGTTAAATATATTTAAAAAAAGATGCTGTAATGGTATTTTATGTAAATAAAAAAAAAACATTTTACAAAAATAGCATTGTTTTGTTTAGTATAAATGCAGTATGAACTGAATATGAGAAATAATACAAATTATATTTTTAATTTGAAATTATGACCAATTGCTTGTGATGTTTCTCATTTAAAAGTCGCTAAATAAAAGCGTTTGCTAAATAAATGAAAGTAGTCCAATTCAAGAATGACTCTTAATGAATCGGTCAAGAATAACTCATGAACTTGTGAGTTAACACTTTGAAATCACCAAAATAGTGTTGCTGTAATGGTATTTTACTTTAAAAACACTAAAATGTGTCACAAAGAATAGTATTGTTTTGTTTTGCATGTACTTAGGACCAACTATGGAGAGAATTCAGTAAGAAACACTGATTCAGATACATAATATTGTGCACAGGAATGAGAAAAGGAAGCTAAATTACAGGCTTCCAAAAGCAGCGCTGGCCTTGCCTGGCCCTTCTGTGGCTTCCCTGGCATGACAAACATCCAATCTGTATCTCCCAATTACCCACACATATACATATACACCATCGAAAATAAACCAAAGCTGTGCACTTAGCAAAGACTAGACATCAAAAAAAAATAAAATAAAATAAAAATTTAAATATGCTACCGTCACAATCTGCTAAAGCCAAACACGTCTAAATCGAAACCTTCCATTACACATGGTTAAAAGCAGACATCCAGATCCCATACATCAGGTTTTAAGATTCAATTGATGCGGCAAGCAAGTTTGTCTTGCCACGCTAAATAAAATTGCGATGTCTAAATCATTATATCCATTGTTCCCTCTCAAAGCAGCCAGTAATTGAAGAATATCACATGCTCTCTTACAACCAAACTCTAATCATGATGCATGTCTTTGGCTTTTGCATATCAGATGCTAAGAGATGGACTTTTTCCACTGGCCTGAGTGGTGCCATTTGTATAACTTTCTGATTTCTCCTTCTATTTTAAATAGCTGGCCAATTCAAATGAGTCCGTGGGTTATTGTGGTGGACCGGAAAGCAGGAAGACATTTGTGTATAATTACAGATATAGTAGGTGATCTGTGATGATATCAGTGATACATGCTAAATATAGCATGCTAATGTTTGTATGCATGAAATTCACACAAACACTTTCTCTTACCATATATCAATGAGGATCAGTGATGACAATACACAATTGAATACACATCTCATTAAAAAAAAAAAAAAAAAAATATATAATAATAATAATAATAATAATAATAATAATATATAAATATATAAATATATAAATATATAAATATATATACACACACACACACACACACACTCACCTAAAGGATTATTAGGAACACCTGTTCAATTTCTCATTAATGCAATTATCTAATCAACCAATCACATGGCAGTTGCTTCAATGCATTTAGGGGTGTGGTCCTGGTCAAGACAATCTCCTGAACTCCAAACTGAATGTCAGAATGGGAAAGAAATGTGATTTAAGCAATTTTGAGCGTGGCATGGTTGTTGGTGCCAGACGGGCCGGTCTAAGTATTTCACAATCTGCTCAGTTACTGGGATTTTCACGCACAACCATTTCTAGAGTTTACAAAGAATGGTGTGAAAAGGGAAAAACATCCAGTATGCGGCAGTCCTGTGGGCGAAAATGCCTTGTTGATGCTAGAGGTCAGAGGAGAATGGGCCGACTGATTCAAGCTGATAGAAGAGCAACTTTGACTGAAATAACCACTCGTTACAACCGAGGTATGCAGCAAAGCATTTGTGAAGCCACAACACGCACAACCTTGAGGCGGATGGGCTACAACAGCAGAAGACCCCACCGGGTACCACTCATCTCCACTACAAATAGGAAAAAGAGGCTACAATTTGCACGAGCTCACCAAAATTGGACAGTTGAAGACTGGAAAAATGTTGCCTGGTCTGATGAGTCTCGATTTCTGTTGAGACATTCAGATGGTAGAGTCAGAATTTGGCGTAAACAGAATGAGAACATGGATCCATCATGCCTTGTTACCACTGTGCAGGCTGGTGGTGGTGGTGGTGTAATGGTGTGGGGGATGTTTTCTTGGCACACTTTAGGCCCCTTAGTGCCAATTGGGCATCGTTTAAATGCCACGGCCTACCTGAGCATTGTTTCTGACCATGTCCATCCCTTTATGACCACCATGTACCCATCCTCTGATGGCTACTTCCAGCAGGATAATGCACCATGTCACAAAGCTCGAATAATTTCAAATTGGTTTCTTGAACATGACAATGAGTTCACTGTACTAAAATGGCCCCCACAGTCACCAGATCTCAACCCAATAGAGCATCTTTGGGATGTGGTGGAACGGAAGCTTCGTGCCCTGGATGTGCATCCCACAAATCTCCATCAACTGCAAGATGCTATCCTATCAATATGGGCCAACATTTCTAAAGAATGCTTTCAGCACCTTGTTGAATCAATGCCACGTAGAATTAAGGCAGTTCTGAAGGCGAAAGGGGGTCAAACACAGTATTAGTATGGTGTTCCTAATAATCCTTTAGGTGAGTGTGTATATATATATAGCAAAAAATAGCGTACAGTGGGATCCAGAAGTTAGTATTTATTCTAAATATAATTTTTTATCCTTAGTTTTATTTATATATATATATATATATATATATATATATATATATATATATATATATATATATATATATATATATATGTGTGAATGAACTGTGTACTTACGGCATAAGGCTCAGTTTACCGCCAGACTTTATTGTATTTATTCTATATTTAGAATAAATACAATTTTTTATCCTTAGTTTTATTTATATATATATATATATATATATATATATATATATATATATATATATATATGTGTGAATGAACTGTGTACTTACGGCATAAGGCTCAGTTTACCGCCAGACTTCACTCCTTCTCTCTTCTGAACGTAGTTTGCTGGTATGGTACCCTCTCGTCCTGCTGAGTTTTTTGCTTTGTACCAGTTTGGATCCTGAAATGAAGCACCAACAAACAAATTTTAAATGAAAAAAACTTATTTTCACCTTAATGCTGTTCCAAATTCGTATTATGTCACTTCTTTCGTGGAACATGAAAAGAGATATTTAGCAGAATATTCGCGTTGCAGTTTTTAATACACTGAAAATGAATTTCAGCAAATACTGACACAGATTTCAGTTTGTTCCTCACACAAAGCTATCATATATGGTACATTTATGATATTTATATGCCATTTTGGGACCTCGGAAAGCACTGGTTCATATTCATATTACTTTCTTTGTACGGCAAAAATAGCATGAATATTCTGCGGAACTTATCCTTTTATGTTAAGTATTCCTTTAAAACACACATAGCTGGCAAATTTTTCTAACCGTTTTCAACACTAATAATATTAAGAAATGTTTTTTTTTTAAACGGCCATCAACATAGTTCAAATGAAAATTCTGTCATCATTTACTCACACTCATGTCATTCCAAAACTGTATAATTTCTTAAGTGGAACATAAAGGAAGATATTTTAAAGAACTTTAAAAAGTTAATGGGGTCAAAAGCAAAAAAAAAAAAACACAACACTGGACCTCACTGACTTTAATTGCTTGGAAAAAAAAACATTAGGGTTGCACCGATATGAAAAAAATGGCCGATACCGATAACCGATAATTCTTATATTTGAAAGCTGATAAACAATATATTGGCCGATAAATCTAAATCCATATTTTGATATATTTTTTTACATAACTATTACACATATTTCTACATGACAAAAATTGTAGTTAGTAATGTAATCTAGACTACTCATTTTAGGTAATGTATTGACTACTTTTTGATCACATTGATTTGAATAGGATAATCTTGTATCTTACTGATATAAAAAAATACAAAGAGAAAGAAAATATATTCTGTTCTTTGTTATCAACAACATGAAGTGCATTAAATTTTACATTACATCAGGGTTTCCCATGGGGTTCCTGATGGAACTGCAGTGGTTCGTGAGTTTAATGAAAAGCTATTAATTAAATCATAAAAATAGTAAAAAATAAAATTAAAATAAATAAATGTAAGAAAAATAATCCAAATAAAACATTTACTAAAAAAAGATTTTTAAAAAGTGTTTACCTACATGTCATGTGACCATTAACCAACATCAGAGAACCGTGAACTTGATTTTTATTGTTATTTATTATTATTGACTTAATTTTATTATTGACCTAATTTATTAACTTCAAATATCAGGGGGTATTTCAAGTAAATATATTAGGTCAAAGAGGTTCAGCTGACA
Source organism: Coreius guichenoti (assembly GCA_039654105.1). Classification (NCBI taxonomy): domain Eukaryota; kingdom Metazoa; phylum Chordata; class Actinopteri; order Cypriniformes; family Gobionidae; genus Coreius; species Coreius guichenoti. The sequence goes on from CM077191.1 coordinate 16,832,072, forward strand.
AATAAAATTGGGGAATCCCTGCATTGCATGTAAATATGAAATAGGCTTGCTTTGATAGTCGGTGTTGCCGGTGTTACGGCGAAACACCGGTTACATCACTTGCCCACCGCGGCACCGCCCCCCACCGTCTTTTTGATTTTTATAGTAATAAAATCATTTAGTTCAGTTAGAGAACAGACACTACAATTAAAAACTGAACGTGTCTGCTCAATACAGTGTGAGACCCAATAGAGCATCTTTGGGATGTGGTGGAACGGGAGCTTCGTGCCCTGGATGTGCATCCCACAAATCTCCATCAACTGCAAGATGCTATCCTATCAATATGGGCCAACATTTCTAAAGAATGCTTTCAGCACCTTGTTGAATCAATGCCACGTAGAATTAAGGCAGTTCTGAAGGTGAAAGGGGGTCAAACACAGTATTAGTATGGTGTTCCTAATAATCCTTTAGGTGGTTGTATAGGTCTAATTTTCTTACCGGGTCGATAACGATAACATTAAAAATGAACATATATCCGCCGATACCAATACGATGGCCGATATATTGTGTATCCCTACTGAGACATTTTTCAAAATATCTTTTATCTTTCAAAATACCTGTGTTCTGAAGAAGAAATACAGTTTGGGAACAACATGAGGGTGATTAAATGATGACAATTTTTATGTTTTGTGAACTCTTTAAATATGTTATTGTAACATTCCTTTTCAGAGCTTTACCTTAGTTACTCCAACTATAGTAAGGACATCTCCTTTGCACATAGGCAAGTCCTGTTCTGCCGTTCCAGGGAAGTTGTACCTGGCTACACACTCTGTGCCCGGAGGCCAGATTGTCTAGTAAAAAAATTACAATTAGAAAAAGCAAAAAATATAAATAAAACAAAAAAAAAACCCAGCCCTAATTCACATTATTATCCTGATGGCAACATTTTAAGGTTTGTGTTACCTCAAAGGTAGACATAGCCGAGGGAAGTCGTCCTCTCACAGTCAACCCGTTTCAGCCGGTAACATCAGAGCTGAGCCTGAGGCGTACAGCTGCAGCCAGAACTGGCCAAAAACCTGGTGACAAAGCACATTGATGCATTATTGGAATTAAAGAAAAACACAATGCTATTTCCAAACAATGAAACAAACACTGAACATACAGATCAATTCAATGCTAAATCCTGAAAATCTGTTTCTAGTAAGATAAACAGAGAAAATGTACTCAAATTTAAACAATGACTCAAAATTAGACCTACTAAGCATGTCAGCAAACACAGTTTAGCAGCAAATACAGTTCAAGAACACACACACTTTCAAAGGGGAAGTGGCGGATGTAGATTTTCCGATGCCTCAGACAGGAAGAAGGGCTGAGCAGAAAGCAGGCTTGCAAAAAGCCTGTTTAAGTGTTACTTTTACAAAGTGTGAAATTAAATTTAAAACTAAATTAAATTATTATTAATGTGGTATAGCCTATTTCAGATAAAGCTGCTCCCAAAAATAAATCAAACTATGGCTGGTCGCTTTACATGTCAGTCAGATTCTTCTAGTCCAAGTGGTCCATTCTTGGCCACAAAATATGGATTAGACGTTTACTCAAATATCTGCGAGACTAGGTATATTCATAAAGCAGTGCTGTTACACAAATAAAAAGGGAAAAATAATATGGGAAAAAAATATATATATATATCACACCACAGCTTGAGAATTGAGAACACCAGAAAACAGAAACGAGAAGTTAAAAAAAAAAACCTTTTCACTTTCATGGTGACAAGCAGCATGAATCTCAAAGTTGTTACTGCTCTCTTTCCACTATAACAAGTGTTGTAGGGAGAAGAAATGTCCTAGCTGAACTCGAACTTAAAACAAAATGACACATGCGTGTCTGCAATCCTTTAATGGGAACAAATTAGCAAGCAGTTAGGGAAGATTTCTCATGGGAAATAAACAGCACTTGGAATCAGAAACCAAATGTACCTGAAATATTTCTGCTTTACATTAGAAGTGAACAACTGAACGGTTGGTTGGAAGCAGAAATCTAACAGAAAAAGAGCTTTAAAAGTCAAAACGACAATTCGCAACCTATTTTACTTCTGTAATGTTACATCTTAATGTAATGTATTTCTGAGCGAAACAGCATAGACAACGAGAAAAAAAGAGAGCCTTCATTTTATCCATCAGTCCATTGGAATGGTTAAGAAAGTAAATAAAGTAATAAGCAATATACCCCATAAGTGGGTCACAAGACATTTTGAGTGTGTAGTCAAAGAAACAACAATAACCATAACACAAAAAAGTTTCTAAATATTTTAAATGTTTTTCTGATGTGAGACTTTTATTTTGAAAGATGTGTATTCACTATGGCTGTTCATCTCAACACCAAATAATTAAACCCGTTAGGAGGACAACACTTTTTTCCTAACCTAATTCAATACGTGATAATATCATATACCACGATAAAAGCTTCAGCAATTATTGTGATATGAAAATATGATGCCATCACGTGCCAAATATTATACATTATATATCCCTTAATATATACACAGTTTAAAGACTGTATAATTACATAATTATAAAAAACAGTTTGAAGCAGTAATATTTAAAAACCCACGGAAAATGCAGTTTACCTGGGCCTTAAGCGTCAAGCCCTATGGTGTCGTTATTCTAACATTATTTTTGTAATTTTGTAACTAAAAAAATCTCTCACCTCAGAAAAACAAACTTTACAGCACTGTCAGATGTTATACTGTGCTTGTAGCACGTGCAAATGCAACACCATAGTTACGTTGTCAATTAGCAAGTCACCAAAAAGTACCACCAATAAATTACTGTATTTACCATGGTAACTGTAGTTTAACCCAAAATACCATTTTATTGTTACTTTATGCTATTTTATGTTTTTGATGACTGTAGCTCATACTAACTTAAATTTATTAAAAACTAGTTTGGTTTTTGAGATTTAATAGCCTTACCTTATATTGTTTACTCAACAGTGTTAGTGATGTTCTTACAATTTATGTGTAAGTTAAAGGTGCACTGTGTAAATTTTAGCGGCCTTTCAAAGCACAGAGAAGCTACGGTGGCTGACACATGACAAAAATGTTGTCATCTGAGACAGCAGAGAGTAGCTAGCACTCTGTAGAGCAGTTTGTCCGTTTAGGGCTACTGTAGAAACATGGCGGCGCAAAATGGTGACTTCACTGTAAGGGGACCCGTGGTGTATGTAGATAGAAATGGCTCATTCTAAGGTAATAAAAACATAACAGTTCATCATGTAAGGTCTTTATACACCAATGAAAACAGTTATGTATATTATATTGCATTTCTGTACATAGATCCTCATAAATATTACACACTGCACCTTTAAGTAAAGTGTGTGTGTGTTGGTGTGTGTGTTAACCATTTTTGAGAAATAAATTAGCTTGGTTCAAATTTCTAAAAATGGGAAAATATGGGTCCCATGGTCAAACCAGTTGAGAACCACTGCTTTAAATGCATTTAAAGTAGTGCAAGTTTGTTTTGATACTGTTGGCAGTTACTCACAACAGTTTCCTATCATTCTTTGTGTGTAACAGTAAATTCACACTGGTTCAATCCTCCCACCTTATTTTCACAAGAAGCGCAGTGCATGTGGTACGCTTATGAACTAGATATGATTATGACACGGAGCGCCTCGACCTCATTAAAAATCTCAACCAACACTGACTGCCACTCTGTTCAATGCAAAGTAGCTCTGGCATGAAAGCTGCAGCAAGCCCCATGCACAACATGAAGTCACTTCCTGTCTGAGCTGCTGAGACTAAAACTGTCTTCCTGTATTGGCACACAGGCATTGGTGGGTGATGAGCACTATGGGCTGAAGAGTGCTGGCTCGAGCAGCAGACGGCAAAAGGGGCGCCAACAGCGGTGCAATTCACAGAAGCCCTCACAGTGAGGATATAACACACTTCCCTTTAAAAACACTGTCTTCCCCTGCTGCTCTGACTGCCTAATTTTATACTCGCCGCTAACAGGAATAACATGAATTATGTAAAGACAGGAAACTGATTGTCATTGTAGTGGCTTGCCATTTCAAATGTGTCCATTTTTATGGTGATTTTTCAAAATGCCTGAGTGCTGTACAATTAAAGCACTGATTTTTCAGGCAGAAAAAAAGAGTTTTATTTGTGTCTTAGACCAGGGGTCTTCAACTTTTTTCAGACCAAGAACCCCTTGATGAAGGACATGGAACAAGTTACATATTGCATAAATTTGAGTTGAGCATTTAAAAAAACAAACAAAAACAAAACAAAACAAATAGGTGAAAAAAATGCACCAATACATTAAGAAAAAAAATAAAGCAAAAAAAAAAAACAAAAAAAAACAAGCAAAATACAAAACTAAACAAGGATGGAAAAAAGTACACCAATGCATTAAGAAAAAAAAAAAAAAAAACTGAAACAATAAAAAGGTGGAAAAAAGTGTTTCAATGCATTAAGTAAAAATAAATAAAAGAAAAAAAAACTAAACAAAAAGGTAGTGGGGGGGGGGGGTGCACTGAACTGTGAAAAAATAAAAATAAGTGGTCTGCAATAAATAGCAGGAAGACATTTTGTTTCAATTTTACTAACTGCCTCTCTTTACCACACCTGCCAAGTAAAGCAACAAGCTATTAATATCACATGCTTGTTTGGCACTTGAAGCAACCTGTACTTAAGACATTTTATTAGTGTTGTTTGCTAAAGCATGCATCTCTATTACTAGCAGATGTACTTGTGTTAGAAATTTGAGCAGCCCATTTAACCTCAAGTAATTGGTGCATAACTCAACATGAAATCATACTTTTGCATACTCATACTTTTTGGATGATACCCTAACAACACCCTTGCAACGACCTAGAAATATAAAGATAAATATAAATGATGTGCTAAACCTGTGAACAGGGCAACAGGCCCTGTGAAAGAATGAAAGAATCTCAGGCTTGCATTAAAGGGTTAGTTCACCCAAAAATGAAATTTCTGTCATTAAATGCTCACCATCATGTCGTTCTAAACCCACAAGACCTTCGTTCATCTTCGGAACACAATTTAAGATATTTTTGATAAAATCCGAGAGCTTTCTGACCCCCCATAGACAGCAATGTAATTAACACTTTCAAGGTTTAGAAAGGTAGTAAAGACATCGTTAAAATAGTCCATGTGACTCCAGTGGTTTAACCTTAATTTTATGAAGTGACGAGAATACTTTTTGTGCGCAAAAAAACAAAATAACTTTATTCAACAATCTCTTCTCTTTTGTGTCAGTCTCTGTTCACGTGAACACCGTGACGCAAAATACTGAGCTGGCGTTCTGACGTAGAACCCGAAAGCGCTGCACTGTGTTTACAACAGTGTCAGAGACTGACACGGAAGAGAAAAAAATTGTTGAATAAAGTCGTTATTTTTGTTCTTTTTTGCACGTAAAAAGCATCCTCGTCACTTCATAACATTAAGGTTGAACCACTGGAGTCACATGGACTATTTTAACAATGTCTTTATTTTTCTGGGCCATGAAAGTGGTTGTTGTGTTGCTGTCTATGGAGGGGTCAGAGAGCTCTCGGATTTCATCAAAAATATCTTCAATTGTGTTCCGAAGATGAACGAAGGTCTTATGGGTTTGGAACGACATGAGGGTGAGTAATTAATGACAGAAATTTCATTTTTGGGTGAACTATCCCTTTAAATAATTTGACTACTGCACTGACACTAAGCAGTGGAAATCGTCCAGATGGTGTTGAGTTCACATTCGCCCTAAACAACCTTAATGGCAGGAAGAAAATGATGCAGTCATTTTTGCAGAAAATGTTTGCAGTCAAATGATGCAACACCTAAAGACGATGCACACACAGAGATAAAAATGTGTGCCACATCAAAAAAGCAGGATACTGCCAATTCTAAACAATATCCAACCACAAAAATGGCTCATCTAGAAAACAAGAAGCTGACATTCAAAGAGGAATGCATTCACCAAATCAAAATCAACGAGGCTTTTCTGTGATCTTCAGCAACAATTTCGGGGTGTGCCTTGGCAAATCTCTTGTTACAAATGATATCATTGTTTAGGGATTGCATCGGCAGGGCTACGCCTTGCACAAGAGAACTTTTCATTTCTTGAGTGTCTAAAAACTTGCAGCAGACATTTGGAGACCAGCAGGCAGCTCACTGCCACTGAATCCAGTCAAAGATGACAGGGACTGCAGAAGTTTCCAGAGGGTATGTTGTAGAACCAAAGCCTTTCCTTTTATTCACAGACTTCAACAAAAGAATCTTTGTATGCCAGAAGTGGACACTTCAACCCGGTTCTATCAAGGCTTAGTCTAATGGACATCGACTTTTTGAGGGCAACACAAGTATCCTTAAGAATCTTGCAAGACTATGACTTCTACACCAGTTTTCAAGGCCCACTTTTCCCCTCATATTTCCAAATTTTTTTATGATTATTCTGTTCATCTTCATGGTTCAGCTCTGAAAACAAACCTGCAGGCTATTAAAGCCAAACGCCTTTGAATGTGATTTATGCTGTCATGTTCAAAGTAAAGCACGTGTGAGACTAGTAGTGAGACTCAGTAGGGGAGGCATGGCAGTTGCCTCCAGGCTACACGAGGAACCAGGAAACCAGCTTCAATGAGAGAGAACAGAGACGTGATGTGCCCGGAGATAGAGCGGATTCCAGCCTCGCAGCCTTTCATCCCTTAAATCCATCTACTTCACATCCTCAAACAAATCATCTGATCACTTACAACCATGCACAATTACTACTATGGGTCAGCGTATGACCTTACTCGAACGTTTGGATGCTCTTCGATTCTCCCTTTCAACCACAAATGGGGCATCTTTCAACATGTTAATTTAATGAGTACAGTCAGTGTGTTTCAGGAGGGCCGCTGAGATATGTGCTCTATTTTTAGACCCGTTATGGAGTGCTAATGTGTCAGGGTGTGTGTAGCCATGAAAATTTCAGAGGGAAAATGCTCAATATCAGGCATTCATTTGCGTACATTCGTCTTCATGCACGCCTGCTCTTTAAGGTTTCAGAAAGTCGCTGCTCAACAAAAGGCTTTAGTCTGTAATATGTACAAAGGACAGTTACAGTACAATACTAGTAGACATTAGTAACTAGGTTAGTTAGACAGACAAAAAATGTGCAGGGTGAATCTGTGTGATATCATTCAACCTAATCCAATCCTTCTGATATCACCAAAAATAATGATAAAAAACTAGTACCTTTTTTTTATTACAGTACCATGGTAATGCTGTATTCTTTCAATGACATGAAAATAATTCAATATGAATGTGATTAACAGTGTATATTAGGGATGCATTGATTTTTTGGGGGGCTGATACCAATTTTAACAAACTATTGGCCGATTCCGTTACTGATATTTGTCACTTGCTCTCTTATTTGAACTTTTGTCATTAAAATAGATTAGTGTTTTGATCAAGTTTTAAATTAGCAAAGTTAAAAAACGCATGCATTAAGGTATACTAGCTAGTTTATTGCTGCATCATAAAATAATTTCAATTGAACATGGATTGGATCCATTTAACATTCAAGAGGCCAACATAAATGCATATAACAGAACAAAGATGCATATGAAATAAACAATGATTTTCAGGTAGATCTAACATTAGTTCTCAGGTACAGAAATAAAGTAATCAAATGTAAAATATATCCTTCATTGTATCAATTAAATATACATTAAGGGGACAGTTTACCCAAAAATGAAAATTCTGTAATCATTTACTCTCCCTCAAGTTGTTCCAAACCTGTATTAATCTTCTTTTTCTGTTGAACACAAAAGATGATATTTTGAAGAATGTTGGTATCCAAACGGTTGACCCCACTGACTTCCAGAGTATGAAAAAAAAAAGTCAATCAAATATACATAACTTCTTTTGTGTTCAGCAGAAGAAAGAAATTCATACAGGTTTGAAACAACTTGAGAGGGAGTAAATGACAATTTTCATTTTTGGGTGAACTATTCCTTTAATCCTTATTAAAGTTACAATTAGGTTATTTAGTCAAGAGTAGTGAGTGATTTTTTGGTCTTTTGTTTGATTAACATTAAAACAGACAGCAGTGCAGCAGGAATATTAGGCTGCTGTCACTTTAAGAGTTGTACGAATCCACTACTAGTGTTTTATTGCTCAACTGTTTACATTCATTTAAGACATAACCGACTAGGTTTACAAGGACGGGTATTTTGATATATTTTTGTGTGAATTTGAAGTGAAAAGGAAAACTCAAATGAGTATTTGCGCGTGGTCTATAACCCGGCTTTCTAAGCACGTGCTTTGGATGTGTGCGCACTAGGGTTGGGCGATGTCTACCAAATTGACATCAGACGATGTCTACTCTACAGTGAAACATTGGGGGGTTGCATTTGAGCGTTAAGCTGTTAATATGGCACGTGTCTGGAGAAAGAGAGAACGCTCACGGAGCTGAAAGGGCTTGAATGAAGCGTGTTTGGCTTTAGAGAAAACTACTAGAGGATATAGCGCTGAAATACCATTACCACAAATGATCCTAAGTGCTTGTGGTGTGATCCGCACCGCTGTTTTGACGCGCTGCTCACTTCATCTAGAAACAGGAAAATGGTGCTACCGTTCGTCTCGCAGTCCGGATGCGTACCGCGGTCCGCCATTTGAATATCAGTGGTTTAGTTCATGTAAAACATCTAGTAGCCTATAATTCGTTTGCCATTTTTTGCACAATAAAATCTTTAGTGTTTAAATTGTGTTCATTGAACTGTTTTGAATGTAATTTGTATTGTGATCTAGCCTGACAAGCCAGACCCACATGTTGGGTCTGGGAACACACCATTGGCAGGGCTCAATCCGAGGGGTGGGATAAACGGTTGTCTTTCAAATTCCCTCTGCACACAATAGGATAGCGCTACAACCAACCAGAGCAACGAAGAAGGTGAATCGGAGCTAGTTGATAGATTAAACTTTTGCCGTATCCGGTCGGCAAAACTCAGAACACATCTTCCTTTTTTAAGAATGACTTCAGTGCCGTTCTTTGTTCTTTTCTCAAAGAAAAGCTTAACTCCAAGTCTTCCAGAGTCGCGGCCAAAGCCGATTTGAAAGACCGCTGTTCGCCAGCTTTCTTTGTTTTCAAGTAGCACGCGGAACCGTCGCAACTCTGCCGTCATTATGTTAAGCTCGCCCACCGACTCTATACACGATGTGGTTGGCCTGACTAGAGTTTGGTTTTTCAAGCTCGCAAGCCAACGGAGAGTTGCTAGACGATTTCTAGGCTAATTGTGATCGGGAACAACTTCATTATTTGCGGGGGTGGGGGGGTAACGATGCCGGCTCAACATCGTGATGTCTGTCCCAACATCGGCCCAACCCTAGTGCGCACACAAAACTTCTCACACAGTAAGTAGAATTGAGATCTCATTTGAGTCTTCTTGCACTTGACTATTTACATTTACAGGGTTAAAAACATGTGCATAGGACAAACTTTCATGAAGATGCAGCACTGGCCTGTTCGGGACAGTGACAGTTTCGTCAATTGTCTCGAGCATCGTTCACGCTGACCCCAGGCACCATTGTCGAGACTTGCTGTATTTGTACTGATTTCATTTTGTTTTAGCAACTATTTAATCAATTTATCCAGAGCAAAACATTGGATTATGCAACCGACATACAACTCAGTGCCTTCACGCAGTTCATTAATAAACCATCAGTTTTTATCTGCCCTTTTCATGCTATAGCCAATATGCCGATGGGTGTAAATTGATCAAAAATCGGCCAATAAATATCAGCGGCCGATACATTGGTGCATTACTAGTGTATATCCATGGCAACCTACACCACCTTAGTAGTTCTTTGTAAAGTCAATTTTTGTTATTGTACTGCTGAATGTGTGTGAGAAGGTGAAGAAAAGCAGCATTTATGGAATGTGAATTTCTTAACTTTTACTACCAGTGCACTGGGGCAAGATTCAACAGGTTGAGAGATTCTGACCTCAGGTATTCTGCTATCGTTATTGAATTGTAGTTTTGATACCTTCATATTAGAGCCCATGTTACACATAGCAATAATTTATACTTAATAATTGCAATAACCAGGGACATGCACATTGGGGGGCTGTCCCGGTGGCTAGAGCCACTGTGCCTCTGCTCTCATAATTACATATTCAAGTACGTTATTTTATTAATAATAATCATCACTTCCACATCCGATTACACTGTAACATTGACACTGAGATGTTATGGGAGGCACTTCATACTTCTTCACCAAGAAATGCATGTCATTAATATTCATGTGCAAAATTCCTCTGCAATGGAAGACAAAGCGTTTCTATAAAGGCCTCAGGGAAAACAGTGTAGGGGCTGATACTGAGAGAATAACCCTTTTCATTCTGAATCTGAAATATTAAATATGATAGAATATTACTTTTGCTTTAGGATAAAATTTTCCACATTATTTATATATAAATATTCATTTTATTTCTTAAACCTTAAAATTATATGAACTAGGAAAAGTGAGATTACAGCACACTCTAATGGCAATTCGTAACTAGTTTTTGGTGAATTGGTGGCTAATTTATATGCATTTGTACAATATTATTTATATGTTTTCGTACGTTCTGCTTACTCCCTATTGACGGTTAGATTTAGGGGTGGGAAAAAAAAAAAAAAAAAATCACATTGTAAAATAGTTACGTTTGGAAATGATCACAAATGCAAATACAACAAGGCCAAAAACAACCCCAGTAAATGAGGGCCACACTGGGAGTATATCATTAGCCTTCATAATCATTCCCAGTTATTTCCTTCTGTTTTGTTACCACAAGGCTATGTAAGTTCCGCACCAGCCAGCGTCATGGCAGGGAGCGTCTCTCACCGGCTTGACCCTGCAAACTCTCTCCCCTCCGGGCGGAGCTGCTCCTACAGCTCCCTTTGATGCTTAATTACACCGCTCTGTCATCTACCGACAAGCCACTGTGACAGTAGGGACCTCTACAACCAAACACAACTATAATGACTTCAATTTAGGTTGGTTCCTCTAACAGAAGACTTGGAATATAACATAAGTCATATGGACTACATTTATAGTCAGTTTTGCAGCTGGACCGTGTCCGTCCCCTGCAAAGAAATTTGACAGTTCAGGACACTAATGAGTGATATCAGTATCACGTGTCTGACTCTGTAAGGAAGTGCTGACTTTAAACTGAGCAGTATATTAGAATAATGAAATAGCATATGTCTGTAAAAATGACAGCTGTTGGCAAAATGTGCAGAAAAGCAATGTTCTCGCACACAAGTCGAGCAGTACACCACAAAATGCCTTTCTGAGCAAGGGAAAAGCACAGCAGTTTAGCAGCAGGGGAAACCCCATTGTAAATGACAGAGACAAGCAGTTCAGAAATACAAAAAGACATTAATTCTCACTTCAAGTTGCAGTGAAGCCTGACTGAGAAGCTCTTTCAGGTGTGAATTAAAGGAACTAAACAGGAAGTGCTGTTTTGATGCTCTTCAAAGAAGGTGCTCTGCCTTTAACAGGCATCTGTGCAACAACAAGGCCATTTGATGCACCGACGAATGAACCAATGAGGAAAGAAACAGTGTAATATATACACAGGCAGACATTTGAAGATGGCAAGAGCGACATTCTAGAACGGCTGCCCAGTTAAAAGAGCAGTTCGATCAAAAAAAATGAAAATTCTGTCATTTATTCAAACCTCATGTCGTTCCAAACCTGTATGACTTTCTTATGTGGAAATATACTGGGGAATAGAGCTGTCAAGCCCCAAAAAGGACACACAAAAAAAAAAAATATATCACAATAAAAGTACCATAAAAAGAGTCCATATGACTTCGCCACTATATTCCAAGTCTTATGACTTTTTGTGGGAGGATTATACTGAAATCTAAGTCATTATTTACTGAAAATCTTCCCATCTGCTGCAGCTTTCAGATCAAAAAATAACTATTAGACACCAATGTTAGTACAAAAGCAGTGTTATTTTAGTATAAAAACAGAGATACTATTATAGTTTTTATTAATATTTTGTATTAGTTTTTATTTTTGTTTTCCGTTTTCATTTTAGTTTCATTTAGTAATTTTTGTTGTGTTCTTGTCAAGTATTTATTTTTTATTTTTTTTTTTTTTTTTATATATAGTTTATTTCAGTTTTAGTTATTTTAGTACATCCAAGTTAACCTAAATGGAAAAAAAAAAAAAAAATTTGCCTTGGCAACTAGCTGAAATAAAATATTTCTTTATATATTTTTCAGTTAATGTTTATTTTATTTCATTTCATTTCAAGTAATGAAAATGTTTTTGCTGGGTTGTTTCATCTCACGTTTGGGTCAAACATGGACAAACCCAACTGTTGGTTTAAATTTTTTAATTACATTTTTAAACCCAACTGTTAGATTTGTCCATATCTGACCCAGCCATGAGCTGAAACAATCCAGCATTTCTCAGAGTGTAGTTTTAGTTTCAGTCAACTATTATAACCCTGGTAAAAAAAAGACACACAACTACCAATACCATGTGTATTAGAGTCAATGGCATCGAAACACCATTTTCTGTAGTAAAACATTTTTCAAGCCCATTTCAGAGCTTCACCAGTGACCAAACTATTTCAAAACCTATTTCAAGGTTTGCGTTCTCAAGCCACCAAACACTGTTGCCATGCAAATGAACAGCCAGAACACATTAAAAGTTTTCTATTTTAGTTGAAAATGGTGTCGTGTAAGTGGCCCCAAAGTAAATAATGATTTTTTTTTTTACAAAGGAAATGAATCAATCAAAAACTTTTTTCTAGAGCTGCTGTACAGCAAAAACAATCTCTTCCATTAATTTCCTATTATCACTGTAAAGCTGCTTTGAAACAATCTGTATTGTAAAAAGCGCTAATATATTATTTATATTTATATATATATATATATATATATATATATATATATATATATATATATATAAAAAAAAAGGTGACTTGACCACTGGAATATTACGCACTGGATGGACTATTTATATGACACATTTCCTTTTTGTCATAAGTTTGACATAGTCAGTCCCCATTCACTTGGGCATGGGTATTCTTCTTTCTTTCTTTATTTAATAAACAAACAATCAAAGAGAAATTAAAGTTTCAATAAAAAACCCAACAGTGATAATTTTTATTATTTGGGGAACTGTTCCTTTAAAATCTGCACTTTAGAGGGAGGAAGTGACCTTTGGATTTCAACCTTTCTAAATCCATCTCATTAATATTAATGAAGGCAAAAACACACTGAAGCCATTCTGCTATGATTTGAATAACTGCCCTTTTACCATGGGATTTTTTTCTCTTTTAAATATCACGTAAACATTCTAGTTTTGGTTACAAATTAATTTGGCGTCCCATTACAGCTCAAAAAATATGAGTGTCCGCAACCAAAACCCCAGTTCAATTATTTACAGACCAGACCCACATTCACATGTTGTTATTAAACATTCAAGGAACCATGACAACATAACAATCCCAGAATGATGCTGAGGGGGAACAGCAGCACTGCTGGAAAGGAGACAATGCATCTCAAACTGGGCTTAGTCCATTATGCCATCCTGCACCCAATGCATTCTGGCTTCCATCTTAAACACATGATTTATTTAAGATGATTAAATAAACACGAAGGACACGTTTTGTCTCATGCAGCAGCCTCAAGTGGCTCTTATTTAGACAGCTGTGAAACAGACCCATCGCATTCAAACTCAAAAACACAATGCGCCCATTCTTAGACATGCAGAAGGATGCAAAAAAAAAAAAAAAAACACGGAAAGCAGAAAGGTGGTAAGATCAGGCTATTATATTGGCATAATAAAATACATAACAGTACCTGTGTGTTCCCTAGATGATCAGCCCTTGGTGTCCAAATGCCTTAAAGTTAGAGATGTTTTAGGCTTGTCCACTTAGTCCATGTGTGGGTCAAACCTACCAGAATGTATCAACGGAAGATACAGACGTGGTCATACACACATTCAGCAAAACAGATCTTCCAGAGAGCTTTCCTCTAACATCAATGCAGAGCAGACAAAAGATGATCGACTCGCCCGTTCATACAAATATACCCCCCAAAAACCGTTAAGACAGCGGCGGTTGTACGGGCTTCTTACACAGCGCGTGTGAGAAAACAAACGGTTCGGCCAAAAAAACACAAATGTTGCGGCGTATTACTGACCAGAGTAGTCGATAAACGGTAAGCCGCCTGAAGCGAGCAGTTTTTAAGCGTTACGGAAGCGCAGCACACCCAAGGGCTACAGCTGTCTTTTACACACACAGGCCCTTGAAAAGGAAACGCACTTCTACAGACAGCCTCGCGAATAGTGCGCATGCGTCTCCGCGCTGCGCGAATTTACGAATTCTACTACGGCGAAGGCTTGGCTAATGAATATTAATTACGTGACGATACGTGATTCGCTGAAAGCCAGACGTTGGCGGTCCGTTGGCTAATTAACGAACGCTAATAGGATACTCGTTAATATTAATGACGTTGCATAACTGGACGCTCCAGGAAGGTTACCAAGCAACGTCAGCATGACCTAATTAATATTCATTATCTAGGCCTTTTCCGTGATAGGATTCGTAACTTCGCATTCGGAGACACGAGCGACAGCACGCGCTTTAAAAGAGAATTGCAACGATAAAGACATTCACACGTAATATTTAAAATTAAAGTAACATTTTACCCAAGTAAGTTGACCGTATTGTAATTTTTGGTATTTTCTAAGATGGAAAGAGATTAAAATAAATAATCGCAAATAAAACAACATGAGACATAATGCGTTATTTCCATTCTCTTTATTTATTCAGTCCTTACACTTCAAGGTTGACAATATTAAACATGTAAGGTTTCCAGTGATATCAGAATTATGCTGAACAGATGTCACTAATTCACAATTAATGGTAATGATGTTGTTGTCTAACCCAGTTTACTGAATTGTGTTGCCTTATACAACAGGTGCAGAGATAAATGATAAACTTACGCAATGCTAACAACCTCAATCTCATGCTTTTGTAAAGAAAAAGGCATAAGAATGGAAAAAAAGAATGGAAAGTAGCTTTCAACTTTTGATACTGAACAAAACCTCTCAGAACCTTCAGAAACGTATTCAATGATGTCATTGTGCCACACAAATGAGCATCACCGTTTTCACTATTTTTTTTTTTTAATTGCTTAACATAGTTTGGTCAGTTTTTAGAAGCAAACTCCTACAGAGGAATGATTTATATCAAACTGCAATTTAACAGCACATGTAGTGCTTAGGTATCAAATATTCAATTGAATATTACAATTGGGCTTTGCAGCAGAGAAGAAACAAACAAAAAAAAAAACACTGTACAGCAGTAATACTTTTTAATCTCAAGTAACAAGTTGTAAAGACCAGCAAGTAATTTTGCCACCATTTTTAAGCTCTTTTAGTGCTGGATTTGCTCAGTAACTGCTGTATAATTAGACATACATGTTCTCCTATCTCTATTCATCCACTATAAGATGCACCTTTACTTTTCTTTGTTCTCAAAACATGGACAGTGCAATCTCTTTAGCATCATTAATTAACTTAATGCTTTCAATAACTGCCTTTTTCATTCAGTCTTTGCTTTTAAGCTCAAAAGCTAATTTCACAACAGCCATCAGAGGCAGCACCAATGACCTTACAGACACAAACATCAACAGAAAAAGCTAAAAGAAAAGCCAAAATTCACATTTAATTTTTTTTTCCAGGACTGAGAACAGCTGATGTGTAAGGTCTGTTGGTTTCTAGTTTATCTAAACACTTATGACAAGACAAATTAGACATCTGGGGTGGCCAACTTCAGTGACGTCACCTCTAGATTGTACATAGCTTAACCCCCCAAAAAAAACAGGGAAAAAAAGAAAAATGAACAATGACCATTATGCCCAAACCATGAATGTGGCTTATGAACAGAAAACAAAGATAAAAAGTCATTCAGCAGAAGAAAAAAATCGTCTAAATTAAATGTGGGAGAAGAAAGAAACAAAATTCGGAAGACATCACAATAAAGCTTAAACGAAAAAACATTTAGTAAAAAATAAGTCTTATGAAAGCAGTATGTTATTACTGGTGTCTGCTGTGAAACAATTATAAGTTCATTATTGTCACATATGGACTCTGAATAGTAAGTGCCTCTTATTTTAACTTTGAAGGCATACGGTAAGATTACGGCAGGTACAAATTTCTTTGTCTTTATCAGTGCTTTTGAAAAACTCATCATTCATTACCCAAAATTACTGAGTGAGCAGCACACACTGACTTTTTGCTCTGCACAATAATACAACCTATAATAGATAGAATCACAAATCGATTTCAGCAAGCAGGTTTATTGCAACACATGGAGCATCTCTCTTAATAAAAGACCCTTGTTTGATGTAACCAAACAAGCAATACCAACTCCATCTGAAACCCATTTAAAACAGGATCTCATGAGCTGCTTATTTTTTTTGAGCACTGAGAACGGAAACAAAACGGAAATGAGGTAAAGCACAGCAATTAGCATAAGAAAATTGGTGGTATTGGCCAATGACCGCTTAAAATGGTCAGTAATGGTCCAATGGCAACCAATATCACAAACAGTTTTTTTTAGTACACTTACCTTACCATTAAAGTGTGCAACATTTTATCACTGATAAGAACCCAGTCAATCTGTCATATTTACAGCACTCTGGGCTTGGTCAACAAAGCAAATAACGCTTTGAAAGAAGAGATTTTTGCAAGCAATAAACTGCCTTAATCTCAGTGCCTTAACAGACTTTGATCAATCTGGCACAAAGGGCAAAAAAAAAAAAAAAGGCAAAACCCTCATCTAATGCCCATGAAAGACGGTCGAAAACAGCACATCCGACTATAAACTCGAAGGAAATTCTTCTATTTGAGATGCTGAAAGTAACAAAATAAGATTCAAACATGCCATAAGACCAATTAAGTTGCATTAAGCGTGAGCCAGGTGATGTTTTTGTGGAATACCTGCATAATTTATTAATGGGTTATGAAGGTTGTTTCATCTAAAAAGATCAGCCTTGCATATTAAAGCGGCTGTGTGGAAGATTATTGTAAGAATATGAAGTAGACGGTGAGTATACTGATATTGGTTCCACTTTTAACATATCAGGTTTGTCACAAGAGCTGGTGTCGTTTTCCATCACTTCCCTTTGATGGGAATCATCACAGAAGTAGAGAAGAATTTGAAAAAAAAAAACAAGCGACTGAGAAGTTCAAGTTCTATTGCAACATTCAAACAGACATCCGTTCATTCGTATAATCTTTAAGGCAGGTTCAGTGAGCCTTGACCGTGAAGGTCAACAGCTTATTCGGAGTGCAGCGGGATGACGAATTTACATCCAAAGGGGGAGTGGTATTTGATCCCCACTTCATGGAATACCTGTCGGGGAATGCCGATGTCACATAGGTAGACTCGGCCGGCGCCCTCGGAGAGAGGCAGCGGGAGGCCCAGAGAAAGTGACCATTTCGCTTCCACGGCATGCGCCTGTCCACTTACTGGAGGGTCGATGCTTAGGACGGGGGCTCGGTTCTGGTTGGCCCAGTCGGCAGCGGCCTTGTACCAGGGCTGGTCCCTCAAGAATCCGTTTTCGTGCGAGTCCAGGCAGTTTATGACCAGGTCAACTGGCGTCTCAGGCAAGTCTAAGGGCGAAATTACATTTGTTTTAAATGAGTGGATGATTAGACCAAGGGTTACTGACGTTCATACTGATTTCTTCATTGACTTTCATAAGTGTTCTGGTATATTAAGTAAGGAGGGTGGGTGGATGAAAAGTAAATGTGTTTTTGCAATTCAGAGTGTAAGCTTCCGAGACTTCCAAGCCCACCTAAACAAAGCATTCAGGTGGGTGTGTTAGGAACATATGTGAGATACAGAAACCATGCTAAAGGTTTCATGCACCAAATGCGTGTTGATGGAAACAGATCTTTGAGTAAAAAAACCACCTGGATTACACCTGGTGATCCAATCACAAGTGCTCAGATCTGGTATGAATGAGGGGAGGGTCTCTGATTTTGTTGATAAAGCCCAATGTTGCTCTTTAATGTTGTTCATATTCTTTAATATGATTAGGAATGCCCAATATTAAAAGTCTAGATAATACATTAAAGGATTAGTTCACTCTAAAATGAAAATTACCCCATGATTTACTCACCCTCAAGCCATCCTAGTTGTATATGACTTTCTTCTTTCTGATGAACACAATCGGAGTTATATTAATAAATATCCTGACGCTTCCAAGTTGGCAGTGACGGGGTCCATTGAGTTTGAAGCTCAAAAATCCATCCAAAATAAACTTACTCCACATGGATCCGGGGGTTAATAAACGCCTTCTGAAGCGAATCGATGGAGTTTTGTAAGAAAAATATCCATATTTACAACTTTATAAAGAAAGACCTTCCGTATTCAACTTACGAAGAAAGTGTAACGCCTCTCGCCGTTCAAAACGCTTACGCCACGTTCTAGTGATACGTCGCGGCAGTTACGCTTTTTCCGTACGCTGAATACGTATATATGTACGGATATATGACATATATATTTGTTCTTATGGGTGGGGGTGTTACGTTCATGTGTTGTGGGTTTTTTTGTTCTTTCCCCTTTCCTCGTTTACTTTCACTTTCTTAGGTACCGTGATTGATCCAGTCTCCTGTCAATCTTCATCAGCCGCTGACGTCATCTATCCTGTCTATCGCCAATTGCCGCTTGTTACATGATACTCATCTTAGTTTGTGGTTCTTTTTACAGACACATTAATTGTATGTATTTCCTTTTAATGTCAATTATAAATGTTAGACCCCTGTACCCCTAGACTATTTTTGGGGTCGTAACATTATTAATATTACAATATTAATATAACTCCGATTGTGTTCATCAGAAAGAAGAAAGTCATATACACTAGGATGGCTTGAGGGTGAGTAAATCATGGGGTAAGTTTCATTTTAAAGTCAACTACTCCTTTAAGCTGATTATTATTTTCATTGTATGGCTGATAACCATTAAATAGACTATTTAAATCCTATAGTATTTTGTAGGGATGCACCGATACCACTTTTTCCAGAATGAGTCCGATACAATACTTTCATTTTTGGTACTCGCCGATACTCTGTACCAATACCTGTATTCCATTGCATTAGGCTACTATGATTTTACAGATCACATTTTCATGTAAAGCAGTTATTATTCACGCTATGAAAATAGAGCACTTCTAATATGTCAGCAAATTAAAAGCACTTGTTAAGTGATGGTCATATTCCCTATATTCATTGTAAGCTAAG